>OZ038519.1:31371836-31426836 GCA_964036315.1 Acanthosepion esculentum | reverse complement strand
TAATCCTACCGAGGATGTCTTATACACACACACACACACATATAATTATTTTTTTAAAATGATTCCTTCGCTACATAAGAGTTCTCATGTTTCAGAAACAAGAGCTGAAAACTTCAATGTAATTATTAGAACCCTTTTAGAAAAAAAAAATCTTCATAGACACGTATCGATGTAGCAATAACGCCATTTATTCTTTAGCTGAACCAGACTAGACGGTATGAGTTTAATGTCATCATCCGCTTAAATTTGACACCCGACCCCTATCTTGACTTGACCTCTTTCTGAAAGTAACTGATATGTTGATACAAATTGTTAACCCCTATGCCCCTTACTTAAATAATTGCACTGTTTCCATAGAAATTAATTTTACGAATGTATATGCTTATAAAGACACAAAAATTTCAAGATTAGTTATTCCAAAAATTTCGCTTGAAGATGAAACAGAGCTTGATGCTTTAATTCAATTTAATTCTAATAATTGAAGTTATCAGCTCTTGTTTTTGAAACCTGAGAACTCTTATGTAGCGAAGGAATCATATTTTTAAAAAATAATTATAATTTAGGCTCTACTTTTGTATCAAGCAATTTAAAAAAAAATAAAAACAAAAATACTAAAGAACTTTGGATTATTTACCTACCGAGTTCTTTCCTATTTTCTACATATTTGCACGTATATAAACCTACTAAATCAGTGATTTGAGTGGAATCATATGCTCCCATAGGAACATCAAAGTTATTAAGACATTTAAACCAAATGGAATTGCTATACATTAGTAGATTGTCTAGATGTTACAAGAACTTCACATTCATCATCAGTGATGTTAATATAATTTTCAGCAAAATTTAAACTTTTTAATAATAGGTCTTTCGAAATGAAGGGGTAGAAATCAATAATGTCAAATTGAATAAAAGTAGCCTTATTTTTATTTTTGTTGCTCTGGAACCATTTAATAGTATTTAAAAAATCTTTCCAAAGATTAATACAATAGGTTTCTTGTATAGTTTGTGTTATTCTTTTAAGCATATTTTAAAAAAATTAACCCTGAATCAGTTTTGGAATGATTTAATAATCGGGATTGTAAATTATTGTCAAAATTAGGTTTGAGGTCTTTAAATAGTAAATAAGCATTTTTAGATGAGTTTTCCCCATTCTGACTGCAACATCAAATTTGTTAGCAAATTTAAAAGTATCTTTATTGATTGAAGAAATAGTGCTATTCTTATTGTCTCGTGATTTTATTGAGGGGGCGTTTGTAATAGTTCAATTTTGTAAATATGTTTAGATTTATCAGCTTTAATCCTTAATTTCTTAGAATTTTTAAAGACTTTAATATCTTTCCTTATTTTATATTGGAATTGGTTAAATAACTTCTTAAAAAGGTAATTTTTTTTAATTAAGTTAAACATGACAGTTTCAAATAGGTCTAAACGTTTATTACTAGCTGGAATGTTTTGAGGTTTTAGATTATATTTTTCTTTTTTTGTGATTTAGTGCATCTTGAGGGTTTAAGTAACAATAAGTTTTCCATTGTAATCTTTTTATAAGGTCACTGATTGTATTAGTGAGTGAAAGTGTGCAAGAATGTAATGAAGAGTAGGGAATGTTTTTCATGGAGTAATCGTGAGTAAATTTTTCCATTCTTTGGTAAAACTGTGGATTTATAAACTAATCCAAAAGGAATATTCCAGCTTATGAGTCAGGAGCAATTACAAATAATCTTACTTGATAATTGGTAGGGATAATTCCAAGGAGGATATAAATCCAGAGAGAGCTCAATGTAAAAACAGAGCAAATATAATAATGAAAGCAGAGTCCTTAGAAATCCATTTAGGTGATAATTTATTTCATGGGATCAGGGGCCCATCTCTTCAGACCCAAAAATTTTACAACAATAAATTGATTTTAAATTTATCCAGACACAAGAAAAAAAAGAAAATGGGTGGAAGAGATGATTATAGTAGCTAAAAAATGTCGAAGAGATATATATATATATATATATATATATATATATATATATATATATATATAGGCACCTCCACTTTTTTGCAGAAAAACAGATAGCATAATGAAAAATACCACAAACTTAACGGAAATAAAGTTTTATCGTCAAAATGTTTGTTATTATTAAGATGAAAGACCAAAGTATTTTTTTTAATCCTTTCTAACACGTTCGAAATTTTGGTTAAAGTCTTCTTTTGTTTACGTCATCGCGGTGGCATGAAAATAACATTGTTTTTTGCGCTTTTTTTTCCTGTTGAAAACACATTGAATTGGAAATTCTTGTAAAAATCAAGTAATTGTCAGATTTTAATTAAATTTTCAGGACTTATTCACAAATGAATGAAATTATTTTTGGAATGTTTTTTTTTTTAGAAAATTTTGGTAAAAAAATATATTTTTCTTAATATGTTACCCCCACTTATTTAAAATCATGAAATTTCAAACAAAACCTTTCTATTTCCTGAAATTTTATTTTTTTTTTGTTAAAAGTAGGAGTCTTTGGCGACTGTAAATCACCTACTTTTTTTTTTTTTTCAAATTTGAGCTATCTAATTGAAAATCTGCTCTGAATTGAAAAATAATAAATCCAATAAAACTATGATATTACTTAATTAGAAAAGCTTTTAATTGCTTTTGTAAATAAGTAATATTAAGGACATTATTGTCTGAAGAAATAAATTTTTTCTGAGGAATAATTAAATTTTACAAGAACTTTTTTTCATTTCTTTTAAATTTTAATTATAATAATTTATAGTTTAAAATCATATAAAACTTTGTATTAGGCTATTTCCTGAATATGATATAGTAATTAAGTGGAAACAAAATTTACAAATCCAAAATTGAAAAGATTAATCAACTTAGTTGAGCTATTTTATTTTTAAAATAATTTTTTATTTTATTTTTTTTTTTACTTATTACGTTCATTATTTTCATGTATGGTAGACTGAAATTGCCATTATTATGATCTAAAAATGTTGTCGCTTCAGTTACGTTCCAACAGGTTTTCAAAATTTCTATCCAACTTTAAAAGTTTAAATCTTAAAGTAAGTTTTACTTTTTTCAATTACTATTTCGCTAAATATTTTTATTTTGTGTATTTACGTCAGTGTGTGACAAACTTAAATTGAGTAATCATGGTATTTCATTTGTTATTAAATTACAAAATTAATTGAAGAAAATTTTATAGTATTTAAAATTTTTTTTCTTGCATCTTCGAAAGGTAAATAAAAGTCATTAAAATATTAAATAATTGCGGAAAATATGTTCATTTGTAAAAATTACTAGATAGTTAAAAACAAAAATATGCGTTCACTTAGAATTTTGACAATTGGGGTCATCCATAGTAGCTGTCATCACCTCGTCTATCAGCAATCCATCGAACGTTGGATCAGATGAATAGGACCAATCGTTAATAATTGGTTGTATATATTTTTTGTTATAAGTAAGTAATATTTATTTCAAATCAGATTAATTTAACTTTAAATTTTCTAATTTTACTAAAATAATGTGTCAGAAATATATATTTATTTCTTAAATGAATTTTAAAATAAGAAATTTGTAAAGTAAATGGCCGCTTTTAAGAAAAGTTTTAGAAGTTAAAATTAAATTTGACATTCCAATCTATATAATTTCTATCTGAAATACACCAGAATATTTTACTGAATGGAAATAATAAACTTAATTATTAAACTTTCAATTAAAGCTAAAATGAAATATTCAAAGATTTTTCATTTTTAAAGTTTAATTTTAAACCTTAGGTGTCGAAAATTAATGCCAAAAAAGTGGCGGTACCTAATATATATATATATATATATATATATATATATCCCATATTTTTCATTACTATAATCATATATAAGGCACGATCAAGTAGTAGTTTCGGAATCAGGAATTGGAGAGCCAAATTTGAATTCCAGTCAAATCCATTACATTCACTTACATACTAATACCCTTGGGAAAGGTATTAATCCTCTTCTTGTCCCTTTAGCTATGGTTAAATAGCAGGGCAGACTGGGTTCTATAGCCTTGGATGGCAACTGGTCTAGGAGAAGGACATCTCTGAATTCAAAACCTGCAGAAGGCCGTTTGGGGGCCTTGTGGCACGTAGTGCACCAGGTCTCTGTATTTGGTCATTCAAAAAGTGTGGTTTGTTCTGCACAAAGCCTTCACCACTATAATCAAATCATGTGCTTGTGTTTAGCTGTCAGTTCCTAGGAACTGAGCTGCTTGACCCTCATATGTCAAATACAATAGGAGAGTCCAATATATATATATATATATATATATATATGAAATCTTTATAGCAGATGCCCATATTTGAGTAGATGCTCAGTTTATCTATTTATCATCATCTACCAGCCTGAATATTCAAGAAATCTTATTAAACAAAAATACACTCTGTCATCACCAGGATTCAAACCTGCATCTCCCTATACTGCTGGATGCTTTGAGGGCTAATGAAAAATGGCATATATATGTATAGTGGATATCCATATTGGAGTAGACAGTTTATTTATTATCACCTACCAGCCACTGCCAGGATTCAAACCTGCATCTCCCTATACCCCTGGATGCTTTCAGGGCTATAACATTATTACCCCTAACCCAGAGTACCCCCAGCAGTAACTTGTGATGCTATCAGTCTCTGTAAGTTCTGTCAGATTGAAGAAAATCAGTTAGAAGTTGATGCAGTGCCAAGCCCAATCTTGAAGCATATCGTCTTTGATATCAACTGGACATTATCCATATATATCAAGGCTGAATTGAGAATAACACTCTGCCATCTGACCGCAACAACATGAGCATTACTTGTACAGCCAATGATTCTACCACCCCATCCTTCTGACAAAGTGAAGAAAAATTCCATTAATTATTAAGTAAACATCTCAATAAAATAGATAAACATACAGTAAAAGCTCCGAGGTATTTTTTCTTATTTTCATGTTTGTGCAAAAGGCCAGTGTATGTGTGTGTGTGTGTGTGTATATATATATATATATATATATATTTTTATCCAACATTTTTTATTATTATAAAACATGATTCTTTGCGTGTACACGTGTTTGAGTTGATATCCTTGTTTTTTTTTTATTTTCTTTACTAGTGGAATTAATAAAAGCTGGCCTAGATTGAGAAAGACTGTTAGGCTGGTCTCCATGGTCAAACTAGTAGTGGCACACTGGTTAAAAACAGTTTTCCTGATAGAATAAGGGGATAGTTTTTTTGTTCCTGTTGCAGACACAATTTTTCTTTAATTTTACTTCACTATATAACCTGGCTGTTATAAATTTTAATATATTTTAGAAAATTGTAAGAACAAGAACAGATAGCCACTCAAACAAGTGTATCCAGTAAAAATCACATTTATAGTAATAATATATAAGACATTCATAACAAAAAGTATAAATAAATGTTAATTGGTAATATTGAAATACGATTAAAAGCAACTAAATAATTTTTGGTTCATTCAAATTTAGGACAAATGAAAAAAGTTATATACAAAAAAAAAAATATAGCATTACAGGCTAATTAGCTTTAAACCCACTAATCATTCCTGCTTACAGAGAGATGGCTGGTAGGACTTGATATATACTGATTTCAAAACCATCAAATGATAATCGGTATTAGGCTTACTCAGCACTGAGAAAATGTCCTGATGGTTTTTAATCAAATGTTCAAATGAACCTGATGACCTAACATGCCTATGAAAATTGTCTGCCTTTCCCTTGACTTTTAATCTGTCTGTTTTTACTGCTCTAATTTTTTAAGCCTGCAATATATATATATATATATATATATATATATATATATATGAGAGAGAACATTGTTTGGAGGTCATTATTTCAAGAATTGAATGGTTTCATCATGTTTTGATTAGTCCCACCAACTTTTGCCCAATGTTTTCTACAATTTTTTCCAGTGATATAAGATATGTGTTTGAGTAAATCGAATTCCAGTTGAGTTCATTAAATTTGCTTATACTCAAATAGTCTTGAGAAACACATGGATTCATCTCCTCCTAGCTATGGGTAAGTAGTAAGATTTGTATCTGGAAAAAATTATCTCCAAAAAATTGTAAATAGAATATCCTCTAGAAAAAAAAGAGATTATTACATTAGTGTGTCTCTCAAATTTAAAAAGTTGGACTTTAAATAATCCACAAATGGTTGGTTTTTTTTTTTTTTTTTTCAATGATGTCACTCTTTACAAGGCCCGGGAGCCGCTCAAGGTAGAGGGTTACAGAGTAAGAGGCACATTTTATGCTGATATGTGTAAAACATAACAGTTGACCCTAGACTTGAGCATGTTAAGATTATAGTGATCAGGAAAGCATCCTCTTGGGAGTCAGTTCCACAGAGTTTATATCTCCTTCATGGGAAGAAGCTGCTTGAGGGGAACTTGCATCTCACCAATGGAATACGAAAGGAATGAAGGTGGTTCACTACAATGTCCTTAGCATGCTGAGTCTTAGCTGTGAAGGTTAAAACTGGTAGGACTAAGGGATGTACTTTGTATGAGCACTTTCCATGGAAATAGCAATAGAGCAATCAAAGACTTGCAACTTTTCGTCTGTGAGAAAGGGGTCGTAGGGTGGAAAGTAATTTATCACCCACAAGGATGCAGAAACACTTGGAGTCTATGGATATTGGAAATGAAGACTGTGCAGCTCCTGTCCATATACGGCAGCAATACTCCATTCTTAGCCGGATCTGGCTCTTGTAAAGGATAGTGAGAGGACTTAAGTGCTTAGTGAAATGGTACAGAGAAATGGCCATTTTATCATTACAGTCTGACTCCTTTAATCTGGCACTCTTGTAGCAAGGCCACTGCCAGATCACTAAAAAAATTCTGAATGACAGAAATCACCCCTAAATAAAAGAAACTCTATGTTAACATAGTCTTGGCAGCACATTTCACATATATATTGTGTTCTCAAAGATAAAACAATCATTAAGCCTTTCAAACAAGGTTTTTATTGTTTCATGCCTGAAACCAAAAAAATGATATATATACTTACGGATAAATATGCAGCTATATATAAAAAAAAATGCGCAAGAGCATTTCCCCAAAACACTCTGGTGTGCTGTTGTCAGCTGCTGGGAAAAGTTGTAAACAACGTGTGGCACTGCTCTTGGAGCTGCTCCCTTAATTCATCATGGCTGATTCAAAAATGTCGAATCATGGAGTTCCATGACTGTAGGAAAGAACTTTACTAACATGGTGTGGACCTTTGTTCTGCACTAAACACACAGATTTTATAAGCGTATGTGTATATATCTTGACCCTGTTTTGGAAAATGAAAACGTTTTATAAAACATACATGCAACAAACTATTTCTTATTTAATAATTAAAATATTTAATCCTTGAAAATGGCTAAATGTATAGCCGAAAACGCTTGGATGAAAAGAACATTTGGACAGTTTTTATATAATTTATCATCCGAAAAGAAAAAAATTATTAGGTCGCATGAGAAATTGTATAAAAAAATAAATAAAAGCACCTTGTCTGTTGTATTCAATGAAATGTGCATATATATATATATATATATATATATATATATATATATATATATTTTGTGTATTTAGGCAGCAATCCTTCTTTCATGCACATTTCTAATTCTAACAGTTAAAATATTTAATCCTTGAAAATGGCTAAATGTATAGCCGAAAACGCTTGGATAAAAAGAACATTTGGACAGTTTTTATATAATTTATCATTCAAAAATTAAAAAAAATTATTAGATTGCATGAAAAATTGTATAAAAAACTAAATAAAAGCACCTTGTCTGTCGTATTCAATGAAATGTCCATGAAAGAAGGATTGCTGCCTAAATACACAAATATATATATATAATCAAACTACCCACTTAATTCCAAATATGGCTTAATGCCGAATTAAAGTGTTCATGCTTCATATACGTAGCTACATAGCACTAGATTCTAAAAGTATTGACTATATAAACCTCATTGGCACTTCCTCTTTTTTGGGAAGATGTCTCAGATGTTGGGGAATAAAGTCTACCCACCTCTCAAAGGAGTTGTAAAGCCTGGCTAGCCAGCCCCCACCAAGATTGGACTGAAATGTAAGCTTTTAAGCCTCTCACTGGGGTAAAGAAGAGTAATGCAAATAAATTTTCTTTCATCGAGTAAGAGAGCTGCCTTAATATTAACCCATATCTCCCTGGTGTCAGTTTAACCCTTTAGCATTCAACGCGTTCAGACCCACCCCATAAATACCAGCTCACAACGTCTCCCTGTTCGAGTGACATCCTGTGTTTTGTCAAGAATGTTGTCATATATTATGGCTGAGTATACATGGTACGGATTACTGTGGGCTGAACTATTTACAGGGTGGGTTGAATGCTAAAGGCTTATATTCTATACATGAAATGGGGGATCGATTTTATTATTGCTGCTAAGTAATAAACTGATCCTTTGGAATTACTATATATCAACAATAACTGAAAAATATATTTAAAGAATTACATGTGAAAAGACTTTTAGTAAAATCATTATATAAGTAAGCTAGTATTAACCTTTATGCTGGAGGTGAAAATTGTTGCCATAGAATTATCTCCCTTTGCAAGCTAGGCGCATTCTGTTGTCTTGTGTGTGTAGCTATAAATAAACACTTGTCAACTGTTATTTATGGTATTTTAAGTTGGTAATCTCTTACTACAGCTTTGGAATGAGGCTAAACTTTTGTTTTCTGATATCATTTTGAATCCTTCTTGACTCTACATGAGGTGTAACATCGATTAAACCCACAGTGATTTTTTTGTAAACAAAAATGGTTGCATCAATATCCAACAAAGCCTTTATTCAGGAGTTTTTCTTTGATTAGGACTCCGATGATGATTTTGAAGGCTTTACTCAAGTGGATATTGATGATGAAGTGGTCAAAGATGTTAGTCATGCTAGTGACATGAAGGAAAGTGATGATAACTACTAGTGGCTACTATCATCCATGGCTGAGTAATTTTATGAAAACTATTGGTGATCATCGATATACCTGACAGCCTTTCTGAAGGTGAAGTATTTTACTACGAATTAATAACTTTATTTTTCAACTAGACAAATAATGATGCTAGTCAGATGGAAAAAAGAGCAAACAAATGCTGGTGTCTACTAATATGTAAACATGAGGAAAGTTGGTACTTCTGATGAAATGAAAGCCGCCTTAGCCATTTTGCTTCTTATTGCATCTCAGAACTTCACAAGGAGAAAGTAAAGTTAAAGTGTGTGAAATTGTTAATGTATTTGTTTTTTTATTTTTTGTTTGAATTTTTTTTCTTCTCAATGTCATAATATGCGTCCAAAACATACCGCATTACATCAAAATATTGCTCATCCATTTTATTAGTATACAAAAAGTAAAATCTATACACACAATACAAAGAAAGTAATAACAGTTGTGTTCGTGTTTTTGCGTCCTCAAAAAAAAAAATACTTTGGCAGAGGGTAAAATTCTAGAAAGAAATTGGTGTGGTTAAGTGGGTGCAAATGAAAAGATTTTAAATTGACAACTTTTTAAATTTCATTGAAACAGCTGTTAAACACTTTAATCTTCTCTTTCTTTGTCATTCATTTTCTCACTGAAACCAGGTAGTGCATATTTTTTTGTTTTTGTGTGCAATTAAAACGAAATAGTTCATTATGAGCTATTGGCAGGAGTTGTTAAACACTCCTATCTTTATTTCTAGCCAAATCCCCATCTTACGAACATTTCTCTAAATAATAACTTTTAGAATAATTCAGCAGACAATGTTATTTTATTTATGGTAACTGGACTTTTGGCGATTACCTTACTCAGTTTCTGTTGTTCAATACTGCGTATTTGAAAAATGGCACCTTTATCATGGCCGTCATCATTTCTAAATCTTTTGACTAAGATCAAAGTGATTCTGTTAGGGATTTTCCAAGTGTAGCTTAGATGTGGCACAAGGCCAAAAGTATGGGGCACCCAGTGAGGATTGAACTAGTATTCAGTCGTAATTGTTGTAGCAAGACAAGCTTGCTAACCATTACACCGCCTTGAGGTGCCCAAAATGATTTTCTAGGCATAGCTTAGATGTGGCACAAGGCCAAAAGTATGGGGCACCCAGTGAGGATTGAACTAGTATTCAGTCGTAATTGTTGTAGCAAGACAAGCTTGCTAACCATTACACCGCCTTGAGGTGCCCAAAATGATTTTCTAGGCATAGCTTAGATGTGGCACAAGGCCAAAAGTATGGGGCACCCAGTGAGGATTGAACTAGTATTCAGTCGTAATTGTTGTAGCAAGACAAGCTTGCTAACCATTACACCGCCTTGAGGTGCCCAAAATGATTTTCTAGGCATAGCTTAGATGTGGCACAAGGCCAAAAGTATGGGGCTAGCAGTGAGGATTGAACTAGTATTCAGTCGTAATTGTTGTAGCAATTCTACCTTTCTTTCTTTCTTTCTTTCTTTCATTTTCTCACTGAAACAAAGTTGTGTATTTTCCTCGGTTTTCCATGCTACCAAAATTGAATAGTCCATTATTTATGTGAGGTATTGCCAAGGTATGATTGTCGTGCAAGCTAAGATAAGGACGGACAAGCACAATTCTAATAGGATAATTTGAATTTAGATGTATGGTGTGGGTAAGGTGTCGTATTCAACCGATGGTAGGAAGTTAGGTTAAATCTACATAGTTATCATAAAACTATAAATTGAACTTTTTTAGACTAATTTAAAAAAGAAAAAAACCTTTTTTTTTGCTTTTTGCTTTAAAGAAAACAACCTATTAAAATAGTTATAAAAAAAAAATAATTACCGTATATACTGACATATCATGCCACTTTTGAAGGTAATTTTAAGGAAGTCATATACACAAGATATAGAATTAGCTTATGTACTGCTGACCCTGTTTACACCATTGAGCAAACTATATATCTATTTACTGTAGTCAAAAAGTACAGGTGTATTTAAAATAAACATGATTTTGATAAAATTGATGATTTACTTAACTGTATGTAATAAAACATAGCGAATATACATTTTTTCCATTGTTTGCATTTATAACATGTTTCTTGTTTAGTTGTTTATGGCTGTATGTGTTTACACAATGAGTATAGCATTACTAACTATACTTTTATCATTCTCTTACTTTTACTTATTTAACTTGAAGGTGAGATAAAGAGATAGAGGGAAAGTGGTCAGTCTATTATTATTTGGCCTCTCAAAAAAAAAGAACTTGCATGATACACAAGATACTTGATAAAATCATTTTTTTTATAAGTGAAAATTTGGGGGTTGTATGATATGAGAGATTGTGTTACACAAGTATCACAACATCATCAAAATTTTAATTATAATTATTCCAATAAAAGTTATTGAATAAATTTCATCATTTTGTGCTTAAACTTGTTTGCAAGATACTCAAGGCTAAAAAGCTGTCCCATAAGAGTAATTTGAATATCTTTTATTTGTATTGTAATGAAATGTCCTACTCTCCTTATCACCTATTGTGGATTTACTATATCGGTAGATATATATAGTGTGCACAGGACATACCTGGCGAACTTCGGGAATTACTAGCTTGCACACTCTTTTACAATAAACCTCTTTCTTTCATCTATGCCTGTGTTGCGGTTCCTTTCACTTGAGTACCACCTTTGTCTGTTTGTCACCTTCTTTAAGGATACAGCAATTTGAAATGGGAATGTTATTAAATGTATGAAAGATTTTTAAAAATATTTTCTAACTTGAAGAAAGAAAAAAAAACCCAAAAAAAAACAAAGCGCCCATGTTTTTGGTGACGAGAAAAAGTTAATATAGTTGACTTCCAAACACATCTTGATGATTAGATAGTGAGGGTGGTGGGGAAAGGACCACCCCCCATTAGTTTTATTTTTTTTTCTTTTGTCCCTTATTCTGCAGGTAATGTCATGTTAATTTTTTATCTACATTTAAAATATATGGGTATGTGACTGAGTGGTTAAAACATTCACTTTCCAACCATGAGGTCTGGGTTCGAATCTCACCATAGTCAATTTGTCATGTTGGTGACATCTTGATGTTATCTGGCTGGGGAGGTGATCACAGTGTGCAGCACCTTTTGAATGAGCCTGAAAACCATCCCACCAAGTCTTGTGAATAAAATTAGGTAGATGGAACTATTTGGGAGTCATCAATAACTGTGCTAGCACAAAGTCATAAGCCATCGTGGCCTATGGTTTGAGTGTACTGGACTTATTCAATCTGTCGATCACACAGGATAATGCGTTCTCTCCCAGAAATTTTAAATATGTTCCACGGGTGTTGATCAAACTAATGTACCTGAGCAGGCGTCTACAGCAGGGATTGGATAGCTGCTATAGTCGACAGACACACTCACATATGAGCAGCAAGCTATTATATTATACAGTTTGTTTCTTTTCTTCCTTTCTATCTACACTCTTTCCCCCCATCTCAAATATAGATATAAAATCAATATGCACTTAATTGATTTTCTTTGTGGCTAATTTTGTCAGTTTACTTTCAGCTAGTATACCGAAGAGAAACGCCAAGTCAGCTGCGGTACAACAGCAGGATGCTTCAAATGGTAAGTAAAATTTACTTATTTACTAAGGTCACTGTCATCATATTAATTTTTTTTTTTTTTTTTTTTTTCATCAACTTGTTTTATTTTCCAACACCATTTAAAGCACCCCAAGCAAAATTCAAGTTAACTGCAAAAATTGAAATCATTTCCATCAGAAGATGACCAATGTTCAGACGATGTTATTTTATTTATGCTAACTGAAATTTTGGCAATTGCCGTACTCAGTTTCTGTTGTTCAATGCTGTGCATCTGAAATGTGTCCTTTTATGCGGTCAACATCACTTCTCAACTTTTGGCTAAGATCAAAGTGTAGTAGCTTAATCTGTTTCTCTATTTATGTCTTCTCTTCTTTCCTCACTGAAACCAGTGGATGTTGGATGGGTTAAAAAAGATAAAAATCAAATCAAAATAGTGTCGCTACACTCTGTGGTCTGTGCAAAGTGACCAATGGTCAGGGAAGAACTGGAAGTCAGAATAAAAGGAAAAGGGAAATAAGAGGAAAGTCAAAAAAGTTTCTGGAAATTCCTAAAAATCAGGGAATTTCTTTCTATTCAGGATTATAATTTTTTTATGCAATATAATGTTGATAAAAAAAAATAACAATCATTACTTGTAATCCATAGTATCTTCAAAATCTAATTCAAATTTTTTCATGTCAAGTTGGTTCTAGAGAAGGATATAGATTTTGTTTAGAAACCAATTTTGGTCAATTCATATTTCTCTCTTTGGTCAGGAAATTTTGAGTATATTTTTCAGGATATTGTTTGGAATATCAGATAAATGGAAGCTTCCTAGAAAATGCACACCTTCCTCATATTATGATATTGGCTTTTATAACATTGTCTGTGTGTCCTATACCTGTGTGGGTCTGTCAGTCAGTTTTATATGGATTGAAAATTGACGTCAGTTCCCAGAAAGCCGACATAAAAAAAGTCCTCAAAGTCAATGGATGTAAACAGACATCATGGAACAAAAAGGCTCATGTCAAGACACAGCTTCCTATGTGCAATCAAACCACTGAACAACTGCTCCTAGTCAATGTCTGTCCCTGTGGTGCAGCCACCTTAACAACAATGAACACAAGCTCTCTCTCAGCCACACAGAATCGTTCCCACTTGTCTCCAGTGATGCCTGGTCCCGCCTAAATTCTGGACGAATTTTTGCTGTAGAGCCAACCTTCAGCAATACGGATATGCCACTGATGTTGATCCCAAATGCCAATGCAGGCAATCATAAACTAGGGAACATCTAGTTTGCCCCAGTCTTGACAATCCATACACACTTAATGATCTTGAAACTTTAAAAACCCCAGGCAACACTGGATGGGTGTGGTGTAGCGATTCGATAAAATGGAATATTTGAGATGATTAGCACAGTAAAAATAAATAATTTTATGGAATTTTCTAAAATTTGTTCCTGGAAGTCCTGAAAATGTCAAGGAATTTTGTTTGTTCGAATTATTGGTCACCCTCAGTCAATTGCTCCTATTGATACTCAAATGTCAAAGCCATACCATTGAGGAAATGCAGGAATTTTATATACACCTCAAACTGAATTATCTTATTTTATTCACTTCTAAGTCACACTTATTAGCAAAGTGAAGCAATATCAAGCTTCGTCAGTACCTAGATGGGTGTACTGCTTGAGAATACCAAGTGCTATAAATTCGGATACGCAGGTGGGGTAATGGATAATGACTTGGAATTGTTAATCAGTGAGCGGAGTTCCAATTCCCACTGGATTTTTTTTTTTTTTGTATTCACTTATGCGTGAATACCTCAGGGAAAGCGATGAATCCACTTTGTATCACTAAAGTATTATTATCTAAAAAAAAAAAACAAAAAAAAAAAATTCTTACAATGTAAAAAATCTTTTCTGGCTTTAACCTTTATCTAGTTGAAGTTGGAAATTGCCACCATAGAATTCTCTCCCTTTGCTACACAAGTGCTTTCTGTCACCTTGAGGGGGTTGCTATAAAGAATCATTTGTCAGCTGTTATTTCTAGCTGGAAATAGCCTACTACTACTTTGAAACAAGGCTAAACTTCCGTTTTTGATGCCATTTTGAATTCTTCTACACGGGGGTAACATTGGTTAAACCCATGTTAAATATTTTGTAAAAAAAAAAATGCCACATCAACTTCCAACAAAGCTTTTATTCAGGAGTTTTTCTTTGATTTGGACTCCGATGATAATTTTGAAGACTTTACTCAAGTGGATATTGATGACAAAGTGATCGAAGATGATAACCTTACCAGCGATGTAGAGGACCACTAGTTACAGAGTGGCTTCTATCATCCATGGCTGACTAATTTTATGGAAGCTACTGACCCCATGGATGTACCTGATAGCCTTTTTGAAGGTGAATTATTTCGTCTATTTATAAACGATGAAAGAACTTTATTTGTCAAGGAGACAAATAAATATGCTAGTCAGGTGAAAGAAAGACCAAAAAAAAATGTTCGTGTCTACTTAGATGTAAACACTAGGGAGGATGTCACTTTTGACAAAATGAAAGCCGCCTTAGCCATTTTGCTTCTTATTGCACCCCAGAGCTCCACAAGGAATAATAAAAGTTAAAGTATGTTAAATTGTTAAAATATTTGTTTTTATTTTATTTTATTTTTTGTGCTTGAATTTTTTTTCTTTTCAACATCAAAACATGCATGCAAAACGTAATGCATTACATGAAAATATTACTCATCTATTCTTTTATTAGTATACAAAAAATAAAATCTATACACACAATACAAAGTTATAGCTATTGTAAAACAGTAGGTGCTCATGTTTTTTTTTGCGACTTCAAAAAAAAAATGCAGTGGTGGTGGGAACAATTCTAGAAAGAATTTAGTGGGGAAAAGTTTAAGGAATCTGCAAAAAGTTGAAGAGCCATAGAAAATGAATGAATTAATTAAATCTGGTTGACTATCTTTGATCAGGAAAATTATTTTTGCAGTAATTGTAATAATTTGATAAGCTTTGGTCCTCATCTATCTGGGCTTGTGCCTGTGAGTTTGTTAGTGGCTGAATCAGCAGCAGAAAGAGGAACAGTTTATTCATACCTATTTTATCATTTTCCTTCTGTCTGGTTTCATCTGAGTTAATATAAGGAAATCTTTGTACCTTTAGCTATGATTTATTGCATATTTCTTCAATAAAATATGAATAAACTTCCTTTTTTCCATTAATGACTTTCTTTGGAATGTGGTAAGGCTAAACCCCCTTGAGTTTTGGTAATAATATGAAGAGTTGGGTTTTTAATTGTACTTACTCCGTCCTGGGAATGACTATAAACTACATCTGCGTCCTGGATAAGACGATAAACTGTGTCCAACAGCAGCCTCTGTATATGAAAGGAACCCACTAATTTGGTTCCGTCATTTTTAAATATCTTAGGCATAATTCCAATTTTTCTCTTAAACATATTAAACTAAGAGTTATGTAACGGTAGTCAATATAGTTTCTCTTTCTTTCATACCTTTTCACTAAAATGTGATCATAAAATGGGATTGAAAAGACCAAGCCAGACAAATAAACCAAATTTAAGTGAACCTTACTCTTCAAATCAGCTGAAGGGATGTAACAAGACTACCTAGATCTAGTATATTAGTACATGTAAAATGCACTATGGTGACTTGGTGACTGTAGTAAGTTCATAATTGTGTAATCTAAAAATAAATTTTGTTATAATAAGCCATAAAATGACGCTTATTACTATATGATTTAAAAACATCTGTTGTTAAAGTTTTCATTGATTTCCTGATAAACAATTAATCAATACTTAGAATTCAATTAAGATTTGATCAAATTTGGTTGCATAAACCTTTTCCCCATACATATTTTCAATTTTTACTATTAGGTATCTGATGGGGGGATGGGGTCGTTTTTCCTTTTCTTTTGAGAAAAAAATTTCTGGCCTCACAATGCTTATTAAAACCAACCCATTTATCAATTTTGCAACCCCCTCAAACGCCAAACGGGAAACAGTAATTTTTATAGTCAGTTCCAGTTTTTACTTGCACATTTTTATGATCGCTTGAATAAGTTGTATAAACCAGTTGTTTTATATTTTAGGTTTGACCGTAATCTTGTTCCCAGGGTGGTAACCCTGGGTTAATCCCTTACTGCATGAAGGGGTAGAACAGAGTAGTAACTCTGGGGTAACATTTTACTGTATGTCAGTGCCTAATGACAATTTGAAACGGGAAATAAGATTAAACAATGAAAACAAATTATCAAGAAGAATAAGGAAAGAAACAATAAATTAAAAATAATAATTAAAAGTCACAAAACTTCAACTTCAGCCAAAGTCAGACTTTTAAACATAACTTTTCTGAATCCTTCCATTTTCAACCATGGAATTTACCTTAAGTGTTATTTCTTCTGTTAACAAATAGGGTCACTTTTACTGCCCCAATTGGCTTCAGCTCTCTGGCCATTTTTATTTTGGGGAATAGATTCATTGTAAGCTCGTTCACAAATCCTGTCATAAATTCCCTATTTTCTTTCCTTTATCTATTTGTTTTAATATGTCTGTGATGTAATGGAATAACCAGTCAGCCCCATGAACGATTACACTGTAGGTAGTAAGTATCTATAAAGTCAACTATCTACGAGAGATTTGAGGAAGAGTGAGAACAAGAAGACGCAAGCACATCCGACCTTCCAATTAGTGGCACTCACTACTAGATTGACCTGTGTGTATAACTGTTCCGTATTGCATATTGTACTGGTTGTGTACAATAAACCTTTCTTCTATTATCCACCTGGTGTTAAGTATTTATTCCCTTAGCAAGCAATATAACAGTCTGTTATTTTATTTCTGAATTTATTTCCTGCAAACTGAAGAAAAGAAAAATTTTGCCTACTACTTATTTTCAACTTGTCCAAAAGCGACATATAACTACTGCTTATGTTGTAAAAGTTTGACTATGCTAAGTTCTATCTTGTAACAGTTTCAATAGTCTGACTTGAAGAATAAAACTATTTCCATCCAGTTTGCAACTATAATAAGGGTGATGTTTAGTCACACCCCGCCCAATAATAAATGTGCAATTGTCAATATTTTTACATCCAACAATGATAACTGTTTAGATGTTGGTGTTTGAATAAAAACTCACACTAATGACAATGATAGTGCTGGTGGGGGAATGACTGTTTGGGTACACCTATAATATTGGTATAATTTTTGTGTGTGCTACAAAAACTGAAAAGAGAGGGGAAAAAATCATCCAAAAGTTTCTTGAGTTTATTAAATAAATCTTCTACTTAATAACTGAACTTTTTGGCCAACCCATTACAGCCAAAGAGTGGAAGATAAAAAGATTCAAATTACAGTATAAAATAGTGGTGTGTGTAAAATAATTGCTTTTATTTCATAGAAAAAATATTTCTGCATATTGTTTTTTATTAGGAAGTGAAACATTTCTAACAAAATAAATACATCGTTATTATTTAGGTGACTTTTTTCTTTTTTTTTTTTTTTTTTTTTTTTGCAATATATCTTTTCTCCTCCTCCCTCTCCATCCTGAACATTTGCCCGTTTTCTAAATAACAAGCATGGATGTTCAAAAATTATTTCACTCAAGGCTCTTAATGGCTCGGTAAAAGGACAAGAAAAACTACATTTGAAATAGTTGGAGTTTGGCTAATTAGCAAATCTAATTATTGATTTTTTTTTCCTTTTACTTTTTCTCTCTTATTTTCACTTAGTCTCCCCTCTTCTAGTTTTGCTTTGTCTCCCCTCTTCTAGTTTTGCTTTGTCTCCCCTCTTCTAGTTTTGCTTTGTCTCCCCTCTTCTTGTTTTGCTTTGTCTCCCCTCTTCTAGTTTTGCTTTGTCTCCCCTCTTCTTGTTTTGCTTTGTCTCCCCTCTTCTTGTTTTGCTTTGTCTCCCCTCTTCTAGTTTTGCTTTGTCTCCCCTCTTCTAGTTTTGCTTTGTCTCCCCTCTTCTAGTTTTGCTTTGTCTCCCCTCTTCTAGTTTTGCTTTGTCTCCCCTCTTCTAGTTTTGCTTTGTCTCCCCTCTTCTAGTTTTGCTTTGTCTCCCCCTCTTCTAGTTTTGCTTTGTCTCCCCCTCTTCTAGTTTTGCTTTGTCTCCCCCTCTTCTAGTTTTGCTTTGTCTCCCCCTCTTCTAGTTTTGCTTTGTCTCCCCCTCTTCTAGTTTTGCTTTGTCTCCCCCTCTTCTAGTTTTGCTTTGTCTCCCCCTCTTCTAGTTTTGCTTTGTCTCCCCCTCTTCTAGTTTTGCTTTGTCTCCCCCTCTTCTAGTTTTGCTTTGTCTCCCCCTCTTCTAGTTTTGCTTTGTCTCCCCCTCTTCTAGTTTTGCTTTGTCTCCCCCTCTTCTAGTTTTGCTTTGTCTCCCCCTCTTCTAGTTTTGCTTTGTCTCCCCCTCTTCTAGTTTTGCTTTGTCTCCCCCTCTTCTAGTTTTGCTTTGTCTCCCCCTCTTCTAGTTTTGCTTTGTCTCCCCCTCTTCTAGTTTTGCTTTGTCTCCCCCTCTTCTAGTTTTGCTTTGTCTCCCCCTCTTCTAGTTTTGCTTTGTCTCCCCCTCTTCTAGTTTTGCTTTGTCTCCCCCTCTTCTAGTTTTGCTTTGTCTCCCCCTCTTCTAGTTTTGCTTTGTCTCCCCCCTCTTCTAGTTTTGCTTTGTCTCCCCCCTCTTCTAGTTTTGCTTTGTCTCCCCCCTCTTCTAGTTTTGCTTTGTCTCCCCCCTCTTCTAGTTTTGCTTTGTCTCCCCTCTTCTAATGATTCTATTTTTTCTTTTAATAATTATGGGTTTTATAAATAGAAAGTGACTTACCATTGAGTTTGAGTTCTGCCTCTAGTGAATGGCTTTGTAGGCAGGACCTCTAAATTTCTTTTTATAAAGAACTGAACAGTTTAAAAGATAAAAATGAATCTTCTTTTTGTATTGGTTAGTTTTTGTCAAAACTAATATTTGCAAAGAAATTCTGGTTTCTTTTAAAACATTAAAATAGATGTTTACAAGCAAGCATTTCTCTAAATTACATGTGACTTGTTTATGTAACTTATTGGTAGGATTTACATTTACTTTCATTCACTGTAAAGATCACATCAATAATTCTGGCTGGGGGAAAATAAAGCCATTGGCACAAATATTTTTTAATATTATCTCTTTCTTTGTCTGTGTAAGGAAATTGCACATATAGAATAGGCTGCACTAGAGGCAGTTTTGCATAACACCACAAAGATTAACCTAAAATCCCAAGTGACGTTCTTAAATAGCCTTGTCATATCAACACTTTCATATGGATTACCTGCCTGGCAACAAACTCATTCAGAAATACCTAAACTGTCAGATGTATGCAATACAATCACTTTATCATATTGATGATTAAAAATGGCTTTGAGCAAATGTAACCTGTAGGTCTTAGTAAGGACCATTCTTCTTTGAACCTCATAGACAAATGCTGCAGAATCACTAACAAAGAACTGTAACAAATCACTTGAGGACTAGCAACAATTAAAATGGATATCACGTAATAGAAAATGACATAATCAGGATGTTGACATTCCATACTACTACAAACAAAAAGTTAGGAAGGAAACTCCCACCAATACTAGAAAAAGTATTAATAGCTTGAGAAATATGGCTTATGGCCATATTACGTTGAAACATTGTTTCCTGTATGATCACTGAAGTTACACAGTAAAAAAAAAAAAAAAAACTCTTACAAAGTAAAAATATTTTCTGGCTTGAAACAACCTGCAAATTGTTAATAAGCTGTAGAAAACAAATCAATCAATATTGCGAAACCTATTTTCCTGAAAAATTGTTTTAAGAGAAAGATTACATAAATTTGAACCAAAAGTAGCAATGGTTGTTCAGTCAATAAATGCCAAATGTTTGCTAATAAGGAAATGGCTAATATTACCATTAGAGATGAGAACAAATACTACACTTTGATCGCAGCCCAACGGTCAGGGAACGAAGAAAAGTATTAAAGAAAAGAAAAGAAAAGTATAACTCGAGCAGCACTGGCTGTTTGGTCAATGAATACCAAATGTTTAATTTTAACTGCTTATGGAACACATGACATACTAATTACAATTTATTAAGCAAGTGTTCATCATCATCATCCCCTTGACTTTTGTAATCATAGAGGAGATTAGAATGCAGAACCCACACTGAATCACCTCCACAGTGGTCTATCAACAACAGTCATCAGCAATTCTGGTAGAGTTATACTTATCCACTGTTTGACATTTTCCAACCCGTTTTTGCGTTGGTGTCCTCTCCTACATCCATCTTCTATGGTGCCTATCATGATCATGTCTTGTCATGCCTAAACAATTGTTAATATTACCTATGAAAGCTCTTAATGATTGTTTTAATATTGGGAACATATATCTGCTCTTGTGTATATTTTCCGTTTTTGTCATTATTAATCCTCCATACTTAATGTTGTCTCATAAGATACTCTTGAAGTGAGCTTTCATCACATATGTATATAGAAAGCTGACTGCATATCATTCACTTGGCATTTGAGCTAAGTTGACAGTGTGCAAGTACATGATATATATGGATGTACGGTGGTGTAATGGATAACAGCTCCAAATGAGAAATCTGAGAGCTGAGTTCAAATTCCAGTTAGGTTTGTTACGTTCACTTACCTGCAAACTAACTATAAATAGCTGGATAGACTGTACTTTATAGCTTTGGTTTGCAACCAATCTTGGAGAAAGAAAAATGAATTCAAACCAACCTCGAGCAGGTTGGTCTCTATCTGGCTATCTTGCCCAGGACACACCACTGCTGCTATGGCTGCAGTACATGTGGTGCTTTTGAGTCTCGGGTTACAGGTGTTGTGATTGTGATTTATTAAGCATTGTATTAAATATTTGATATCTTCTCATGCTTGGAGAGTTTTATTGATATATTGCCAAAAATATACTAAAATGTAAAATTTTAGCCTATTTTATGTAATTTCAAAATTTATAAGAAAAAAAAAATGTTTAGAAAATTCATTGTTATTCTCTATTAAAAGAGTGACCTACAACAACATAAAAAAATTATGGAGTTGCCCCGAGATATCTGATAGCCTTTCATTAGTCTATGTACTCAAGTTAAAATATAAATATGAGTCATTAGAATTTGATACTAGACATATGTTGAAATTCTCATAGTATTTTTATTGCTCACATTTTTTGTGCAAACCAATCGAATTTTGAATAAGCTGATTCATTTGGAAAAATACTTTGACAAAAACCCTACTTTGCAGTTTAAGAATTTCTTTAATTTAAATTCATTTTATAGGACTTCAATATTTTTAAGACAATTTCATTTTTCTTTGTACTTTTTAACATTGAAGAATAAATACTTAAGATTTCTTACTCTTGAGCATGCAACATACAACTGGCCAAATTTTGAAGAGTTTGGCCTTGTGATTTGTTTATAATACTCACAAATGCTGGGCAAACTAGAAACTGGATTCTTGTGTATATATATATATATTTAAAAAAAAACTTAAAAGATGTGCAAAAAAACAATATTGGCATTAGTATTTTTTTAAAATAAGTATTTCAATTATTAAATTGTTTTTAAAATAGTGGGAATATTTTGTATGTTAAATAATAAAATTTGTAATTTTTCCCAAAAAATGAATGAAAATATATTGTACTAAGCTATGTTTCATAGTAAAACCAACTGTAATTTGTACCCCTTTACCTGTTTGTATTTCCCTCCAAAATTTGGTTTTGATATGGTTATCTTAGAGGTAGTGACAGGCAGATGGACTGATACAAGTCACAGAATTTTATATGGGGATAGATTCAGGTGTCAGTATTATTTCAAGAGTTGTTTGAACTGTTAATCTCATTCTATATGTTACTGTTAATATGGTGCTTCAACCGATTCCTTCTTTCACCTTCAGGTGTACAAAAATACCTTCTGTTATTTCTTAAATGATTCATTATTATTCCATCAGTTTTTATTTGAACAGTTGAACTTATTCTTTGCACTGCTTTTGTGTTGTTTCAACATTTTGGTGGTTCTATTTTTTCAGGAACACACATATACCTTTTATATTTAAAAAAAAAAGAAAGAAAGAAAAAAGTTATCATTCCAAGAGTTCTGTTTTTCCTGGCTGTTAAACTTGTATGTTTTTCTTGTTGCCACAATGATTTATCCAATTCATTCTACATCCCTTTGCAGGTAGATAAATATTCTTTCTATAATATAAAGAAATCATAACTCTTTGGTATTTAATAGAAGAGGGTGGGTAGGGGGTCGTTGTTATTATTATTATTATACTACTACTTTTACTACTACTGTCCCTCACTTCATTAGCTTGCATGACTATTACGCCCTAAAAGGTGAAAAGACACTACTTGCTTTCATTGAGAAAATGAAAGAAAGGAAGGAAGATACGTCTTCTAATAAATAATGGACAAGTCAAAAACACTACTTGGTTTCAGTAAGAAAATGAAAGAAAGGATGGAGGATACAAGTGTTTGACAGCTGTTTCAGTGAAATGGGAAAGTTGTCAATTCCAAATCTTTTCATTTCTGCCCACTTAAAATAAAGACCAACATTCATATTTATGATTGGTATTATAATATTTTAAGGTTGTTACGCTCAAATATTTAATGATGCAATGAGGGAATTTCTATGGATATTTTATTGTCATGATTTTATTTAGCTTAACTTTCTGATTAATCTTAATTATTAACTGTCCTGGGTATGACGATAAATACATCCGCGTCCTGGGTAAGACAATAAACTATGTCCAACAGCAAGGCTTCTGATCAGGAGGTTTTGAGGAACGTGGAACCACCTCTTAATTTCTGGTGTTCCCAGGTCCACCCTGACCCAGGGTCATGGCACCTGTTTGGGTCCCAGCTGTGGGTAAATAGTTACCTCCCCGCACCAAAAAAAAACCCCAACTGAAATGGAATTGTAAAAATAGGTTTTAATACCAGAAATACTTTGTCAAAATTATTACCAGCGATACATTTTTGAAGAAAAAAAATATTATCAGAAATGGATTTTTGAAGAAGAAAAAAAAAATTCAGCAATACATTTTTTGAAAGAAATTGTCAGCATTAAATAAGCCATCGTGGTTGATATGCTGTAAAACAAACGAAGCCATCAGAAATTTAAAATAGGAAAATCATGAAACTTTTATGAGTATTTTTAGTTATTATTGTTATTATAATAATAATATTATTATACTGTTATTATTATAATAATAATATTATTATACTGTTATTATTATAATAATAATATTATTATACTGTTATTATTATAATAATAATATTATTATACTGTTATTATAATAATAATAATATTATTATACTGTTATTATAATAATAATAATATTATTATACTGTTATTATAATAATAATAATATTATTATACTGTTATTATAATAATAATAATATTATTATACTGTTATTATAATAATAATAATATTATTATACTGTTATTATAATAATAATATTATTATACTGTTATTATAATAATAATATTTTTATACTATTATTATAATAATAATATTTTTATACTATTATTATAATAATAATATTTTTATACTATTATTATAATAATAATATTATTATACTATTATAATAATAATATTATTATACTATTATAATAATAATAATATTATACTATTATTATAATAATATTATTATACTATTATTATACTATTATTATTATTATAATATTATTATACTATTATTATTATAATAATATTATTATACTATTATAATAATATTTTTATACTATTATAATAATATTTTTATACTATTATAATAATAATATTATTATACTATTATTATAATAATAATATACTATTATAATAATAATATTATTATACTATTATTATAATAATAATATTATACTATTATAATAATAATATTTTTATACTATTATTATAATAATATAATAATAATATATTATTATTATAATAATATATTATTATAATAATAATAATATTTTTATACTATTATAATAATATTATAATAATAATATATTATTATTATTATAATAATAATATACTATTATAATAATAATATTTTTATACTATTATAGTTATTATTGTTGTAGTCTTATTGTATGTTTTTCTTTGCATTTTCAACTGGGCATATTGGTTTATTTGTGTTCTCCATTTGTCATAGAACCTCAGACAGACAGCACATTTTGCAGAATATTTGTAGTACTAAGCAACACCGACTTCTGAAGTGATAAGATACTAGACTTTATCTCAATTTTCTCAATGTATGATTAAGTTCTGTGGTATACACCCTGGTGTTTTTGCAACATTATTATTATTATTTGAATAAATCCCCTTCCCCAGACCTTGCCAAATTTATTAAGACCAACCTGTTTATTAATTTTGCCTTTTTTTTCTTTTTTTCTTGACTCTTTGAATGATTACCCCCAACATCTATCTGCACATGTTTATTGCCAACAAGAGTATTGGTTCAGGACTTGGCAACTAAACACTTTGTATTGTTTCAACATTTTGGTTCTTCCATTCTACAGCCTTCTCCAGGAACACAAATCCAAATCCTTCTCACTCCTGTTGGAAAAACCCCTCCCAAATTGACTGTGTCTTTGGGAATGTAGCAATAGTCACCACACTTAGCCAATTGGTTGGTGAGATTATTTAACCTATAATTGGAGGGGATGGTCATTGACTCTGAGGAATTCACTCACATTTTAATGGTTCTTGTTTTTTGTGTTGCTGTGGTTCAATTTACCCTTTTCACCAGGCCAGAGCCAGTCAGGTTTTGAATTCAGAGTTGTCCTTAGATTGGTTGCCATCAAAGGCTATAAAACCCAGTCTGTTCTGCTGTTTACTCATAGATGGAGGGGAAAAAAAGAGATGAACTCATAGCTTTACTAAGGCTATTTGCACATAAGTGAATATAGTCTGACTGAAATTTGAACTCAGTTTTCTGATTCCTTAGTCTGAGCCATTATCTATTCTCTCCTTGAGAATTGGATACACAAAAATGTTTGTAGAATGGATCAGCCAAAACGATTAGTAACAAAACTAATTGGAAGATGTTAACAACTCATGGAGTGATGAATCTTTAACATATATTATGAAGTGTTGCATCCGGGTTGATTCTCTAAAACTCTTTTATGTCTCTTCCCCCAAAATCTTATAATCTTGCATAATCCAAACAGCCTGTGAGATATAGCTGATTAATTAATTCCACATTCGTTTAAGAGAGAATCACCACCCCACACCCATTCATTTGTTCAACAGACTGCCACTTTGCTAAAACTGCCCATGAAAAGAAAACAAAAAAAAAAAAAGTTTCAACCTACACATGTTAAATGCTTTTTATTCTAATCTGAACAAATTATTCCTGAGCTAAATTTTTAACAGAAAATTTTCATTGGTATTTGTTTGTTTTTTTTCTCTTCTTCTTTCCTCTTCCCTGTGACTTGCCAAATATTAATTTCCTGATGCTCAGATATGGGTTTTGTTTCTCAGAGGAATAATTATCATTAACTTACTAATCTATTCAAACTAGTTTTTCTTGTCTTGATTGTTGTCTTAGAGCTTTTAGACTGTTGTATTCTTGGGTCGTCTTCAGGTGTCTGTCATATTTACTAACTTTCTGGGAGTCGTGAACCGGTCCTATACAGTCTGAGAGCTAGATTTTGAATCCCACTGTACTTCACTTAATTCGTCTCTGTGATGCTGTTACCCTGATAGATTGAATAAAAGCCCGAGTTGAAAATTGGGTGGCGGGTACCAAATAGTAGCCACTATAGGAAAAACAATGGTATGGGAATTTTCTTATTTTTTTTAATCAACTCATCCCAAGAGGTGATAATATCACTAAAACACAAAGATCTACCGGCAGCAAAAGAGAATGAGAATACTTTAGACGGGATCAGAAACCCAATTCTAAATAGGAAACAACTGAAAAACTGCTACTCCAGTTCAAAAGACCAGGAAGGAGTATGAATTGGATGATAGGTGAACCAATCTACTAGTGATGGGATGATAACAATATTAAGTAATAATTCCGATACAATTTCTGATATTGTTCTAAGTATCTGATTCTTATAATGATGATTACAATGATTAAAATTCATTACATCCAGGCTCTACAGTTGGTTTGGGAAACTTACTGAACAAAGTACATTTATTAATAAAACATTTAGTAGAAAAATGAATACAAAAGATTATAAAATAAAGTTAGATATTGTTTTTATTTACAAAAATTGAGTAAGAGTTTAAACAAAGAACAATTTCTTTACATAAATCACTTACAGTACCTAGCTACAATTTACATATTTCTTTATTTTGGTTATCAGAAATCTTAATAAACTTCCAAACTACTTTTCTGCTTGGCATTGGATACATTTGCCATCATTGGGTTTTGAGAATAATAAGCATTGGTTAAAATTTAAATTTTTCACTTTTAGATAAAAAAGCTTTTCTAGTTTTCTAATGTGTATATTTTTTGTAAAGATTCAACTAATGGTTTGCTATTAATTGTAAAGTAAAAAAGGGTCTATTTTTCTGTCCACTTCTTTAAGATTTAACAAGCAAAGGCACCCTCTAAATATTATGCAATTTCCTTAAAATTTTATATGTGCATTTTTCAATGAATGGAACGAATTTAGGGGTAACAATTCAATTTCAGCATGCACTTCAAAAATAAGAGATACCCTATTATATATATATATATATATATATATATATATATATATACACACACACACACACACACAGTGGGACCCGAATATGAGATTTTATATGGTCCCAAATTAGAGCCATACTTACTTAAACAAAATAGACCAAACCCGGATATAAGAAACTTCTTCTCCGGTCCCGACAACTCTCTTATATCCGGGTTACACTATTATATATATATATATATATATATATATATATATATATATATTAAAAAGACTTAAACACTAATATTCCATGGTCATAATTTATTCCATTGGAATCGTAAGAACGATCCAATTCATCAGACCTACAGATTCAAAAAGAAAACAAAAAACAACTCCGGGAAAAATTAGTGGGTGTATGTGTGAGAGTGTGGGAGGACCTGAGATCTCTATAGAGGGGTAACAGACAAGAGAGGCAGGGAGGTCCAAAGGTGGAGGGGGCATTAAAATTTAACAGAGAAGATTTAAAGAAGGCTTTCAGTGAGAAAAAAGTGCGTATTTTCAAACGTCCGAAGATATACCGGAAGAGTGTACATTGCAACAATAATACTAATATAATAATAAGCAGAAAGGCATCATCCTATGTATTGTGGTTTAACTCATACATATATTTTGATAAAGTACAAGTGTACCTAATCCTGCAGGACAGTGAATAAGAAATAAATGCACATTTTAAATTTGTTTACAGACATTTAATATGAATTATCACAGCAACTGAATAAATAATAAAGGGTCTTCAATCTTATCTAAAAAAAAATTTAATCACTAAGTTTTATTGTCTAAATGAAATTTCTCTAAAAAACTAAAAAATTTAATAATTTCTAAAAAGAATTAAAGTGTTTTATTTTTGTTAAAAGAAAAAAGTGTAAAAGTGCAACAACACAGTAAAAACATAACCCTTGATTTTTTTTAAAGCAATATAAGCAATTTTACAAATATTAGGAAATTGAAAGCTAAATAACACTAATATCCAACTTGAATCATTTTATAAGGTCATGAGAACAACTGTAAATGGATATTTTTTGCATGGGCTGATTTTTTTTTTTTTAGTTATTTATTAGATTATTAGAAATTTTACTAGTTTTATTTTTAAAATATTAAAACAAATCATGTTAAAAGTGAAAACTATAGCTTAATCATGCCAGATGAAAATACTTGTTTTTAACATTTTATTTTTTAAACACTTCTACTTATAAAACTTGTATCCCACTTGGCTCTTAGGAGAAATAAATGAGAAAAAAGTTCAAAATATTTTAATAATTTAAAACAGCAAAGTTCAATTATGCCAAAGAAAAATATTAGTAAAATAAAATTAAATACAATTTTTGATGGAAATTAAGTTGTTGGTTTTTTAATACAAACTTTTGTGTGAAAAAGCTTTAATAATTTTGTTTTATTTCTTTAAGTAAAGATGAAAATCTGTTTCAAAAGCTATAAAATTTTCAGAAATACATGAATTTCATAGAAACAAATAAAAAGAATGTTTAATTTTAAAGTCTTGGTTATTGAAAAGATTTTTTTTTTATGTAGTATGCTGCATAAGCAAAAATAAATCTTCTTTTCAATAACAGAGACAAAAATGATTTTGTGGATTAAAACTATTATAAAAACATTGTTGTGATTTAACTGCTGTGACACAAGGTCAATTTTTTATGTGAAGAAATCAAATGTGACATTGGCAGGAGTTTCATACATTCATTCTTTTCTCCTTTTTTCTAAATTAAAAAAAAAAAAAAACACCAAAAAAAAAAAAAAACACCAATAAAAATTGTCTGGCAGAACAACAACCTGAATTAATTTTGTGTTTATATTACATAATCTTGATTATAATTATCAAATTAATAATTTATAATATTAAATGGGTGAATGTTTAAAAAGAAATTAAAATTTTTATTTTGAACTGAAACAGACTTTTAAACTAGAAAACTATGTAAAGTTTCAGCACTGAGTAGAAACTTGCACTTTTTTTTTTTTTTTTTTTTTTTTTTTGCACAAAATAAATTTACATCATACTTAATTTTAGTTTTACTGATAGTTTTAAATCAGTAAATATTTATCTTTTAGGACCAAGAATGGAAAATTAAGATTTAAACAAAAATTGTTTTTGGAATCAGAAATTAGGTTAAAAATTCTCCAATTCCAATACCCCCAAAAGTTCTGATTCTTGATTCCGATTAATTGTCACATCACTACTATCTACTTTTATTATGGAAAAATAAATAGATAATGGTTTCAGAGTTTAAATGGAGATGTTAGATGTATAAAATTGAAGTGGGTTTTAGAAGGGACCAGAAACTAAGCAAAAACAAGGGATAGATCGCTACTTCTGTTCAAAAGACCACAGGGAGGATGGTGAACAAGATGATAGTCGAACCTATCTACACCTATCTAACCTTTTATCTCTTTCAACATATCTTATTATAACTTTGCTTCCTCCTTCTTTAGTTAGCATGTCTTTACATTAAATCCTGCTAATACCTCATAAATAATGCATTATTCCGTTTTGATGTGTGGAAAGACGGTACTTAGTTTCAGTGAGAAATAGGAGAGAGGAGATGATTGTCTGTCTATATTTCTGAGATGAGGTATTATGTACACTATTTACATTATTCGGTCTATTGTCCTCATCTTTGTCGCCATATTCAGAGGGAAAATTAGCAGGAGATAACTGACATCCATCAAACATGGCTCGTGGAACTAGAACAGTCTACCCCAGTGATCGAAATAAAGGGTTCAGTTCGAAATTCCAACCACCTGAAGAAGGCCGGAGCGTACAACGGCCAAAACGTTGTGACAAATATGGCGACAAAGATGAGGACAATAGTCAGAGAAGATTGTGTTTAACATCTGTTTCAGTGAAATGGGAAAAGGTGTCAATTTCAAATCTTTTCATTTGTACCCCCTTACTTCTTAAAATAATGACCAGCATTCATATATATGATTGGTATTAAGGGTTATTATGCTCAAATATTTAACAATGTGATAGGGGAATTTCTATGGATATTTTGTCATAGAGCTTGCCATGAGCTTATTCAATCATTAACTTCAGAATTAAGATTCATCAGAAAATTCAGATAAGAAACTGAAATTTTCATGGGCATTTCTAGTGCATATAAATATATGTAGGTGTGTTACGCCAACAACAACAACTATAATAATATTTATTGTCTATTTATTATTAGGATATTAGACAAAAGAAACACAAGAAAAATATAAAAAGTAGGAATTTTCAAACACGCCTATCTAAGACAAAGGATGAAATGAACTTGGAAAGGATCGTTTTACACATGCAGATTTATTTATTGACCTCTAGGATAGAGGGTACAGGATTATTTTAGTTAATCTCTATGGTTTTAACATAACTAGCATATGTAAGGTCACTTTTTCATATTCATTAATGTGTCTGAATGCATTTGTGATAGTGTCTGTGAGTGATTTATTGTACTGGTTAAATTTAGTACTTTTTGGCTAGTTGTTTGTCATGATTAGGGTTGTGGTTGATTTTTTTTATTTTTTATTTTTTTTTTAAATTGTATTTATTGAATATCCTAAATATCTATTTAAGTCTTTTTTTCTATTTTTGATCATTTCACTGCAAGCAAGGCAATAAAGCCACTAAGGCACAAGGGGATACTGAATATGAAAAAATATGAGAAAAAGAGAACATTAAAAGAGCAGGAATTAAGAAGACAGAAGATAATGGTTGAAATTGCATTTTTGAAGATCAAAACTGATTGGAAAGTAAGAAACCAAAAGAAATGACCACAAGCTGGAATTGTGAAAGAATGTTGTATTGTCGAGGTGAATGAGAAACAGAGAAGGACGAGTGCTTAATATATTTATTCAGCACCAGCATCTGATGCTAACAGATACATACATAAGACACAAAACAATAAGTTACAAAACAACAAGACAACTTACAAGGAATAGAGGAGGGTCAAATGCTGTATAGCCAAACAAAGTAAGATCAGTCCAAATAATAATCAGCTTGGCATCAACTTATTAATCAACTGTTGAAGTCCTTAATCGTAGACTATTTAAGGCTATGAGCCAGGCCATCTGGTAGAGTGCTGAAGGGGTGCTAGCTACTCTACAACAAAGAAGCAACTGCTAGCATAGAACTTCTAGTTGCATCTAGTGATTTCAACTGTAAAATGAGACCTTGCCACCGCTGTGCTTAAATTAAGTACTGCGCTTAAATTTGTAAAGTCATGGTACGAAAGAGGAAAGCTCATCGGAACAATTACCATGAAAATATTCATAAATAATGCACAGGGAAACCTGTTGTGACTGAAGCATAGATGCCTGGTCATTACTAATCTAAATGTGGATATTTAAAAAAATAATTTTAACTTGGATATACACCATTTATTCCTTCCTCCCTTCTTTTCTATTTATTTCCCTCTATTTTTCTTTCTTTTTTTTTCTTTTTTTTCCACTTCTTTCCTTTCCCCTTTTTGTCCCCCCCCGCTTTCTTTCCCCCCTTTCTTCTTATTTTCTCCCGTTTCGTCTATTCCCCCCCCTTTTATTTTATCCTCCTCCTCCCCTTTCTTTTCTCTTCCTCCTCCCCTTTCTTTTCTCTTCCTCCTCCCCTTTCTTTTCTCTTCCTCCTCCCCTTTCTTTTCTCTTCCTCCTCCCCTTTCTTTTCTCTTCCTCCTCCCCTTTCTTTTCTCTTCCTCCTCCCCTTTCTTTTCTCTTCCTCCTCCCCTTTCTTTTCTCTTCCTCCTCCCCTTTCTTTTCTCTTCCTCCTCCCTTTTCTTTTCTCTTCCTCCTCCCCTTTCTTTTCTCTTCCTCCTCCCTTTTCTTTTCTCTTCCTCCTCCCTTTTCTTTTCTCTTCCTCCTCCCTTTTCTTTTCTCTTCCTCCTCCCTTTTCTTTTCTCTTCCTCCTCCCTTTTCTTTTCTCTTCCTCCTCCCTTTTCTTTTCTCTTCCTCCTCCCTTTTCTTTTCTCTTCCTCCTCCCTTTTCTTTTCTCTTCCTCCTCCCTTTTCTTTTCTCTTCCTCCTCCCTTTTCTTTTCTCTTCCTCCTCCCTTTTCTTTTCTCTTCCTCCTCCCTTTTCTTTTCTCTTCCTCCTCCCTTTTCTTTTCTCTTCCTCCTCCCTTTTCTTTTCTCTTCCTCCTCCCTTTTCTTTTCTCTTCCTCCTCCCTTTTCTTTTCTCTTCCTCCTCCCTTTTCTTTTCTCTTCCTCCTCCCTTTTCTTTTCTCTTCCTCCTCCCTTTTCTTTTCTCTTCCTCCTCCCTTTTCTTTTCTCTTCCTCCTCCCTTTTCTTTTCTCTTCCTCCTCCCTTTTCTTTTCTCTTCCTCCTCCCTTTTCTTTTCTCTTCCTCCTCCCTTTTCTTTTCTCTTCCTCCTCCCTTTTCTTTGCCTTTCTTTCTTTTCAAACCCCCTGCTTGTGAAATTACAACTTGATGATCATTTATTTCACTGGGGCACATAGATTATTGATTTTCAACAGCCACTTAAGTTTATAATAATACAGAATGTGATCTAATAAATTTTTATTAATCCTTGACTAAAACACAATTTGCCGCATATTACTGAACATGCTTCTAGATTCTTAGTTCAATCAGATCCCAAATATTTTCACAACTAACCTCAATTAGAAATTGCTTTAATCTGTTTTAACATATTCATCACTCTCTCTCTCTCTCTCCTCACCAATCAATTTTTATGATGTATTACCTGAAGCTAAACGAGCACTATGTTTCATATGCTTTGCATGTAGATGGCAATTTGCAATATGAGAAGTGTGCATGTGTGATCCTTATAATACCCTTGGCTGATGAACATTTTGAATTTGACATGCATTTAAGGTCTTTGAGGTAGACAGTTTGCTGGTGACAGTTATTGAGAGAAACTTTCAAAGTGGCTATGATCTAGTGTGGACATATATAAGTACCTCCAAACATTTTCTAACAATGAGCATACCCTGATGAAAAAAGACCAACATATGATAAAAAAAAATTATTTATTATCAAAATATTTAATTTTTTTGATTATTTTATTAAATTTTTTAATCCTTTCTAGCACATTCAAAATTTTGGTTAAAAATCTTTTTTTTTTTTTTTTCTTGTATCAACAGGTGGGCCAAAGATTAATTAGTATAGGAAATTTTTAGTGTCTTTTTTTTAAATTGTTTCAAAAATCAAATATTTGTCAGATTTTAATTAGATTTTCAGGACTAATTCACAAATAATTATTTTTGAAATGGGGGTGTTCTTGGTAATTTATTTTTTATTTTTACATCTTTTTGAGAAGTTAAAATTCCAGACTCTTTATACTGATATTAGTTAAAAGCAGGTCTCCTTGGAGAATTTAAATCATCAATTTACTTTTGTCAAACAGGAACACCATTAACTGAAAATCTGCTCTGAATCATAAGATAAAAAAAATGCAATAAAACTGACATTATTTAATTAGAAAAGCTTTTAATTGCTTTTATAAATAAGATATATTAAGGACTCTATTAAGAAAATCTTTTTTTTTTGCTGAGTAATGAATTTTGACAATATTTTTTTTTTTTTTTTTTTTCTCATTCAGCTTTTTTATCATTTTTATTGACATTGATGTTTTTAACTGTCACACGTACTGGTAGTAATTTTGTGAAGATTTGCGATTCTGGATGTAAATTTACTATTAAGTATCCAGAAAATTAGTGTGCTTTCAATATATTTGTGTTTAATAAATTCATTCTGTAAATGAAACCTATCAGTAAGAATTTTATCATTTACCAGTCTGTTAACAAATGGATTGATATTTACATCAAAAACAGCAGATGAGGATTCAGTAAAGTTCACAGACAAACACACACATATATATGCATGCATACACAAACTTAGATGCGCACGTGCACACACACACACACGATATCTCAAAGATGTGTTTTCATTTTGAAGCTTTTTCGTGAAATAATTCAATCATCTTGAACGAATTATATTCAATTTAAATTAATATATACGATGACAGTGTTTACTATGAATTCATACTCTTAAGATTTTCTCATGGCATATTTTCATTGCTGGCAATGTGAAGCAATGGAATCACAAGCAGCAGTCAACATTTTTCCATAGGTTTGTTGGACTCCTGTGAAAACTTTCTATCACCTTTTCTTGTTTCATACAGCTAGTTGATATCCGTGGTCTTCCATAATTTTTCTTGTGCACATCGCATACAGTATCATCAGCTCCAAACTTCTCTAATTCATGACATTGTAAGCCGCGAGAGTGGATTTGAATGAAACTCTTTGATACCACCTTTGACCTTCCACTGTATTTTCATAATTCCAGGGCCATTTCAGGATGAATTTTCTTTGTTCAAAACTAAGACTGGATGATATTAGTGATACTAATGTATAAATCTGAAAAGAAAGAAAGTTGATTTGAGATATACACTGTAAAAGTCTGGATACATTTAAAAAAAAAATTTTTTTTTTAGACACCCTATATAATTTTTTTTTTTTCTTCTTTTTAATGTGTTTTATATGCTGTTGAATCAAAAATCAGTTGTGCATTTCTGCAAACCATACATTGTTGTATAGTGTCTTCTACTGTGATCTGAATTTTTTTATTTTAAACATATTCTCTGAGTGTTTATGGCTCTCCATAGCTTCTTTTCTTTCCATGTCTATGCAACTGCATTTCCAAGGTGGTTCTTGACAAAAATAGTGAAGATGTTTCCACATTGCATTCTCCATGGTTTTCAGTTCACAGTTGTCCTTCTCGTAAAATGGTTTCAAACTAAACCTTTCTTTTGCTTTTCTTTTTTCTGTGGAAATAACATCTACTGAAACTTTTATTAAAGAAAATGTACCAAATCAAGCTTGCATACCTTTTACCATGGAGAAACCACTTTTAAGCTAGACATGCTTAAGTGTTTGGTCACAAGAGACTTCACAACAGGACAGGTCTCAACCATTTTAAAAAAAAAAAGTCTTGTTGGGACCTTTGACTCCTATATCTGCTACTCTGATTCTTGTACCCAAAATGTAAACAAAATAATGGGTTTCTTATTACCATACGAAGGCCAGCTGCAAATTTCATAGGCTGACCAAGCTACTCTTGTATAATGTGACTAAATGAGGTTTATTTTTCCACATAGTCTCCATTGCGGTTCATGTAATCGGCATTGCAGTGTCTGGATCCCATTGCTGAAGAAGCTTTTCCTCCTGTTGGACAAAAAAAAAATCAACAGCAGCAGATATGTTTTTCATGTTGAGGAACAGATGATAATCAGTTGGGACCAAATCAGGAGAATTAGGTGATCAACCAGTTCAGTCATGCACAGTAGCTATTGAAACCAAGGACGTCTTTGCTGGAGCATTGTCCTGATGAAACATGACCCCTTTCATCAGTTTTCCTGGGTGTCTGATCTCAACAGCCTTTTGTAATTGCCTCAGCATGTTGGCATAATACTCTCTATTGATAGTGTGGCCTTTTGAGAATATTCAATAAACAATACCTTTTGCATACCAAACCGTCATCACGCCAAGTTCGTTGTGCAGAATATTCTCACAGGATTTGCTTAGTAGCATTGGCTATTTGATTTATAGTCAGTTGCTTGTCATCCATCACCAATGTTTTCCCCTGTGATGGCAGCTGCAGGACGTCCAGACCTTGGGTCAACTTCATTGTCAACCCTTAATCTAGCAACCATGTCGGCTTGAATGTCTTTGGGGTGTTAAATCCTTTTTCTGCAGGAAATTTTTGTCCGTTTTCAAGAGAAGTTGCTACTAGTTACTTTTGAAGTCTTCTATGAATAGTCAGATGTCAGTTTAGCTGGCAATAACTAATAATATTAACTAAATTGTTATTTAGTTAAAGAAGAGTTAAGGTTAATGCATGCAAGATTTCACAGTTCTAGCAACACTTCTCAATAGTTAGCCAATGAACTTTTCAGCCCACCCTCATAAATGTTATATTTAGTAGATACATGTTTCAATAGATATCACCCCCATCCCTATTTTTAATGGTAGTATTGGTATCTACCAGCCTGGTTGATCAAAAGGAATGCAGGTTCAATACTTGTCAAGAGGTGTGTTTTCTTTGACATTTTTATCACCAGAATCTATCTTAACATATTTCTAAGTCTACCATTTGTCCTTGCTTTGAATGTTACTACCACATCTGGTCTGGTGCTCCTGCTATATATTTAGAGATTCTTGATAAAGTCCAAATAAGAATCTGCAATGCTATTGGCCCTAACCCAACATCTCTGCTTTAGTGAGTTTCCCATTACTGTAATGTAGCTTACCTATGCCATTTCTATAAAGAATTTCATGATAATTGTTCTGATAAACTTTCCTCTGTGGTACCAAGACTTTAGGAATTTAAGCACTGTACTAGATTGGTGGCATGGTTTGATCATTTTACAGTTGTAACTGTAAGTTCTAAGTTAATAGATTCTCTTACACTTCTCATCTCTTCTGGCTTCTTGCTTCCCAGTCAACTTTGATCTTTAAAAATTTAAATGCTATGTCAATCATCATCTTCAGTCTCAATTCCTGTTCTTTTATTCTTCCATCTCCTTAATAGTGATTTTTCTTTTATTCTCTAACACTCAGTAATCCCTTGCGTCTTAGTGGCTTTATTGTTTTGCTTAAGCTGAAATGGGGCTGGGGGAAACAAAAAACAAATTTGATTGCCCCAATTTTGGTAGATGTCACTGTACTATTTTATATATATATATATATATATATATATATATATATATATATATAATCTTAAAAAGAAGATAAACTGCAAACATTTTTGGTTGAAATGTGGGTTTTTTATTTTAAAATATATATTATACTCTATTTTCTATAATTCTACTATACATGTTTCTGGTTTTGCAACCTTCTTGAAGCAAAGAATAGATATTTCCACATATTATAAAAATGAATTTTTTGTGTGGTAGTGATTCAAATGTCTTTCTTAGACTGGATAAAATGTACACTTTTCTCTCATTTAAACAAGTATTACCTCTTCTCCATATATATATACATACACACACACACACACCGTTTTGCTGTATCACAGCTTATCAGTGTGGCTAAACATCGAAATGCTTCAAGCTGGGACCGAAACCTAACCGATTTGGCATCAGTTGAAAATTCTAACCCCAAGGCTATTGACGCTCAGCTGGATGAGTGGATTTCTCTGTATCCTTGGAAACGGTGAATTATGAATTTTTGCCGTGCCTTTAAAACTCAGTAAATTTAAAAATAAGTTACTCCAAAATTCACTTGAGGATGAAATGGAACTAATGTTTTTAATTTAATTACAAAATTAAATTCGAAGCTTTTAGCTTCCATTTTTTGAAACATGGTTATTACTGTGTAGCGAAAAAAAAAAAAAAAAGCTTTTTTTTTAAATCAGGTAATTTATAATATACTCTACTCCAGCATATGTGTCAATTACATATAACATTTATAGCTACAAAAAACTATTGAATTAAAGATGCATTAATTGCTAAAAAATGCATCATTACATAATTTACTTTAAATCATATTCCTTACCATTGAGCTTGTCTAAACCTAAAGGTTCTTTTTTATCTGGTGTCGTGTTAATAACCACTGAAGTATGTTATTCAGGTCATAGCATTGAGTCGAGAGTTATTAATCTTTCCTCCTTTTCTATTCTCTTTTGAACTCTGTTTCCATGAGACAATGGTGACAACTTTCCTTTCCTTTCCAAAAATGCCTTTGAGTGATGATCTGCATTTTTCCAAGCTTCTACCCACCTGACCCGTCTTGTTTTTCTACTCACTGATCTGGGGTCATTTTTAACCTTTACTAACTTCCGAGTTGGACATGGTGGACAATGCTTTATTTTGCAGAACACGCGTTAAGGTGGAGAGAATATCATACACCAAATCAGTTGCTTTCAATTACTAGATAACAAGATGAAATCCTGTTAGGTTTTAATCTCATAAATTTGTGTATGTCTCTCTCTCTCTCTCTCTCTCTCTCATATATATATATATATATATATATATATAAAACATAGAAGTCAACACTTAGAGGCGACAGTCTGTTTCATGCTAGATTGCATCTAGCATGAAACACTGTCGCCTCTAAGTGTTGACTTCTATGTTCACTTTTATATTTACACACACTCTATCTCTGATATTGAGCACTTTATCCCATAAATATAGCACACTTTAAGACTATATTTCTTTTTTTATATATATATATATATATATATATATATATATATATATCTGATGCGATGAGAACGAAAGTAATATATAAATTCCAACGTTCACAGCATTAATTCAAAAGAGGGCTCAATACCGATAGTAGAGCGATAATGATTTATTTATTATAATTTTATCATATAGACAAAACCAGATGCTTCCACTGTAGCTAAATGGTATAGCACATCAGGCTATATGACATTTCTATGTAGGATAGAGATTGATTCCTCCTGGAGTACACACATTTTCTATGAAATTTCTTGGACATTCAGGCCAGTAGATGTAATTAGTACTGTTTATTATAAACAGAGCATTTACTTAAATATTTGTATCTATAAACAAGAACACATAAACACAAATGTGGTACAGTTCAATTTATATTACAATGAATCAGTCATACAAAAAGTAGATTAGTAAAGTTAGTGATATAAAATGGCGAAAACTCTTTGCAAGCAAAATTTTTCAAGTTGCATTAACCTACGAACCACTCGATGAATGTTAATTTCCTTGTTTTTAATAACTACAAGCTGTATAAGGTCTTCTTTCCATCTGCAAGTACTTTCAACTGTACATACAGTCATCCTCAGACATTGAAATTATTTTGTTTTTAGTAAATCCAGATAGCATCAGAATTTTGTTTGCGAAGAGTTTTCGCCATTTTATATCATTTAAGTTTACTAATCTACTTTTTTGTATGATTCATTGTTTTTATATATATATATATATATATATATATATATATATTCATTTCTTTTTTTTTCTTTTTCTTTTTATCATCCTTTCATCTACAAGCAAAGGGGCTACTGGTAGTGAAAGAGAATAAGAATTTAGAACCAGAAACTAGGCATAAACTCTATTCCTGTTCAAAAGACTAGGAAGGTATTTGAACTGGTCAATAGCAAACACACACACACACACACACACATTTATTTATTCATATATTCATACCTTTCCCAAGGGTATTAGCATGTAAGTGAATGTAATGGATTCGAATTCCAGTTGAATCTATTACATTCACTTACTTGGGAAAGGTATGAATCCTCTTCTTCTCCTTACCAGCTATGGGTAAATAGCAGGACAAACCAGGTTCTATAGCCTTGGATGGCAACCTACAGCGGGAAAAAATCTGCCTTGTCAGTCATGTATTGAAAGATGCATGATCACCTAAACATGTATCACGCATGGCACATTACTGACTGATAAACATACACACACACACACACACACACACACACACACAAAGTGGGTAAATGAAGTGTAAGATGGACAAACTTGTTAGTGACACATTTCATTATGAGAAGGAACTTCTTCAGTCAAATTACTGTTTTCATTGACGGAATCAGTCTTACTTGTAAAAGGTTAGGGGGATCTTGGGGGTTGGAAATCAGTTACTTTTTGCCCAACAGACTCTTCTTCATCATCTTTGTCTCATGTCCTTTCAGGATGTGGATGATCGTAGCTCTCCATGACTTTCTATCCTTTGTATCTTTGTAATGTTTGTCATCACTCCCACCCTCGGTTCTGCACAGGGGCTGTGGCCTGCAACCTCCTCTTTTACTTTCATAAAGCTACAGGTCTCCCTCTCAGTTTTTAGATTTAAATTTTGATGTCTGATAAATCAATTTGTTAATTTAGCCTATCTCATTCAGCTTTTTTGTTAGTTTTATTGAAATTGATGTTTTTAACTGTCACATGTTTGTAATTTTATGAAGATGAGGACTGATTCTGGATATAAATTTACTAATAAGTATCCAGAAATTACTGTACTTTAAGTATATTTATGCTTAATAAATTCATTCTGTAAATGAAACCTGTCAGCAAGAATTTTATCATTCACCAGTCTGTTAACAATTGATGTTCCCATCGATAATCACAGATAAGGATTCAGTAAAGTTCACACACACACACACACTTTACTGAAGAACTCACACAAGTGAATTGTCTGAACTGGTCAATTGCTTATGCTCTGCAATGCAAGCTCTCCCCATCATAGCACCATGCCTTGCACTGTCTGCCATATATCAGATGATGCTACATGTTTTTATCTTTTTTATTTATTTATTTTTTTTTCATTAGTTTTCCATCTCCTTACTGTATAATGGGTGCTGTCTCCTCCTATAAGTTCATCTGCCCTTTGAAAACCCTATCCAGGCTGATTTAGATTAAGAGTTTTCCTTCTAGATTGATTGCCAAGCAAGTTTATTGGGCCCAATCTGTCCTGCTATTATAGCTAGAGGGAGAGGTTTTCTTTGTTTTTGTTTTATGGCATATCAACCTCAATGAATTATTTAATGCTGACAAGATTTTCATTGCTGGTTATTATTATTATTATTATTTTTTTTTTTTCATAAATGTATTGCTGGTAATAATGTATTGCTGGTAATAATTTTTCTAAAAAAAATTTATTGCTGGTAATAATTTTTCTAAAAAAAAATTTATTGTTGGTAATAATTTTTCTAAAACAAATTTATTGTTGGTAATAATTTTTCTAAAAAAAATTTGTTGGTAATTTTTCTAAAAAAAATTTATTGTTGGTAATAATGTTTTACAAAGTATTTCTGGTATTTTTACACTTTGATAGTGTTTTGACCCCAGTTTGTAGGGTCAGCTATTTGTCTCTAGCTGGAACCCTAACAGGTGCTACCACCCTGGGTCAGGGTGGACCTGGGAACACCACCAATTAAGAGGTGGTTCCACGCTCCTCAACCTGATCAGAGGCCTTGCTGTTGAATGTAGTTTCTTGTCTTACCCAGGACACTAGAGGGAGAGGAAAAATTTGTACCTTTTCCTAGGGTATTTGCATATAAGTGAATGTAATGAACTTGACTGGAATTCAAACTCAGCTCTCTGAAATCTCATTCTGAGTTGCTATCCATTGTATCACCTGTATATCCAAGCTTACAGCACCTGGTATTTCCAAGTGGTCACCCATTTAGCTACTGAACAAGCTCAGTGTTGCTTTGTTTATCAGTTGAGAACTACTGTTTCAATGTGTGATATCTGTGATAATTTTATTTGTGATAATTTTAGGAATATTATGCATATAATGAAATGGGAAAGCAATATATAAATTATTTTTTTGGGTATCATACACAATTTTAGGGGAAGAAGTGTGGAAAAATGTTTAGGGCTTCATCTAAGTTTATAAACTTGGTCTGATGAAGTCCTAAGGAATGAAACGTGTCATGTGAAAACGTTTCTACTTTGTCATGTAATGGAATAAAAATAAGTTAACCGTTCAGTGATAAGAATTCACACCAGCACCCAAAGCATTTAAGTTTCACCAGCAAAAGGAATTTCCAGGTAACCTGTGAGTCCTGACTGTTAAATAACTTCTGCATTGCTGTAACAATCATTTTGGTTTTTCTTGAATTCAGTAACCTGTGTTAATATACCTTAATGACAATGGCCAGTGAGGGGTCATAAGGTAATATTAATATAAAGCTAATCTTGATATGACCTACAAATTTCTACTTTCCCTCTCGCCCCTCTCCTCATCACTGGCATCTGAAAATCTTAGATAAGAGAGAAAAACAAAAGCTATAATAGATTGAATCTATCCTCTTACATCATCGACTGCAGTCAAAATCAGAGTTAAATCTAATTGTGAACTACATTATCTTTCTATTGATCATATAATAGATGGTGTCCCAGAATTAAATATTTCAATGAAATTGAGTAAAAATTTTAAAAAAAGTAACTGGCACAATTTTATATTTATTAGTTATGATAAAAAACAAACAAATTTATAAGTCTTACATCAAATCTTTCTTGAAAATCTTCAACATGTGCTTCATCTGTATCCCGATAATTTCAAATCTATCCGTAGCATTGTGAAACAGATTTTGAAGCATTTCAGAAATTATCTCCTGCCCTGCTAACTGAATGCATTCTTTAAGCTCAGCTAAACTATTGATTTTTTAGCGATAAACTTTTGTTTTTATGAAATGTCATACAAAGAAATCCAGTGTTGGTGGTTGAGTTGGAGGGGTCAACAAAGATGTGTTCTTGTGTAGTCAATATTAATAGGGCCCTCAAAGGGAATGAAAATAAATTAGAAAAAAAAATTATAAATTTATACACTTCTAACACACATTAAACATGATAAAAAGAAATAAGTTGTTTTTTTTTAAATTTTCCAATTTCACTGAAATAGTTAATTCTGAGACACCCTGTATATAGGGTACCAAAGCAACATATGGTTTTAAATTTGGGGGTTACTGGCTAGAGAGTTCCGTTTGAATGTTTGTCCTATAGCTTTGGAATGAAGAGATTGATTTATGCTTTCCAATGATATTAGTGTGAAAGGAAAACTCAACCAGAAATCAGACATGTTGATTTCTTATTCCAAGCTGCTAGTTGTTATATGACCTGCACATCGAAAGTGAATCTAAAGTATACAAAATCTCGATGTTAAATGTCACAAGTAAAGGGTGAAAGAAAGTAAATTTTTATGGTAGACTTTTCGCCTCTCTCTCGTACCCATGAATGTATTATAAAAATTCAGAGACTGCTATCATGAAAATAAAACTTGGCTTGTTTTTCAACTGCAGGTTTTCTCTGCAATCTAAAATAGTTTAAAGTGAGGAAGGAGTAAGCATCAATTTATAGTGTGTGGGGGGGGATTAATTTGAGCATTCCAAGATCTCCAAAATTACTTTGTTCTACGTCTTCCTGTTGACATTGATTGCCTCTTGTGAATGATGGTAAGAACTGTATGACAAAAGTCTACTTGATTGCTTACCCTTGGGTCTCTTTGCTAATTTGGAGACCACCCCCACCCCGCCCCAATCTCCTCTTCCCACTTATAAAATTTTGTTTATTTACAGACATCTTACTTAAGATTTTGTTGTGAAATGTAGTGTTTAGAAATCATTGCACTGTAGATCTCTTCTTTTTCTTCCTCCTCCTCCTCTTTTTCCTCCTCCTCCTCCTCCTTTTTCCTCCTCTTCCTCCTCCTCTTGAAATATTTTAAGTATTTACATTGTTCAGACTGTTGTCTCCAGCATTGCCGCATCCTGGGTATGACGATAAACTACGTCCAACAGCAAGGCCTCTGATCAGGAGGTTTTGAGGAGTGTGGAACCACCTCTTAATTGCTGGTGTTCCCAGGTCCATCCTGACCCGGGGTGGTAGCACCGGTCAGGGTCCCAGCTATAAGCAAATAGTTGACCCCACAACCTGACTCAAAACACCATGAAAGTGTAAAAATAGATTTTAATACCAGAAATACTTTTAAAAAAAAATTAGTATCAGCAATAAATATTTGAAAAAAGAAAATATTACCAGAAATAAAAATCTTGTCAGCATTAAATAACCCATTGAGGTTAATATGCCACAAAACAAACCAAACTATACATTTTTTTTAAAAAAATATTACCAGCTATACATTTCTGAAAAAATTACCAGCTATACACGTTTGTTTTAAAAGGGGGGGGGGTTGGCATTAAATAACCCATTGTGGTTGATATGCCGCAAAACAAACCAAACTATCATTGCCATATTCATGACGTTTTGCCCATTGTACGCTCCTGCCTTCTTCAGGTGATATAATACATTAGAATTTGGTACAAAATTACAACATATATATATCAGTCTTGTTTATCTGGCTGTCTTAGATATGCACACAGAACAGTGAAATGGTGATGCTATCATAGGGATGGATTTAGTAGGATAAGAAAGCAAGATCCATGTACTTTGAGCCTGTGTTTTATTGTCCTGTTAATTACTAGGGGATAAACAGGAAGTAGTAAAAAATGGTGACTTGTCTATAATTTACCTAATCCTGTGTCCTATGCTGTTTCTGATCTTCAATAATCTCTCTGATGTCATCAATTCCCAAGTTGGCATTTATGCTGATGACACTACCATTTACTGTCTCGATAACAAATCTGTCAGTGCTGAGAAAGTTAACCTGGTCACTGCTCTTATTTAATTACCATAGAGAATCTTTCCTGCCCGCCATAAGCCTGGTTAATGTTAGACACATTGAGAAAAACATGCTGCCCCACCTTGACCTCACATTTTCAACTGACTTGAAGTGGAACACCTACATCGAATCAATAGCTGCATTTACTGCAAGGAAGGTTGGGTCACTGTGTTGTGTCAGAATTTTTTTTTTTTTTTTTTTTTGTCAGTTTTCATCTTGCACATTTATAAATCTATCATCTGTAAATTGAATACTGTTGCCATATCTTGTCTGGTGCTCCTGCTACTCATCTCTAGGTTCTTGACAAAATCCAAAGAAGATCTACAATGTAATCAATCCTGACCTGGCATCTCAACTTCAGTCATTTTCTCACAGATGTGATGTGACTTCCTTCTGTCTTTTCTGTAAATATTTTCATGGAAACTGCTCTGACAAAATTTTTTTTTTGGTGGCCGGATTACGTGTGTTTAAGTGTGCTACTAGATTGGCATCTCGGTCCCACCATTCAACCGTTGAATTAGTTACATGTAACTGCTGCTACTTCAACAGTTTCTTTTCTTGCACTTCCAGTTTGTGGAACTCCATTCCGTTTCCTTGCTTCCCCAATAACTACAACCTTCAAAAATTTAAATGCAACATCAATTGCCATCTTCTTGAATGCCGTTCAGCTTTTATCCTTTCCTCAGGCCCCTATACTTAGTTTTTTTCTCTTACCTTTACTCTCTGTAACCCCTTGTGTACTAGTGGCATTCCCGCCTTGCTTGGGGTGAAATGATTTTAAAAAAAAATATATATATATATATATATATAAAAGGAGATAAATGAAGGGAAAAATAAAATAACTTTTGTGCTGTACTGTAGTGTTGTGGAGTTATTTCCTTAGTGGAAACTGTATTCGGACTAAATGCGTCCTAAATAGGTTAACCGTACAGTAACGTTAGGAACTTGTAATAAAGTGTTATGCAGAGTAATCGAGTTGTGGTCGCTGACTACTACTGACTCCTACTTATACTAGATGGGAGAGTCTATTATCTAGACAAGGTGTCTTTCACTATAACATGTAGTAACAGAACACTCCCCACTTGGCATATTGATATGCCATAATTAATCTAAGCTCTGTGTTTTTATCTGGCTGTCTGAAGTATGCACGTGTGTAAGATAGACATGTATCAGGAAGCAGAACAGTGAAATTGCGATGTTATCACGGGGAGTAAATTTAGGTGGATGAGAAAGTAAGAACTGTGTGTTTTAAACTTTTGCTTTATTGTGCTGGTTTTGGTAATTGCTGCAGACCAGACTAACCAGGAATTGGTCGAAAAAATGGTGACTAGTCTAAAAAAAGAGGACAAACGAAGTGAAATTAAAATTTGCTTTGCTAACAAAACACAAACAATTGACATTGATTGAAAGTCTAATTTACGCACATCTACAAGAAATATTCTCTGAAAACTTTTCCCCTATGTTTTATGAGTAGAGCAGTATATTTCAGTTATGCTTATTTAACTTCTTTTCTTCTTCTTTTCAACTCTGCAGCTAACGCAAGTGGAGCTGATGGGAAACAGGATGGTGCAGCCACAAAGCCTACAGGTACAGATTGGCGCAAACGTGTTCGGGGAGAATACATGCGACTCTGCCAGCTTAAACGATTCAAAAGAAATGATGAAATCAGGGTGAGACCATTTTATTACTTTTTTTTTTTGTAATCAGTATAGAAGTGTCCAGTAGGCACAACAGTTGAATTGTTGTGATAATAACAACAAAGATGAGACCAGTACTCTGACTATAAATAAATCAGCATTACACTGTTCTAAGATTTATTTCACTAGTATCCTAATCTTGGTTATTTTAATTAAAATGTTTTGTCGAGTGTGTGCGATACTATGGAGCCCCACATAGAAAAGGGAGATGTGTTATTTCAAGTTATTCTGTTTCATAATCAGCAGGTGGTGCTTTTTATGGTTTAGTTTTTAAGTGGCATCCACTTTGACCAAAGGGAAACGGGGAAGTAAAGGAGTGGATGAGGGGTTTTTTTTTTGTTTTTTTTTTAATATGATTGATTATATATATATATATATATATATATATATATATACTCGAGTGACAAAAAAAACAGAAATAGTATGTATCCAGGTTCCGATCTATTTTAAGTTATGCTTGAGATCACGGTTTGTGTTCTTATTTCTCGACATACTGTTTGTCTTTCATCTTTTGAGCATGCAGCAGGCCTTTCCCAACTTTTGGTGCAAACTGATGAGATTGACAATCAAAATGCAGTGTGTGTAAGCTTTTGGGCAAGGGTACATGTATCCTTCATTTTCTTGGAGTTTATTTCTTGTGATCATCAAGTGTGACATTGTCACAATATCATATATCAGTAAGTAGAGATTTTCCAAGCATAGCTTAGATGTGTCAGAAGGCCGAAAGTATGGGGCACCCAGTGAGGATCGAACTCACTACTCGGTGGTAATCATTCTCGCAAGACAAGCTTGCTAACCATTACACCACCTCGAGGTGCCCCATAAGTGAGTAAGTCTATGGCTTGAAAGTCTGTTTGGTGACCACAGTTGTACCATAGTGGACAAGTTGATTGTGTTGCTAGAATTAGCCTTCTTTTCGCGAACTATTTTTTGTAGTATTCTATAGTGCAATGCATATGGTATGTATTAGCTACTTTTATTGTCCCTGATAGGGAAATTTTGCCACTGATGGAGAGGGAGAAGTGAAAAGTATCACCAAAGAACTTTGGAGAGAAAGACTCCTTTTTAACTAGTAAATTTTGCCTTCTTGCTGATTCGTCAATTCATGGGTCAATGAAAAGGCACCACCATATCTTTTATTAATGGTCTGTCATCATCAACTATTAAATCTATTGCATTTAAGAAATATGATATATTTTTAACAATAATCCTTAATGTCCAGTTTGTTGTCACTTGACCCCAGAAGCTTTCTTTTGTTTATTTATTTATTTATTCATTTGTTGCCTTTTGGCCAAGAAGGTGCCACTTAGAAGACACAACTTCAATGACTTTATCTACTGGACATAAAATATAAACACTGGAGATTGAGATAAAATCTCACACGTTCCCCTACTGCTTGTGTGTTATAAAATAATGCTTATCTGAAAAAGAAGAAAAAGCAGTATATCAACATTCTGATCCCTCCTGCATAATAATATAGTGTTATGTTCCAGACATGATCACTTATTGACATCGATCAATGTCTTCTGTTACTGTAACAATGGAATATCTTGTTACCTCCAATAAGGGAAAGAAAGATTTGTAACAAAAATATTGTTTTGTTTTCTGTTATAGAATAGATTTCAATGTCGTAGTTTTACATTATATGTGAAGGTCCCAATTGTTTTTTTTTTTTTTCTTCTTCATTTTATACACTTGAAAATTAAAGAAACAAAATTGTTCGATGTTTGCTAAAACAAATTGTTACATGTTAAATTTGTTTTGTCTGTAGTTTTTTTTTCTTGTACATTTATTGACAGTATTCTTAAATAACCTTTAAAAAAGTACTTCTCTCCATATATTGTTTTTTTCTTTTCTGATTTAAAAAACAAAGAGTTTAACAAAACACTGAGCAGTTGAAATAAGTATACAGCAAACCAATGGGAAATTTGTTACAAATATATTTTTTCTTCTTCGTTCGATAGAAAAAACACAGACATGTCGTGATTGAAAGGGTAAAATTTTATGCTTGCCTGGAATCCAGGAATAGACTGTTAAGAGAAACATTTGTCTCTTCTTTCCTGAACCTTCATCTGCCAAACACCTGTCAATAATTACTTGCTTTGAAACAAGCTGGAAGTTTCTTAGGGACATTTTGAAGGCACCCCAGCGTACTGCTCCTATAAAACATGGTTTTAAATTACTACCATTATACAACATAGAGTATAATGATAAAAATATATAAGCAACAATCCCCTTGGAAATGGTTGAAGAATTAGGCAAATGCACTTGGGACAATAATGAGCACAGACAGTTTCTATACTACTTTTTGTCTTAATAAAATAAAAAATTTTAAAGGACCTTTGAAAAACTTAAATTTTTACCTTTGTACGACATGAAAAATGTATAAAAGGTTTGCTGCCTAAATATATATATATATATATATATATATATATATATAGTTGCGTTGATGTGAGTTTGTGACACTGGGTTTCATGCCGTCTCCGATCGCAAAGGGCGTGAAAATCGGGGTCACAAACCCACATCAATGCAACTAAATATGTTAGATCTATCGCTAATATTGAGCAATTTCCAATAAGTACTGCACATACATAATATATAAAAATTGCATAATTATAGTTTCCTGGTTGCGTGCAGGTATATATATATATATATATATACACACACACACATATTATATGAAAATTATAACATAAACGTGTTATAAAACCACTACTATTTTTGTAGTCATTTTATAACATGTTTATGTTATAATTTTCGTATAAATTATATTTGCTCTACTCTGTATTGAGCATTCTTATAAGAATAGTATTTTTGGTTATTGGAATTTATTCTGTATACACCAATCCTATACTTGGGGGGGGGGGTGTATATATATATATATATATATATATATATATGCATTTCTGTTTATACTTATATATGAATTTATATATTTATTTCTATAGTATGGTTGTATAATACGAAAAAATAAATTCTTCAAAATTCCATTTGTGAACTGAGTGAAAAAGAAAGACTTCCTTTAAAATTTATTTTCAATACAATCATTGGAATTTTTAAATTATTCTCATTGATGAATTAAAATAACTGAAATATTTAAAGTTAAAATAAATTATTAAAAATGCAAATTTTTAGCTTTAAATAAAAATTTGTATAATTCTCATAATTAATTCAACACTTTTTGTTTTTTTATCTTCACAATCAGTTTTTGGCAAGGCTAAAGTTTAATGAGGTGAATATATTTATAAATTTTGTGCAGCGCATTTTCCAAGGCAGAAGAGTGGTTTTGCTTTCATGTCCATTTCTATAAATTAGCTGTTGGGTATCTATTTTGAAATGATTGCTCTTTCAATCTGCTCCTCTTCATTTTGAAGGCAACAATATTTAAAAAAAAAAAAAACAAAAAAAAAACAACAACACAAAAACATAGCTACGGTAACGCAGCTAATAAATTTGTGTTAATCTCTTTCTTCCAGCTGAAAAGATGATTATTTACAGCTAACGGATCAGTTCCTTGCAAAGAAATGACTTTAATTTGTTGAAATTCACTGATGAATAAATTGCCATCACTCTAAGTTCTTCCCTTGTTCCTGTTTTTGAGAGTCCCATCTAGATTCTAGAATTTGTTGGTTCGTTGATTTTATCAGACAATGTATCATTTGCATAAAATGATTTTAAGACAGATGGGTGCTGGAAGCTTCTCAACCCCATCAAGAATAGGTTTTTGAAAAGTGGGTTGGATCAAGAACTTTAAAGACCCCCCCCACACACACACACACACAAAACCTTTATGCTTTTAAGTGGGTTTAATTTTCAGGACCAGTCTTGAATTTTTTGATATAAAAAAAAAACAAACAAATGAGCTTATAAACATCTCTTATCAACCTTTTGTGGGATTATTTAAAACTGAATCCTGTGTTTAGATTATAAATAATAATAATTCTCTCTCTCTCTCTCTCTCTCTCTCTCTTTGCAAGTGAATATTCACAATTTTTTGTGAATAACAATGATTTTTCAAGATACAAGTCTTACTATTTAACCCATAGCTGGAAGGGAGTGGGTCTTTGCATATAAGTGAATGTAAGGAACCCAACTGGAATTCAAACTTTAATTTTTCATTTTTATTTTCAATCTATAAAACCATTCATTCTAAATTTGTAAATTTTTTCCTGTTTCTTTTCTGTTTTGTTTCTTTTCTGTTTTGTTTCTTTTCTGTTTTGTTTCTTTTCTGTTTTGTTTCTTTTCTGTTTCGTTTCTTTTCTGTTTCGTTTCTTTTCTGTTTCGTTTCTTTTCTGTTTCGTTTCTTTTCTGTTTCGTTTCTTTTCTGTTTCGTTTCTTTTCTGTTTCGTTTCTTTTCTGTTTCCGTTCTGTTCTTCTATAAAATATCCTTATAGGAAATGGCATCTTGAGGTCTCTGAGGATATGTAGTATATATGGGATTATTTAATTCTCTTGATAAGCCATAGAATATAAATGAACCAAGCAATTTAATTCTCCTTTTCTACTGATGTATAGTCACATCTTGCTCTATAATTTTAAATACTTGTCCAACTGTTTTCTCTTTACCTCACAGTTTTTCAAAACCAACAGAAAAGACAAAAATACACCAAGAATTATGAGCTAATAGCTGCCTGAAATGATGTAACTAATTACCTTCTTTTTCTCTTTTAAAATAACTATCAGTATTATTTCAAAATTATCTTCCGCTCTTCATAACCTATCTGTCGTTTTGTCCTGAGAGAGAAGGACAAAAGTGAGTTGAAGCTTGGCACTGATTAAAATATCTTTTAACACCTGTCATAAAATTTGCTGAGGAGATGAAAGATATTTTTAGACCATATCCTTCTTACACAGCTTAGCTCATATTATACACCAGGAAGTGCTTGTCTTCACATTTATAAGAAAACAGCTTTTGAAAACCTGCAACTGGTACTGCTGTTTTTTCCACTTGCATTCTTGCCTATCTTGTAATCACAGACTATTTTCAGTTTTTGCATATATAGATTCTAGATTCTTTGTTGGGGCATTCAAAATGGTGATAATAATTTGTTTGCTGTTGGTGTTTATGTGGTTTTTTGTAACCCTTTGTCAAATGATCAAAGGTGACAGCTTGATATTCAACTAGATTTTAACCTTTAGCACTCTGCATTATTAATATTACTTCCCTTTTTCGATGTCTCTTTATTTCAGTATCCTTATTGTTAATTTCACTCAAAGTTGTTTTCTGTTGCCATAGCAGGATATGACAACACAACTATTATATCCAAACACTATTATTCAGGGATCAGTCACCTTCAGTGGCAGGATAAACTTTTTGTACAACAAATGAAGTCACATATAGAGTGATAAAGGTTAAACACTGATTGTACTTCAAATACAGAATGAACATGAAAAAAGCCAATTTGATAATCATAGCAGCCAGCGAAATCTCGGTTGGAATTGCAAAAACTGGATAAATATAACATCTTGAAAAAATTTACACTATTTACATTGTTTGGGCTGTTGTCCTCATTTTTATTGCCATATTCATAACGTTTTGGCCATTGTATGCTCCGGCCTTCATCAGGTGATATTTGTTGGAATTTCAAAGCAAACACTTTATTTAGTCCACAGGAGTAGATTGTTTGAATTCCATATGCCATGCCTTTGGATATCTCTGTTCCAACTCTCAACTCTACAAGTTTTTGTTCCTTCTGCTATGGCCAGGTATTGAACTCACAACTCTTTGAAAGAAAGAGAACTGTCAAAGATACTGACTGGAGGAGTGACTAAATAAAAAGAACTATTCTAAAACTACTTGCAAAATTGGATTTGCCTATCACCAACCCCACCTCAATTAAAGTGAACCCAGTATAGATAGTGTCTTGTTCTTTTGCATTTGACTGAACCTGACTTGACTCTTTGGTGTAGGGTGAACTCCTGGCACTGGGCTTAGATGATTTTTCCTGGTTCAGCATTCAAAAAACACTTCTGAACTTTAACAAATAGTAGATTATGTTTACTTTCCGACACAAGATTGTTTTTTCATTCAGTGCAATGGGATACACAAACAAATCTTGCTAACATGACATTTAGTTTAATCTCATTCAAATCCATATTGATAACTCATCTAGTCATGAGTTTTTATAACTTGTAAGGTCACATTGATGCTTTTGATTGGCTCTGATTGGAAACTAAGTATAAAAAAAATATGAAACTGATTGTTAGCAGAAGTTTAGAAAATAAAATTTCCATAATGTAAACATTTCTGAAACTGGCGTTTTGTTTCCTTCATCAGTTACAGCAAAAATAAAATATCCATTTTAGTATATTAAAGTTCTACTCCAAGCGAACCGAACATCAGTTTTACTTATAGAAAAAGGTTTACATGCTCCCTCACCTTAACATATTCTTTTCTCTGAAAGCCTGGTCAGTACCTAGATGACTGACTGTTTGGGAATACCAGGTGTTGTAAGCTTGGATGTGCAGGTGGTGTAATGGATAATGGCTCTGAATTGGAAGTTGAATAGCCAAGTTCCAATTCCAGTTAGGTTCGTTATATTCATTTGTGTGCAAATACCCTTGGAAAAGGTAGGATTCTGCCTTCTCCTCTCAACTGTGGGTTAATTAGTTGTATCAGTAAATTATTATTATCTCCAAAAATATTCTTACAATCTTAAATGTTTTTAATCCGCAAAAAGTTGATAAGCCATTAAAAAAAAAATCAACCAATCAAATTCTCTGAAAATGATATTCTTTGTTTATTTCTGGAGTGCAATTAAATAATAATTGCATTGAATTTGTAAGGGAGTTTTAATTAAATATTTGACCTTTCCATTAGTGTAAGGTCATTACCAGTCTGCAGCTTGCATATGTTTATATCACTGCTGCTTCCAGCTGGAACAATTTAATTGAATCAGAATGAGAAACTGGAGAGCCATGTTTGAATTCCAATTGGGCTCATTACATTCACTTATATGCAAATACTCTTTGGAAAAAATTATAATGAATCTATCCCCTTCCAGCTATGGGCTAAATAAGTAGGACTTGTATGCAGAAAAATCCTTTATATTCTCAAAACTTATCTATGCAGTGTTTACTTGAAGAAAAAAAAGAGAAAGAATTATTCTTAGTATTGTAGCATACCTACAGACGATAAAGGGTATGTCCCCATTCACATAAATACAGTAGTAAATACTGTATGTTTGTTTGCAGTTGGAGATTTATTGTGGAATTTACTTGACTCACTTTGAGCAGTTTACTACTTCTATGTGCTGCTGGCAAATCTTATATGTGTTGTTCTTGTCCTAAGTATTATTGTTCATTATCGACCTTTGTTTGATTATTCTTAGAATCCAAAATATGTTTCAGCTTTAAATAACCCACAATGGGTTGATAAGCTGTAACCCCCCCGCAAAAAAAAAGCAAACAAATCTATCAACAATTGATTGAATCAGCTTCTTGTGCATTTGCAGTCTGCAACTAGATGCCCTCTCCTCATTATCGCTTTATTTCCTTCTCTATCCCATCAGGCACAGCTGTACTCTATTTACTCTACACACACACATAAACGATGACTACTAGTTACCATCCAACAAGAATGTATTCTTGGCCATCTGGTCTGATTGTTTTTATTTTGTATGCTAATTTGATGCCAGACAACTGTAAATTTTACATTTGATTGTTGGGGGTTTGGTTTTCAATGTAATGTTTTTGCCAATATGATTACTTCTTCCGATGTAATAACTGTGCTTAATGTGAAATTAATGTCTGTTTCAATCACCATCTAAGTGTTTGTGATATTTTGTTTGTCAGTTATTGGCATACAAGAACTTTCTATAATGAATTTTGCTAAGCCAGCAAAAACATTTTTGTGTGTTTTCCTTGTTCTTTTTATGCACATTTCAACACTCTTTAATGCCTCATCTTTTCATGACAGACGAATGTAACTCTCTACAGCTTCCTTTTTTTTTTCATCTGTAAATTACAATGATTTATTTGGGAAAGGTAGTGAAGTAGTTTCCGTGTTGCTTTCTCCAATTTTGTATTCAAATTTCTCCTCTGACTCTGAGACTATTTGCTTTGCCAATGTTAAAGAGGCCAGTCTACCCTGCTACTTACCCATGGCCAAGGGAGAAGAAATTGGTTTGTACTTTTTCCGAGGGTATATTGTTGAAGTTAATGCAATGACCTTGGGATGGGGAGAGATTTTGAACTCGGTCCACTGATTTCACTTTCTGCACTACCTACATATTGATTTCAACAATACAAAGTGATTTTTGAAAATTTTAAAAATACTGTTCAGCAGAAAAACATACACAGTTAATAGCCCTCGGTATCCAGCCTGTTGAGTTAGTCTATCTTCAGGCTAATTATTATGCTCAGCATTGCCGTGTAATAACTGATTATTTTGATGTCTAACAAATTTATACAATATGACCGTGTCAGATTTTGCGTGGAGCTCAGCAAAACCCTCTAAATACTTTATGAACTTTTAGGTCAAACTTGGTGTGTTAATATTGGTCAAATGTTCATTCAAAAGTAAGAGTGTTCGGTCACTAGTACAATGCCGGAAAATGTAGTACACATATTCAACACTGGATTAAGTGCATTGACAAATAATGCTAGTTTATGTAATACAAGGCCCGAGGGCGACTTAAATTGTATGTGTACAATCAACGAGAAGTCCAATAGACTGTTGTCCTCATCTTCATTGCTATATTTCTACTGTTTCCCCTGAAGGAGGCTGGAGTGTACAACGGCTGAAACGTTCGGAATATAGAAATAAAGATGACAACATTCTGAATTATGTAAATAGTATAAAAAGCATTACTTGGTTGTTGTACTGCTTTCTCATTCAATAACAATAATATTATTTGATTAATCATAGCTGATGGTTTAGTGTTGGGGGTAAAATTTGCATATGGGAGAACTTTGCACCTAAAATGCAGTCTTTATTTTCTCCATATTATTTTCAGTCCAATAATATTATTATTC
>OZ038519.1:31334336-31366836 GCA_964036315.1 Acanthosepion esculentum | reverse complement strand
TAATATTTATATATATGTATATGTATATATGTATATATATATATGTATGTATATATATATATGTATATATATATATATATATATATTTATCAGAAAATCATCAAAAACAAAATATTAGCATAATAAAGTATGTTCCGAAGATGTTACTTCAAATTCCTGCTGATAGGTGACACTTGTGTGTTGCCTTTCACTCCAACAATGGTTTTAAATTCTTGTTTACACCTGTGCTCTCCTCTTGACATTCCTTCGATTACATTTCAATTGTGTTTCAGAGTGCATTTTTCCCATGGCTCCAAAGAAAAGTGCAAGTGCTAATGTTAAATGTAAGGCTTTATCATTGGAAGACAAGGTGGAAATTAATTATTTTATTCAGAATACTGCAAGTACATATCATAAATACTATAATAGGCAATAGGGAGTGCTTATTCGTGGTTTATAGTGTGGTTATTTCAACTTAAGTTGTTTTTAGTCATGACCTCTGGAACCAATTAACAACGTATGGTGAGGTATACCTGTGTGTGTGTGTCTGCACATGTAAAAGAACGTATGTATATGTGAAATTTGCATGGATGTGTATACAATATATGGCAAAGCAAGATCTCTAATATTACCTTCAAATATCACTCCATATTAACTTAAAAGCTAAACTTTAAGTAAAGAAAATTACTAATCTAAAAATAGTCACAAATTAAATTCATGAATAAAATTCAAACTAATATATCACCTTAATAATCAATTACAACTAGAAGTAAATTTATATTTTAAAATAAAATTTTAGTATTTTAATGTAAATTCTATGAATATTTTTCTAATCGTCTATTTCATATTAAATCCCCCAAAATTTTTGTAATAAAGTTTTTAAAAAAAACTTAAATCGCTAACAAACATCAAACTAAATTCCTTATAGACTGTTTAAACATTCAAGCTTATATCAAACATTATAATATTTATGAACTCTCAAAGCAAAACAACAGCGTCTATTTCGGGCCTTTCATTCCAAAGAAAGTTAATGACACTTATATTAATGACAATATATAACTTCCGTTTAGTTAACCGATTTAATGTGTCAATGTCTGTATTTCCTCAAACAATTTAAATTTGAGAGAATAGAAATTTTACATCTAACTCAATCATGTCTCTCTCCCCCCTCACTTTACATATGCTTAGCACTGCCCGTCAAAAATGTGTATATTTCTTTTCATTTTTCGTTTCAACCTTTGGAAGTAAAGTCTGATGATCCGCAGTCTTTTAAAAGGGCTGTGGTGAAATAATTTATTACATGGAGCCTTAAAGTGGTCTGTTTTTATTTTTATTTACATTATTAGCTCTGATTTACATTGAGCTCTTTGGATTTTATCCTCCTTGGGTCTACCCATACGGATTACCTAGTTTTTCATAAACTAACTATATATATATTTATATATATATATTTTTTTCCGTATCTTTTGTTTGGAATTTACTGTAGTTTCATAGGTTACATTATTTTGTAGGCAGTTAACATTTAGTGGGGTTTGTTGTGTCCTGGTGAGTTTTACTTATATAGTCATTATTAACTACTTTTACACTAATGTAGTATTTTGTGCTTGTTTTCTCCTGGGTTGTTTCTGGTGGATTTTACCAGACATAAGACACTCCAATTCCTCCAATGCTTCCAGAATTTTTTTTGCTGGTTGTGTTTGTTGTCTGGATGGTATTAATTCTTCAGATCTCCAGTTCCTCTCAACCGTTTTTGATTATATGGTATTGATTTTTCAACATTTGATTGAAATAGCACTTGTTTTAGTTTGAATACATTAACAGGCTGAATTAATTTAAATCATCATTATCGCTTGCTCATGACTCAAATAAATGAAGTTGTATTAAATAAAGTTCTGATTGTTTTTGTTTTTTTTTTTTTTTTTTTACGACTTATCAACCCTTTGTGGCTTATTGAAAGCCAAAACATATTTTGGATTGTAAGAATAATTCTTTTCTGTGTGAATATTGCTTTAACAATTTTTTTTTCTTTTTTATAGAAAAGCAATGATTTATCCAAATAGACATCCTACTATTTATCCCATAGCTTTGGGAGATGGCTTAATACCTTTTCCCAAAGTTGTCTGCACATAAGTGAATACAATAGGCTCAAATTAAATTCAACTCTCCAATTTCTTATTTTAAGCTGCTACCCATTACAACACCCACACATCCTTAAATAAAATGCTGCTTGGGGGTGGGAGACATAATTCAAACATATTCGCAGCTTCTTTTCCCTGCCCTCTGCTTAATTCAAATGGAAGAGTACAGAATGTGAACAATTACACTTGCCTCAGAAATAAATAGTTCAGGACATGTTTGTTGAAATTTTGGAAATTAGCAAACATCCCCACATTCACACACTTTATTTTAACCCCTAGCCACCACCCACACTTTCGTTTATTCATGATGCAAACATATCTTTTGTTCCTTATGTGGAGTTTTATTTTTATTTTTTCCAGTGTGCGTTCTCCTTAAATCGAAAACTTATCAACGATGAATTGGAGAAACATAATTGTTGGTGCAAAGAACAACCAATCCAACCACTACACACACCTGAGACGTTTAGCCAAATACCTGTCACGAGAAAAGTATGTATAATAATCAGAGAATCTATTATTTAACAGTAGATTTCTTGATGGCAGTTTTTTTGTTTTTGTCTTTATCTCTCTCTTTCTCTTCCCCCTCTCTTTTCAGAAGGATTGGGATAATTTTAACAAAAGATTTCATATTACTAACAAATATCTTAACTAGCAACGGTAAAACGCTTTGTTCTTATGACCTCAGTCACGGCCATACTCCAAAACCCATGCTGAGAAGGGGGATGAGGCATAAGATAATGGATAGTCTTAGTTTTATTGGAAAGGGAGAAAGAAAAGGGCAGTAACATATAATGGACAATAATGTGTTGAAAAGGATGAGGGAGAGAATGAGAAGATAAATGGAAAGGAAAGAAAAGAATAGCAACATGAGATAATGGTTAATCTTGGTTTTATTGGAAGGGATGAGAGAAAAGAATGAGAAGATGAAAGGTCAGAAAAGAATAGCAACATGAGATAATGGTTAATCTTGGTTTTATTGGAAGGGATGAGAGAAAAGAATGAGAAGATGAAAGGTCAGAAAAGAATAGCAACATGAGATAATGGTTAATCTTGGTTTTATTGGAAGGGATCAGAGAGAGAATGAGAAGATGAAAGGTCAGAAAAGAATAGCAACATGAGATAATGGTTAATCTAGGTTTTATTGGAATTGATGAGAGAGAGAATGAGAAGATGAAAGGTAAGAAAAGAATAGCAACATGAGATAATGGTTAATCTTGGTTTTATTGGAAGGGATGAGAGAAAAGAATGAGAAGATGAAAGGTCAGAAAAGAATAGCAACATGAGATAATGGTTAATCTTGGTTTTATTGGAAGGGATGAGAGAAAAGAATGAGAAGATGAAAGGTCAGAAAAGAATAGCAACATGAGATAATGGTTAATCTTGGTTTTATTGGAAGGGATCAGAGAGAGAATGAGAAGATGAAAGGTCAGAAAAGAATAGCAACATGAGATAATGGTTAATCTAGGTTTTATTGGAATTGATGAGAGAGAGAATGAGAAGATGAAAGGTAAGAAAAGAATAGCAACATGAGATAATGGTTAATCTTGGTTTTATTGGAAGGGATGAGAGAAAAGAATGAGAAGATGAAAGGTCAGAAAAGAATAGCAACATGAGATAATGGTTAATCTTGGTTTTATTGGAAGGGATGAGAGAAAAGAATGAGAAGATGAAAGGTCAGAAAAGAATAGCAACATGAGATAATGGTTCATCTTGGTTTTATTGGAAGGGATCAGAGAGAGAATGAGAAGATGAAAGGTCAGAAAAGAATAGCAACATGAGATAATGGTTAATCTTGGTTTTATTGGAAGGGATCAGAGAGAGAATGAGAAGATGAAAGGTAAGAAAAGAATAGCAACATGAGATAATGGTTAATCTTGGTTTTATTGGAAGGGATGAAAGAAAAGAATGAGAAGATGAAAGGTCAGAAAAGAATAGCAACATGAGATAATGGTTAATCTTGGTTTTATTGGAAGGGATGAGGGAGAGAATGAGAAGATGAAAGGTAAGAAAAGAATAGCAACATGAGATAATGGTTAATCTTGGTTTTATTGGAAGGGATGAGAGAAAAGAATGAGAAGATGAAAGGTCAGAAAAGAATAGCAACATGAGATAATGGTTAATCTTGGTTTTATTGGAAGGGATCAGAGAGAGAATGAGAAGATGAAAGGTCAGAAAAGAATAGCAACATGAGATAATGGTTAATCTAGGTTTTATTGGAATTGATGAGAGAGAGAATGAGAAGATGAAAGGTAAGAAAAGAATAGCAACATGAGATAATGGTTAATCTTGGTTTTATTGGAAGGGATGAGAGAAAAGAATGAGAAGATGAAAGGTCAGAAAAGAATAGCAACATGAGATAATGGTTAATCTTGGTTTTATTGGAAGGGATGAGAGAAAAGAATGAGAAGATGAAAGGTCAGAAAAGAATAGCAACATGAGATAATGGTTCATCTTGGTTTTATTGGAAGGGATCAGAGAGAGAATGAGAAGATGAAAGGTCAGAAAAGAATAGCAACATGAGATAATGGTTAATCTTGGTTTTATTGGAAGGGATCAGAGAGAGAATGAGAAGATGAAAGGTAAGAAAAGAATAGCAACATGAGATAATGGTTAATTTTGGTTTTATTGGAAGGGATGAGAGAAAAGAATGAGAAGATGAAAGGTCAGAAAAGAATAGCAACATGAGATAATGGTTAATCTTGGTTTTATTGGAAGGGATGAAAGAAAAGAATGAGAAGATGAAAGGTCAGAAAAGAATAGCAACATGAGATAATGGTTAATCTTGGTTTTATTGGAAGGGATGAGGGAGAGAATGAGAAGATGAAAGGTAAGAAAAGAATAGCAACATGAGATAATGGTTAATCTTGGTTTTATTGGAAGGGATGAGAGAAAAGAATGAGAAGATGAAAGGTCAGAAAAGAATAGCAACATGAGATAATGGTTAATCTTGGTTTTATTGGAAGGGATCAGAGAGAGAATGAGAAGATGAAAGGTCAGAAAAGAATAGCAACATGAGATAATGGTTAATCTAGGTTTTATTGGAATTGATGAGAGAGAGAATGAGAAGATGAAAGGTAAGAAAAGAATAGCAACATGAGATAATGGTTAATCTTGGTTTTATTGGAAGGGATGAGAGAAAAGAATGAGAAGATGAAAGGTCAGAAAAGAATAGCAACATGAGATAATGGTTAATCTTGGTTTTATTGGAAGGGATGAGAGAAAAGAATGAGAAGATGAAAGGTCAGAAAAGAATAGCAACATGAGATAATGGTTCATCTTGGTTTTATTGGAAGGGATCAGAGAGAGAATGAGAAGATGAAAGGTCAGAAAAGAATAGCAACATGAGATAATGGTTAATCTTGGTTTTATTGGAAGGGATCAGAGAGAGAATGAGAAGATGAAAGGTAAGAAAAGAATAGCAACATGAGATAATGGTTAATTTTGGTTTTATTGGAAGGGATGAGAGAAAAGAATGAGAAGATGAAAGGTCAGAAAAGAATAGCAACATGAGATAATGGTTAATCTTGGTTTTATTGGAAGGGATGAGAGAAAAGAATGAGAAGATGAAAGGTCAGAAAAGAATAGCAACATGAGATAATGGTTAATCTTGGTTTTATTGGAAGGGATGAGAGAAAAGAAGGAGAAGATGAAAGGTCAGAAAAGAATAGCAACATGAGATAATGGTTCATCTTGGTTTTATTGGAAGGGATCAGAGAGAGAATGAGAAGATGAAAGGTCAGAAAAGAATAGCAACATGAGATAATGGTTAATCTAGGTTTTATTGGAATTGATGAGAGAGAGAATGAGAAGATGAAAGGTAAGAAAAGAATAGCAACATGAGATAATGGTTAATCTTGGTTTTATTGGAAGGGATGAGAGAAAAGAATGAGAAGATGAAAGGTCAGAAAAGAATAGCAACATGAGATAATGGTTAATCTTGGTTTTATTGGAAGGGATGAGAGAAAAGAAGGAGAAGATGAAAGGTCAGAAAAGAATAGCAACATGAGATAATGGTTCATCTTGGTTTTATTGGAAGGGATCAGAGAGAGAATGAGAAGATGAAAGGTCAGAAAAGAATAGCAACATGAGATAATGGTTAATCTTGGTTTTATTGGAAGGGATCAGAGAGAGAATGAGAAGATGAAAGGTAAGAAAAGAATAGCAACATGAGATAATGGTTAATTTTGGTTTTATTGGAAGGGATGAGAGAAAAGAATGAGAAGATGAAAGGTCAGAAAAGAATAGCAACATGAGATAATGGTTAATCTTGGTTTTATTGGAAGGGATGAAAGAAAAGAATGAGAAGATGAAAGGTCAGAAAAGAATAGCAACCTGAGATAATGGTTAATCTTGGTTTTATTGGAAGGGATGAGGGAGAGAATGAGAAGATGAAAGGTAAGAAAAGAATAGCAACATGAGATAATGGTTAATCTTGGTTTTATTGGAAGGGATGAGAGAAAAGAATGAGAAGATGAAAGGTCAGAAAAGAATAGCAACATGAGATAATGGTTAATCTTGGTTTTATTGGAAGGGATCAGAGAGAGAATGAGAAGATGAAAGGTCAGAAAAGAATAGCAACATGAGATAATGGTTAATCTAGGTTTTATTGGAATTGATGAGAGAGAGAATGAGAAGATGAAAGGTAAGAAAAGAATAGCAACATGAGATAATGGTTAATCTTGGTTTTATTGGAAGGGATGAGAGAAAAGAATGAGAAGATGAAAGGTCAGAAAAGAATAGCAACATGAGATAATGGTTAATCTTGGTTTTATTGGAAGGGATGAGAGAAAAGAATGAGAAGATGAAAGGTCAGAAAAGAATAGCAACATGAGATAATGGTTCATCTTGGTTTTATTGGAAGGGATCAGAGAGAGAATGAGAAGATGAAAGGTCAGAAAAGAATAGCAACATGAGATAATGGTTAATCTTGGTTTTATTGGAAGGGATCAGAGAGAGAATGAGAAGATGAATGGTAAGAAAAGAATAGCAACATGAGATAATGGTTAATTTTGGTTTTATTGGAAGGGATGAGAGAAAAGAATGAGAAGATGAAAGGTCAGAAAAGAATAGCAACATGAGATAATGGTTAATCTTGGTTTTATTGGAAGGGATGAGAGAAAAGAATGAGAAGATGAAAGGTCAGAAAAGAATAGCAACATGAGATAATGGTTAATCTTGGTTTTATTGGAAGGGATGAGGGAGAGAATGAGAAGATGAAAGGTAAGAAAAGAATAGCAACATGAGATAATGGTTAATCTTGGTTTTATTGGAAGGGATGACGGAGAGAATGAGAAGATGAAAGGTAAGAAAAGAATAGCAACATGAGATAATGGTTAATCTTGGTTTTATTGGAAGGGATCAGAGAGAGAATGAGAAGATGAAAGGTCAGAAAAGAATAGCAACATGAGATAATGGTTAATCTAGGTTTTATTGGAAGGGATGAGAGAAAAGAATGAGAAGATGAAAGGTCAGAAAAGAATAGCAACATGAGATAATGGTTAATCTTGGTTTTATTGGAAGGGATGAGGGAGAGAATGAGAAGATGAAAGGTAAGAAAAGAATAGCAACATGAGATAATGGTTAATCTTGGTTTTATTGGAAGGGATGACGGAGAGAATGAGAAGATGAAAGGTAAGAAAAGAATAGCAACATGAGATAATGGTTAATCTTGGTTTTATTGGAAGGGATCAGAGAGAGAATGAGAAGATGAAAGGTCAGAAAAGAATAGCAACATGAGATAATGGTTAATCTAGGTTTTATTGGAAGGGATGAGAGAAAAGAATGAGAAGATGAAAGGTCAGAAAAGAATAGCAACATGAGATAATGGTTAATCTTGGTTTTATTGGAAGGGATGAGGGAGAGAATGAGAAGATGAAAGGTAAGAAAAGAATAGCAACATGAGATAATGGTTAATCTTGGTTTTATTGGAAGGGATGACGGAGAGAATGAGAAGATGAAAGGTAAGAAAAGAATAGCAACATGAGATAATGGTTAATCTTGGTTTTCAACACCACCCTGCATATTAATGCATTTTATGATATAAGAAGTCATTCACTTTTTATGTATATCGCCTTTTTTAATTTTTTTAAACTGTTGTCTCTTCTGTTCTAGTGTGAAGTCGAAAGTGGCATGAATTTTCCCCTCCAGATGGCACCCCTGAGAGTCATGAATGCCTTGAAACCAATTCCAACAATGTACAGTTGGGCGCCACTCCAACAAAACTTCATGGTAACAGACCTTTCTTTTTATTTAACTGTTTTATTTCCTTCTCTCCATCAGTCTATGGCATACCTCCACTATTTGGTCATAGTGTTATTTCTGTATCAAGCGGGAAAATGAATTTCAGCATAATTATAATAAATTTTTAATAATCGCTTACATTTTTATGTGACTGGAGTTATCTGCCCTTTACAAAAGGTTTTTTTTTTTTTAAGTCACTTAAGGTAGAGAGCAACAGATTAAGAGGCACCCCCCTTAAGCAAAGTGATAATGCCACTAAGACACAAGGGGTTACTGTAAGTGAAAGAGAATGAAAAGACTTTAGAAGAAACCAGAAAGGCAATGCTAAACAGAAAACAAGGGATAAACCCCTACTCCTGTTCAAATTTCTATATCAGATCAGGATATAACATAGAATGTAATTCTCAGTAAATGTAGCTTTGGCAATTATTAAAAGGACTAACATTTTGTTTGGCAAAAATAGTCATCTCCAGAATGCTAAAGGTTAAAGACATAGTGTCTTCACCTCATCTTTGTACAGCTTCAGGTGACCAAGTTTTGAATTTGAGTTATCCTTCTCCTACACTGGTTGGCAACCATGGCGAGACAACTTAGTCTTCCTTGCTATTTAGCTCATAGCAGTTAAAACAATGTATATCAAAAGAAATCAATTAAAATTTTAGTTAATGATTAAAAAAATGGACAGGTAATTACACTGAGTGACACGACACAGGACAGGTAAAAAGCTCTGTTCTATGAAAAAAAAGGCACCTGTTGTAATTCTTTTATTCTAAGAGCTCGGAACGGACAAAATCAACCATATTCTAGAAATTATTCATCGACGTTTAGTTTACATGTTGGCATATACCTTTTTCATTTAGGGTGTAAAAGAGCTAGTTTCAGTGTAGAATTTTGTTATTGTCAAATAATGCTGATTATGTTCTTGACATATACCTGCTTCTTTTATGTGCCATGTTCCTTCAGAACATAGGTGATTATGGCTCTCCACAACTTTCCTTTTCACTCCTTGTTATTGTTATGCTATTCATTTACACAAACATGCTAAGTAGGTTTTTTTTTTTTGTGTATGTGTGTCCCAAAGCTTCTCTTGCATTTTGCATGTCCTATGAGTGTTATATTCTCTCAGCACACTTTCCTCAATATAGATAACTTATTGAATTTTCTAACACTAAAAGAAATACAGTGTAACCCGAATATAAGAGAGATTTTCTCTGGTCCCAAATTAGAGCCTGTGTTAATGTATATATAATAGACCAAACCCGGATATAAGAGCGATTTTCTCTGGTCCCAAATTAGAGCCTGTGTTAATGTATATATAATAGACCAAACCTGGATATAAGAGACTTCGTCTCCGGTCCTGACAACTCTCTTATATCCGGGTTACACTGTACATTTTTTTATGTAAAACTTCTTATACTATTTAATTTTTATATTAGGTTTCTGTATTACATATTCAGTTGTTTGGAAAGCTTTTTGGCATTTTAGAAGAGTGAGAAAATAATTTTAAAGTAATAAGCTAAACTTATTTATCAACAGCATAATTCACATTATTAGCAAAAGCCAATAGAAGTATTTACACTATTTACATTGTTTGGACTGTTGTCTTCATCTTCATTGCCATGTTCACAACGTTTTGGCCATTGTACACTCTGGCCTCCTTCGGGTGACTGGAATTTCTAACTGAACCCTTTATTTCATCCACCAGGGTGGATTGTTCTAGTTCCACTTGCCATGCCTCTTCTGGACGTCTCAGTATCAGTTATCATCCTTTAAGTCAACTCTCCAAATAAAAGTAATTCTTTTATTCCTCATTTAAAGAACCTAAAGCTCTTGTCAAAAAAAAAAAAAAAAATCAGAATGGATCCATTCTTTATATTTAGAGACTTTTCTCCAAAGAAAGTGCTCTTTTAGTAATATGGTTACATGTTTATTAAATACTGATGACCTACTCCGGATCCATTAAGTAGGGTACTTGGTGTTTCTTTCTCTTACCTTCTTTCTGTCCGGTAAATGTTAAATTGTAACAGGGCAGTTGGATTATCTATGGGGGTTGAAATGTTACATTGTAACAATACCCTCTGTGACTTGGAACAGGGGTTTGGTGAATTACTGCTGTTGCTTTGCCGTGGGTTGCATTGGCTTTCTTCAGGCCAATACCCCAGAGTTGCACTGTAATTTCTCGATGAAAGTCAAAAGCCATCTTTTCACCAGGCTAAAGGTTTTCTTGTAATAATAAATGTCCCAATGAAATGGGGGTCACTACTGGCCAATTTTATTGTCTCCAGCAGAGAAATGTTGCCAGCTACCTGTCGGTGATGGAGTAGGTACAGTGAAAACAAGATATATAGAAGGAAATCTCATGTTCTTGTTAGTTGTTGATTAGTCACTACATGGACTAAATCCGCCCCTCCTTCTTGCGAGACTTGTGACCATCAACACACCCTGACAAATATATTTCGAAAATCCAATATTTCCAACAAAGTTTTGCTGTCGATTAGTTAGGTCTTTATTAATTCTCAGCTATAAATTATTCTCGTTCCTTCCAGACATCGTGTTTGCACACCATGTCTAACCCTCTTCATACAGCTTCAGGTGGATGACTTTTGAATTCAGTGTTGTTCCAACCATGGCTAGAGAACCCAGTCTACCCTGCTATTTAATCAGTATCTGTGGGGAGAAGAAATGTGCAAAACTTGTAACAGACTTGACCTGAATTCAAACTCAGCTTGCCAATTCCTCCTGATCTACTAATTATTATCCATTAAAATTGTCACTTAAGATATAAGAAAAAAGAAGAAAAAGAATTTCTGAATGATTTATTCTTGATGCTTTGGAGTATAGAAAGAGCAAAATTTGAACTCTTGGCAGACTTCAGTTCAAGAATCTTGAAATATTATCTGTATTTTGTCCTGCTATTGTTGAACCTGTCTCCTCCCACAGATGAGATAACTCCACCTGATAATGCATAATTATTCTATAAAATAATAATAATAAAAAAAACAAACAATGCGTGCCTGTGAACAGAAAACTCTTTCTCTTTTTCTGTCTCTTTCTCCTCTTTCTTTCACCCAGGCCATAGAAACATATTTGATTAATACAATAAACCATATTCAAGAATAAGTTTTGATAATTTTTCCATGGCATTCTACAACTTAAATTTGTCTTTCAACCCTTGATTTCATAACTTTTAGAATTTATATATATATATATATATATATATATATATATATATACTGATTGTCACTTCTTGATAGAAGAAGACCATCTCCGCAACAAATTTTTCTTTTTTTTCTTTAAGCTTTCGGCAGGCTCATTGAACATGAGGGCGCAGATGACTTTTTAAGCCAGCCTTACTTTTACAAGCTTAGTGCAAATGTTGCACCTGAAAGGGAGATCCCCCAGCTCAAAAGGCATGGCATCAACATGAATTTTCATGTTTTGTTAATCCAGTAGGTGACTTGCATACTTTATGGCAGAGTGTACAAGAAGGCACAAGGATTGATTGCCAGCTTCTTTCAATGGATTGAGACCTAAGGTGACTTTGAAGACACCCCCCACTCTGAAAGAGCAAAATTACCACATAAACTACATACATGCAATAAGGTTAGGGTGGAAGGTAGCGCTTCAAGGCACAAATCTTTGTTTCCACAGTTTCCATCTGAATTAGTTCTCCTCCAATGTCCAGTATGAAGGATCTTTTGCATGGCACCATTGCAGTTCATTGCCAAATTTGGTCAGATGCTGCTATTGACCTCATCCAACATAGCAAGGACAATATTTTCACTGTAATTCTGGCAGTTGTGTCATCTAGGTGCAACGCCTTACCAAAGGGAAACCTGTGATTTGGTCTCGGGACTACATATGGTTTTGAACTCATAATTATCCTTCTCTTTGACTGCACAACCCAGTATGCCCCACTATTTAATCCATAGTTTGGTGGGGGGTAGATTGATTCATAATTTAACCAAGGCTATTTGTGCTTAAGTGAAAATAACAAGCTCAACTGGAATTTGAACTTGGCTCTGTGGTTTCTCATTCCTAGCCACTATCCAACACCCCCCACACACACACACACAAATAGAATATTATTATAGATTCATATCACTATTATTCAGTCATCAAAGAATTTTCTTTGGTTTTCCATGATCCAATGTCACCTTTCATAGCACTGTGTATTCCATCATAAAAGAACAAGAAAAGATTTGTTCAAGAAACAATTAGGTTGTCCCTTAACATCCACCCATGTGTCACCGTAGGGGTTTTGTTTGTGCAAATAGCAGACACAAGGCACTATTCTTTGTTTCCACAGTTTCCATCTGAATTCTTTTTTTTATCTAAGTGTATTTCCTGAAAATATTACCTATATCCTAGTTAATATCCATTTTACTATGAGCACATTTACTTGTATAATAAAATCTGAGATATCCATGTGTAATTGTTTTATTCCAATTAAACATTTTGACATAGAATGCTAATTAAATAAAGTTTATGCCAAAAAATATCAAAGAAAAAAACCCTCCATCATTTACTTAATGAGCCGAGCAAACTTTTCGGATAACTTGATACCATTAGAAAGTGATTAATTAATTGCTATGGAATTTATTAACTTGATGTTCACTATTGATTATCTTTGAGGACAAGTTTATACAAAACGCTTTTAGTTGAAGAGGAATTGATTTGTGCATTTGCAAATGATCCTAACGGAATAGTCTCAATACGAATATCCTCTAAAAAGAACAGTATTGTTTGCTAGTGTGCTTGCAAGCAGACATTTGTCCTTTTTGGAAGCTTTCCCAAGTACTGTGTGCTATGTTTAGTCTGAAAGTAGACACTCTCAGTATTGTACAAATAGCATTTGATACAGTTTCAGAATTTAGCTGAGAATCATTCAGAGGGATGAGCTAAAAAAAAACCCCGCAAATATCTGCTTATTTCATTGTGTGAGCTCACTGTCAGCATAGATTACAAATATTAACAAACAGGAGGGTTCTTTTATGAGTGTAACGGTTCTCTGTTCAAGTTCCGGCCTAATCTGTTGCAATCACTTTCTCATGAATGCCCTTTGAAAAAGACTGAATCCACATTTAATATCAGCATTTAAAATTCTCTATATTTCATATGTCAGGGCTGGCCAGATCTGCTTAATGTAAGAACCACATATAATAAAGTTCAGATGTTTGAGAGCCACAGGACATGAACACAATTTACACATTGACTGAAAAGCAAGAAGCCAGAAATGAGCTCTATAGTCGAGAAGTTTGAGAGAAGAAACTCTGTTAGCATGGAACTTATGATTACATCTAGCAATTCAAAATGTCAAAGGATGAGACCTTGCTGCCAATCTAGTACTGAGCTTAAATTCATAAAGTCGAGGTACCAGACAGGATGGTTCATCAGAGCAAATTATCATAAAAGTATTTATAGAAAAGGCACAGGGAAGCTGTATTACAGTGGTGGGAATGTGACTGAAGCCAGGTCAGGGACAATAATATTGCAGACACACACGCACACAAAAAAAAGAAGCCAATTGGGGGTTCACAGTAATATTTCACAAACATGATCAAGGAATGTAAGTTAGCATCCCTTTTACTCCACTAGATGATTTGATTGTAAAAGTTGAGAAGGAGATATATATATATATGTGTGTGTATATATATGTGTGTGTGTGTGTGTGTGTGTGTGTATATATATTTATATATATATATTTTAAACATGTTGTGTTGAATGTTAAAGACAACATCGTCCTGCATATTTTCTTTTGAATTTTCTCATATTTTCTAATGAGACTTTTTATTTGAAAATGATATCGAAATAAATATTGTCCGTACGATAACCTAGTACTTTCGAACATCATTGTTCATCTTCAGGGTCAAAATTTTATAAAAACATTTGCCAATTGTCTTGTAGCGGAATCATGTTGCTACATTTTTTTTACAAACTAAATAAACGTTAAAATCCTTTTAATTTCAAAAGACGTGATGTTATTACGTGCATGGCTAAGATTTTTAATCATGTATGGTATAAAATGACAATTGGAAAAATCTTAGATTTTGCCGACACGTTTCATCTTCCGACTTTTTCAAGGCAAAAATGAAATCGAAATATCTGTTGTTATAGTTACATTAAAAATCCAAATTAAAAAAGATAGACACTTCTGTCCAAGGCTTTTTTCTGGTTAATGTAAATTACCTTTATAGTAAGAGATTTTTTTTTTTCCATGTCTACAATACAGTCAAATTCCCAGATCAATTTAACTGTATTGTCGAAATGGAAAATAAATCTCTTACTACAAAGGTAATTTACATTAAATAAAATAAACTTTTTACTCATTTTTTTTTTCCTCTTTCTCCTTTCCTTCCTTCATCGAATAATTATAGGGTTCCACCAAAAAAAAAGTTAAGAGTAAAAGTGGTGGGTGGGTAAAAAAAAAAAAAAATTGAGAACCACTGGTCTATAGACTCTAGTATAAAACCTGAATAGTTTTTGCTAACAGACTCCAGCTTAAAACCAGGCCAATGTTTACCAAAAAATATGAGTGTAGCTAGCAAGCACTTGGCGTCTAGCTCGTGTCTAATACAAGAATGTCTGGACATGTCATAAAATCAGCATGAAGTAATATTTGGTAAAGCTATTCTGGTTGACCAAAACTACTGAGCAGTGATTGTGTGCCTCACTTGGGAACCCCCTCCAAAAATTTGTCACTAAATAACCCAACAAAGGTAAAAAAAAAAAAACAAAACAAAAAAACTAACAATTGCCATGAGGTAATGGTTAGCGAGGCTTGTCTGGATGAACATAGATACTTAGTAGTTAGTTTGATCCTCACTGAGTGCCCTATACAAAGGAAATTTCTCAAGGATTGGCATGTTATAAACCAATCAATCAATTATCAGTTAATAAATTGTCAACAGAAATTGTAAAAAGATGCTGACCTGTCTCTTAAGTAAACATTATTTCCCCAAGAGAATCATTTACATCTTTTCTCTCTTCAGGTGGAGGACGAAACAATATTGCACAATATCCCTTACATGGGAGATGATGTATTGGATCAAGACGGAACTTTTATTGAGGAGCTTTTAAAAAATTATGATGGTAAAGTACATGGAGACCGAGACTCTAAATTTATCAACGATGATCTGTTCATGGAGTTAGTCAATGCTTTGTGGGCCAATTACAATGATGCTGACCCTGAACAATCTGAGTTGTTATCACCCTCTTCTGATGGCATCAAAGAGCCAAAAGGTAAATCGGAAGAGATTTCTTCATTTCGTTATTTCATTTTGAGCATGCAATACACTTCTTTTTAAATTACGACAAAAAAAAAAAAATGTTTTTATGATAGTCATTAACCTGTTTCAAAATAAATTTATTTCTAAATTTTACTAGTTTTAAGGTTACTCGCATTTCCAACCATTATTGTTGTAAGCTAAAAAATTCTTTGTTCCTTGTCCAGACATTAATACAAGATATTACCTAGTCTTACACTGAACGGTTACAAACAATAATTAGTCTCAGTGCCTCTAATTTTTCACTTAGTGAGAAGGTCAGCTTTTGATAATTTGTATTCAGGTTTGTACCCCACCCTGCATGCGCACAACCACCCCCACACACACATGTATGTATCTCAGACTTACAATTTAGATGACTATCTGTTATTATTACAGTTTTGTCTTAGTTTAGTTTGATTTTCAGAGGCATTAAGCACTTTAGGCTTTTGTATAAATAAATATCTCTCTTATCTTTTTCTCTATCACTCTTTCTTGTTGGTTTATTGATATATAAAGGGTGTTCCAATAACTTGGACCAGTTTTAAATGGGAATTAAGTTTAAGCAGCTAATGATTTTTTTTTCTTACAGATTTAACAACTTAAGTGTTTGGCAATTTCAACCATGGAAAGATTAACAATCAAACAACATATTAAAGTGTCAAGAGTGCAAGTGGGAAAAATTGTTCGTAAATTTAAACAAAGTGGGTTGGTAGCAGATGTGAAAACACCATTGCGTGCTCGTTTACGCCGTTCAGCTGAAAACATTGCTGCAGTGGATGAGAATGTGGTCAAAAATCCAGACCCCTCTATTTGCCATCCTGCACAGGGACTGAACCTCTCCACAACAACATTACATCATTTCCAATTGCACTCTCGGTTTGGTCAATTATGTTGACCAAAAACTCACAAACTGCATGAAATGCATTTCTCTTTGAATGTCCATTTTCGTAATAGGCTTCAGTAACTTCAACACGTTGTTTAATTGTTAATCTTTCCATGGTTGAAATTGTCAAAGTTTGATGTTGTTAAATCTGAAAGATAAAGAGAAAAATCGTTAGATGCTTAAACTTCATTCACATTTAAAATTGGTCCAAGTTATTGGAACACCCTTTATATCAAATTCCCGTACGTGTATCAACAGAAGCATTGACTTGAAAGAAATAATAATAAAAAATTTAAAAAAAAAAAAGGGGAAAAAAAAAAAGGAAAAAACACTAACTGAAATTGTGTACAATCTGTGGGAATTTGTCATAGCTTTTTTCTCTTTGAATTTTTTTCCAGAAGAAATTGAAAGTCCAAGAAAATCTCTTCCTGCTGATATTATTTTTGAATCCATTTCTAGTATGTTTCCTGATAAAGGCACACCAGACGAGCTGAAAGACAAGTAGGTGAACCTTGAACTCTTGTCTGGAGAATTCTACAATTTTGGAAAAAAAAAAAAAAAAAAATTTACTGCCATATTGAAGTATTTTTTGAATTGCATTTTTGCTTCTTTTCTATATAAGTAATCAACTGTTTTTTTTCCCACAATTAACTCTTATTATTGCATGAAATAAAGAATTCTGCTTTTAAATCATTAAAAGTAAAAAATCTCTCAAGAAAACCAGCATTAAACTATATATTAATGGATATGCCACTTGGCTTGCCTTCCTGCCTAGTTTGGATATTCAAATCATACAATTAAGACTTAGTGGCTGAGTGTGTTTTGGGCCATAAAGTATTCAGTATGTGTATATGAATAAGTAGAATACTTTCCCTTATCATTCAAAACAAACTTCAAATGTGAGAAGAAACAAGTAGAATATTATTATAGATTCATAGCATCATTGTTCAGTCAAAGAATTTTCTTTGGATTTCCATGTTTCAATGTCATCTTTCAGATTGTGTATTCTGTCATAAAAACAACAAAAACATTTTGTACAAAAAAAAACAGGTAGAATATTATAGATTCATAGCATCGTTATTCAGTCAAGAAAATATTTTCTTTGGTTTTCCCTGATCCAATGTCACCTTTCCAAGCACTGTATTCTATCATAAAAGAACAAAAAAAATTTGTACAAGAAACAACTAGGTCATCTCTTAACACGTACCCATGTGTCATCATAGCGGTTTTGCTTACACAGTTAGCAAACACAAGGTACTAATCTTTGTTTCCACAGTTTCCATTTGAATTAGTTCTCCTCCAATGTCCAGTATGAAGGACCTTTTACATGGCACCATTGCAGTTCATTGCCAAATCTGCTCAGATGCTGCCATTGACCTCATCCAGCATTGCAAGGACAATGTTTTCACTGTAATTCTGGCAGTTGTGTCGTCTACGTGCGACGCCTTACCAAAGAGCAACCTGTGATTTGGTCTCAGGGCTACATATGGTTTTGAAGTCAGAATTATCCTTCTCTTTGACTGCACAACCCATTATGCCTCCACTATTTAACCCATATTTGGGGCAGTAGATTGATTCATAATTTAACCAAGGATATTTGTGCTTAAGTGAATGCAACAAGCTCAACTGGAATTTGATGTGGTTTCTCATTCCTAGCCACTATCCAACACACCACCTACACATTCAAATAGAATATTATTATAGATTCATTGCATTATTATTCAGTCATCAAAGAATTTTCTATGGTTTTCCATGATCTGATGTCACCTTTCAGATCACTATGTATTCATTCCATTATAATAGAGCAAAAATAATTTTGTACAGGAAAAGAAAAGATTTCTGTTTTGTACATGACTTTATTGCTGAAAAGATATGACCACATAAGGGAATATTACTGAATTCGTCCTCGATATCAATATGTACAAACTGATTTTAATATTCTGTGCCTCAAATATAAAAGCATTCAAATCCAGAGCCTTGTCTCTCCTGTTGGATGAACCCCTCCCTGATTGACAATGAACTTTTGGCTAATTGCAAGTTGGTGAGGCTATTTAATTCGTAGAGGTTTTGAATTGTCTTGAGAAATTTTTTTTTTTAAGCGTATCACCCCAAGCAAGGCTGGTGGCCACTATCACGCATGGGGTTACAGAAGGGTTGGAGGAAGAGCAGATAGGAGTGGTAAAGGAAGGGATGTGGAGAAAGAGAAGGACGGAGGGTTGATCAAGGCAAGGGGGTTACAGGAGATTTAGAGCGAGAGCAGATAGGATTGAAAGATGAAAGGAAGTGCAGAAGGGAAGTGGATAGATCAAGGCAACTGGAGATGACGATTGACGCTACACTTAAACCGTTGGAGATTGTATTTGTCAGGGAAACAGTAATAGGGAAGGGAGTTCCATAGGCGAGATGTGCGAGACATGAAGCTATTGGAGTAGAAGAGACGTCTACATCTAACAATATCAACTGTGAAGGGGTGGGAACGGGATACAAGCCTCGTAGGACGCTTAAATTCATGAGGCTTAGGGACAAGCAAAAGCAACTCCTCGGAGCAATTACCATGGAAGTACTTGTAGAAAAGGCAGAGCGATGCAACATCGCGTCTGTGAGAGAGCGACTGCAGACAAGATGACAGATCAGGGCCAATCACATTGCATATCCGTCTCTGGATCTTATCAAGAACCCCGAGGCAACACGCAGGGGCCCCAGACCATAAATGGCAGCAATACTCCATGCAGGGACGAATGGTAGATTTATAGACTTGGAGGATCGATTCCGGGGAGAAGAATTTCCTGGCTCGGCAAATGTTAAACCCTGTTTATTTATTAGATTGCTTATTTACAAGAATGTAAAATTTGAACAAACTATGATGAGATATTTATTATTTACCATTTTATAAAGAAAACTAATATTTATGGAGCAGTTTAAAGAGTTAATGCATTAAGTTGAAATAATATATAGATTTAATAAAGAGAATAACATTTATATGTCAGTTAACAACTGCCTTTATCTAAGATGACACCCCCACTTTCAATCCCTTTCTGTGTCACACTCTCTTTGTCTTTTCACATCCCTCTCTTCGTCCTGTGTATGATGATAAACTACATCCGCGTCCTGGGTAAGACGATAAACTACGTCCAACAGCAAGGCCTCTGATCAGGTTTTGAGGAGCGTGGAACCACCTCTTAATTGCTGATGTTCCCAGGCCCACCCAGTTAGGGTCCCAGCTATGGGCAAATAGTTAACACCCAAACTTTGTGTAAAAATAGGTTTTAATACCAGAAATACTTTGTAATAAAAAAAATTATTACCAGCAATAATTTTTGAAGGAAAAATTATCAACAATACTTTAAAAGAAAAAATACCAGCAATACAAAAAGTTACATATTCTTTGAAAAAAATATGACCAGCTATAGATTTCTGCAAGGAAAAATATCCCCAGAAATAGATTTTTTGAAGAAAAACGTATTACCAGCAATAGAAATTGTTGGCATTAAATAACCCATTGAGGTTGATATGCCGCAAAACTAAACAAAAATCACATCCCTCTCTGTTTCACTCTCTATGTCTGTCTTTATTTCTCTCTCAGTATCTTTGATATGCACTATACGTAGGTACAAGTGTATTAATATAGAGATTTTAATATTTAACTGGCCCCATAAATATCGGCTCTCAATGTTCAACCTGATATAATCTGCCCCATGTATACTCTGCCATAATATATGACGGCACCATTGCAAATAAGGCAGGAAATCATGCAAACAGTGTGATGGTGACCACAAACAGTGAGACTGTGACAGCCGATACTCATGGGACAGATTTCAGTCTGTTGAATATAAAAAGGTTAAGAAAAGGATTTTTTAAATTTCGACCAACACTAGTACAAGTTGTTTGGTCAATGAATGTGAAATGTTTCCTTATAAAGAAACAACTAATAATACCGTTACCATTATAGCATTTGTTTATTACATCCTACTTCTGATATTAATAGTCGACCTAAACAACTCTTCTGTTCTTCACTATTTACATTATTCGGACTATTGTCCTCATCTTAGTCGCCATATTTATTACAACGTTTCGGCCATTGTATGCACCGGCCTTCTTCAGGTGGTTGGAATGTCGAACTGAACCCTTTATTTTGCTCACTGGGGTAGACTGTTCTAGTTCCATGTGCCATGTTTAATGGATGTCAGTTATCAGTTATCTCCTGTTAATTCCCCTCTCCAAGTTCTCCACTGCCTTAACCGGGTATTGAACTCGCACTTTGAGTCCTGTCACTGGATCTAACCAGTGACAAGACCCAAAGAGTGTGGAGAACTTGGAGAGGAGAATTAACAGGAGATAACTAATTAATAACATCCATTAAACATGGCACGTGGAACTAGAACAGTCTACCCCAGTGAGCAAAATAAAGGGTTCAGTTCGACATTCCAACCCCCTGAAGAAGGTCGGTGCTACAATGGCCGAAACATTGTAATAAATATGGCGACAAAGATGAGGACAATAGACCGAATAATGTAAATGGTGTACATAATACCTCATCTCAGAAATATAGACAGATCCTATGTTCTTATTTTGTGAATTTTAAAGGATTTATGCTCTTGAAGTGTGCCTCTTTTCTAAACCATTTAATTTCTTTAATCTCTTTCAGATTGATTTTTTTTTTTCTTTAATTTTGGGATATTCTTTCTTTGCCAGATATATGGATCTCATGGAAACAAGAGACCCTAACAATCTGCCGCCTGAGTGTACCCCCAACATTGATGGTCCAAATGCCCGTTCTGTTCCTAGGGAACAAACTATGCACTCATTCCATACGCTCTTCTGCCGAAGATGCTTCAAGTATGATTGTTTCCTACATCGTAAGTGTAACTTTTTTTTTTCTTTTTAACCTTTTCCACGCTGCAGGCGAAAATTGTCGCCATAGAATTCTCTCCTTTTGCTACTCTAGGTCCATTCTGTCACCTTGAGATGATTGCTATAAATAAACACTTGTCAACTGTTATTTCCAGCATTTTAAGCTGGAAATCGCCTACTACTGGTTTCGAACGCCATTTTAAATTCTTCTAGACTTTATACAAGGTGTAACACTGATTAAACGCACATTAATTCTTTTGCAATTTTTGTAAACAAAAATAGCTATGTCAATATCCAACAAAAACTTTATTCAGGAGTTTTTCTTTGATTAGGACTCCCATGATGATTTTGAAAGTTTTACTCAAGTGGATATTGATGGTGAAGTGGTTGAAGATGATTACCATGTTAGTGACGTGGAAGAAAGTGATGATGACCACTAGATACCAAGTGGTTACTATCATCCATGCCTAACTAATTTTATGGAAGCTACTGGCGACCATCTATATAACTGATAGCCTTTCTGAATGTGAATTATTTTGTCTATTTACAAACGATGAAATAATGACTTTATATATACTTCAAATATGAGTCAGATGAAAGAAAGAGCAAACAAATGCTTGTATCTTCTTGTATGTAAACATGAGGAAACGCATCGCTTTTTTGATAAAATGAAAGCCGCCTTAGCAATTTTACTCCTTATTGCACCCTCGGAACTCCACAAGAAGTAATAAAAGTTAAAGTACTTTGAATTATTTATTTTTCAATACTGGTTTCTGTACAATCACTGAAATTAAGTAGTGCTGAGTCTGGTCAGTACTTAGATGGGTGACCACTTGAGAATACAAGGTGCTTTAAGCTTGGCTGTACGTGTGGTATAATAGATAACGGCTCTGAATTGTAAATTGGCAAGTTGAGTTCCAATTCCAATCGGGTTCATTATATTCACTTACTCACAAATACCCTTGGGAAAGGAATGAGTCCACCTCTTCTCGCCCACCTGTTTGTTAATGGAATTCATCCTGGTAGTAAAAAAATAGTACCACCTAATATTCATCATATGTTATTGAATTCTTACAGAGACGAGTCATCCTGGGTACAACGTTAAACTGCATCCAACAGCAAGGCCTCTGATCAGGAGGTTTTGAGGAAGCGTGGAACCACCTCTTAATTGCTGGTGTTCCCAGGTCCACCCTGACCCGGGGTGGTAGCACCTGTTGGGGTCGCAGCTATGGGCAAATAGTGAACTTCAAGCTTTTTGGTACTATAACAGTCGCCTTATAAAAAAAATGGAGTGGGGTAATTTGGGGAGATTATTCACTCCTTCCTTAGGCCATAGCAAGTGTCAAAATGGGAAAATACTTTTTTTTCCTATCAATTTAGAAGTGGGGGTCTTGTTTATAATATTGATACAGTATCAAACTGATCCCTGACTTTTGCAATTATTGCTTTGCATCCAAAAACACTTTTTACTGGTGGTACCGGTTGCAAAAAGATTACTCTTAAATAATGAGCAAAATTATACATAAATTAATAAAGCTATGTAAATGTTCATTCTTAAGATAAATAATTATGAACCTCAAACGTTTGAACAGAAGTTTAAACCCCCCAAAATACCATACAAAAAAGTTTTTAAAAAATTGGTTTAAAATTTCAGAAAATTTTAAAAATATGCTGATATCAATGACATTAGCATATTTTCAAAGTTGACATTTGTAAATAACAGCTAAGTGACTTAGCCTAAGGCCAGATAACTATGTAAAAGTCAGGGATCGATTTGATACTTTATTAATATTATAAAGAGGACCCCACTTCTAAATTGATAACAAATCTTTATTTTTTGATTCTGACAAGTCGGAAAAAGCCTAAGAAAGGTCTAAAGAATGCTCAATTTTTCATATTTCTTATGAGTGGACCACTATATTTAAGAAGTGCCTATTATTTTTTATTTAATGATAAATTGTATAAAACATTTTCTGTCTGAATTCCTGAGATGTTATTATTTACACTATTTATATTTGGACTACTGTCCTTGTCTTTGTTGTTGTTATCACAATGACCTTCTTTGGGTATAAATTGATCTGTGTAGTCTACAGGAAATTCTCAACTGAACACTTTATTTAACCTATGGTGATAAACGGTTCTCATTCCACTACTATATTGTTTAGTTCTTACTTTTATATAGTACTGCTAAATTAACGCCTGTTTCCACTGAGTGTATGTACATACTGCCCGGCATGGAAATTGAACTCACAATCACTCCGTCACCAAATTTTAAATGCTTCAGCCCGTTCAGAAATTGTCTCATAGGACAATTTTTTAAAGTTAATTTGAAGCCATAAAGCTAACCAAACTACTGATTAGGCTTGCAACTGCTGCTGCCCACCATATTTTCATTGCTGCTGCAGTTGAAAACCTGCTGTCATTTGTCTTTTTTTCTTTATTAGCCACTCCCATATTGTATTCACTTCTATGCTAGGCCTACTCATGAGGTCTTAGTAGATAAGTTTGTCTATCAGCTGGTTCACACTCCTCCCTAGTCTTTTGAACAGGAGTAGAGGTTTATCCCTTGTTTACTGTTTCTGTTTTCTTCTAAAGACTTTTCCATATCACCTTGCTTGGGATGAATTGATTTAAAAAAAAAAAAAAAAATATGCAGTTTCTTTCAGATGTCTAACTCTCTGGTGTTCTTCCTTTTCCAGTATTTTCACTTCATTTCTGATAACCGCAACAAAGATGAGGACAATAGTTTGCATATAAATAGGGTATTAACTCTATTTATATCTGGTTCTCAAGACTGGTGAGCTGTCATTGGTGATTTACTTGTGTAATCAAAAATGCTACTTTTGTAAACCTTTACCAGGCTGCAGGCGAAAATTATCACCATAGAATTCTCTCCCTTTGCTACCCTAGGTGCATTCTATCGGCTTGAGACGGTTGCTATATATAAACACTTGTCAACTGGTATTATAAGCTGGGAATTGACTACTATTGCTTTGGAACATGGTTAAACTTCTGTTTTCCAACGCCATTTTGAATTCATCTGTACTCTACACAAGGTGTAACACTAATTAAACCCAAATTAATTTTTGCACAAATTTTTGTAAACAAAAATGGTTGCATCAATATCCAACAAAGCCTTTATTCAGGAGTTTTTCTTTGATTAGGACTCCGATGATGATTTTGAAGGCTTTACTCGAGTGGGTATTGATGGTGAAGTGGTCAAAGATGATAACCATACTAGTGATGTGGAAAAAAGTGATAATGATCACTAGTGGCTACTATTATCCATGCCTGACTAATTTTATGGAAGCTACTGGTGACCATTGATATACCTGATGGCTTTTCTCAAGGTGAATTATTTTGTTTATTTATAAATGACAAAATAATATCTTTATTTGTCAATGAGACAAATATGAGTCAGGTGAAAGAAAGAGCAAACAAATGCTTATGTCTTCTTGTATGTAAACACTCCACATTTTGGATGAAATGAAAGCCACCTTAGCGGTTTTGCTTCTTATTGCACCCCCAGAATTCCACAAGGAGTAATAAAAGTTAAAGTACATTTAATTACGTATTAATATATTTGTTTTTTTATTTCGCATTTCAATTTTTTTTTTTCAACATCAAAATATGCATGCAAAACGTAATGCATTGCATTAAAACATTACTTATTCATTTATTCTTTTATTAGTATACAAAAATTAAAATCTATACACACAATACAAAGAAAGTTATGACAATTTTAAAACAGTAGGTGTTTGTTTTTGCACACTTAAAAAAAATGCAGTGGCAGGGGGAACAATTCTAGAAAGAAATTAGTGTGGTAATGGTTAAGCAATCATTTTTCCTTACCTCAACCCAACAAGAAGTTTTTGGCAGAAAATGTTGTGTACTGTTTTTTTTTTTTGTTTTTTTGTTTTTTTCCCTGGAGCATGATTATCATATTCAGATATCATGTGCGTTGTGTTGTAAATAGGAAAGTTTGACACAAACCTAGAACATAAGTAGTTTATTCCAGAGAACATTATGGTACACAGTTGAAAACATAGACTAATGCAATAAACAGTTAATTGTTAACTCCTCTCGTTCAGTAAGAGAGAGTGCTGTTTAAATAGTCTTAGACAAATTCATCTTGTGGTGGTGTTCAGCTATTCTACAACAGTATTATAATCCAAATAAGATGCTGGTTATTTTGATTAATTTTTGTCTCTTATGCTCTCCTAATTTTGTGCACTTTATAACATAAATATTTTGGGGTTTTTCAGCTTACCATCCCACTCCAAGTATGCTAACCCGGAAGATGCCTGAAAAGAAACAAGAAGCAGAACCATGCGGAGAAAATTGCTTCATGCATCTTGTAAGTCATCCGTTTCTTTGTTTTTAAACAGTTTTTCCAATACACACACACTTACGCGAAAACTCGCATTAAATAATTAATAAATAGATATAAACAAATAAAGTCTATAGTTTAATAAAAGCCTTAAAAGCTCAGCCCAATAATTAATGAGAAAAAGCCATTTGGATAAACAAATAAATAAACAGATTAAACAGATAATAATGAAACACAACCTTCTCGATACTTAACGACCTGCGGCAAAGCCATAAAAAATGCCTTTTAACCAGCTAGGTGTCCTACTATCAGTCTTGAAATAGACCCCTCCCCCCCAATGTAACTTGACAGATTTTTCGAAGGGGACTGGTCTGTAGATAAAAATTAATTCTTAGCTCTTTGACCACCAAACCAACATGGCCGACACTAGCCGTTTCCATAGCAACTAATGTTCCAAGAGACCACACTTATAAACACGCGCTAACCAAAAGATAGCTTATTCCCAAATTCTCGCTTGACGAGGAAGCGTGACCAGACACCTTAACTCAACATAATTTCAAAAATTATATTAGGGGTCTCGGCTCTCGCTTTTGAAACATGAGAACTCTTATGTAGCGAAGGAATCATATTTTTAAAACAAAAAATATTATAATATATTATATATATATATATATAGAGAGAGAGAGAGAGAGAAAGAAAAACTTGGCCTAGCACCAAATAAATTATTAAGAAATAATGACAATGAGAAAATCAGCAGACAATTACTGAAAACTTCTGACGAGTAGACTGAACAGTTATAAAAAGGTTTGTCTATGAAACTATGGTGTCAGGGTGCTGGATATAACATCGACCAGCTAAGTGACATATATGTGTGTGTGTGTGTGTGTGTGTGTGTTAGATACCGTACCTATGAACACTAAGGGGTATTTCCCAATCCTCATAAATATGTTGGATACTATTATAAGTGGGGTTAATATGCTGTCTAAGTAGTTCACCACTAGCAGTGGTTTACCTTCTTCACGCTGCTGACGAGTATTGTATTTTGTTGATGTTATAAAGATTATCATTTCATTTCCAACCTCCGTTTTGGTTATTCCTCATTCAGTAACCTTTTCTAGGTTACAACGAATATATATATATATATGGATGAGACAATGATATGATAAACAACAAATAGGAAACATTCATAAATCTAACATGTTTCACTTTTATTAAAGGTTCATCAGAGAATGAGATGTGTACAAAGAAAGAAAATCTGGTATTTTTATTTTTGTGCTGTTTGATTTTCATTAGTTAAGAAGGCTTCACATGCATTTGGCTTGTTAAACAACCGTAATACAAGTTATGGCAGTCTGAGCTCAAGGAGAGAAGATGCATCCTTTCGAAACTCCGAGAAATGAGATTGCAATCCTGACTGAAAAACATAAATGTTGCTTGATGTCACTAAGTATACATTATGATCCGAATCACGCATAGACAAACTTATACACATAAGGAAAGATTAACGTTTATTTTTCAGTCATTTAATCTTGCTTTTTCTTTTTTTCCACGTCTTTCCTTTGCTTCTAGACTGGCTACAAAGAACAAAGCAACGGTGATCAGCATGATGGCACTAAATGTGATGGTAAGGCTGGCCCTGAGAGGGCAGAGCGGGCAAAGACCTCTCCTCCGCGCACTGTTGGGAGAAAAAGGAAAAATGGTATCACTGCCACAGCAAATGGTGAAGATAGTGAAAAAAGTAACGATGCTGGTATGTATATTGTAGAATTTGTACGCATATATTATAATATACACGATTCTATCACGAATGCTGGCATTAATTCCTGAACACTTTCTTCCTGATTTCTCATTCCTATAGTAAAATCATTAGCAATGCATTTACATTATACATATAATACCCTATTCTATCAGTAATGCTTGCATTCATTCCTGACCACTGACAATCCCTTTCTTCCTGATTTTCAATGCATTCCTATAGTAAAATCATTAGCAATACATTTACATTATACATATAATACCCTATTCTATCAGTAATGCTTGCATTCATTCCTGACCACTGACAATCCCTTTCTTCCTGATTTTCAATGCATTCCTATAGAAAAATCATTAGCAATGCATTTACATTATACATATAATAGCCCTATTCTATCAGTAATGCTTGCATTCATTCCTGACCACTGACAATCCCTTTCTTCCTGATTTTCAATGCATTCCTATAGGAAAATCATTAGCAATGCATTTACATTATACATATAATAGCCCTATTCTATCAGTAATGCTTGCATTCATTCCTGACCACTGACAATCTCTTTCTTCCTGATTTTCAATGCATTCCTATAGGAAAATCATTAGCAATGCATTTACATTATACGTATAATAGCCCTATTCTATCAGTAATGCTTGCATTCATTCCTGACCACTGACAATCCCTTTCTTCCTGATTTTCAATGCATTCCTATAGGAAAATCATTAGCAATGCATTTACATTATACGTATAATAGCCCTATTCTATCAGTAATGCTTGCATTCATTCCTGACCACTGACAATGCCTTTCTTCCTGATTTTCAATGCATTCCTATAGTAAAATCATTAGCAATGCATTTACATTATACATATAATAGCCCTATTCTATCAGTAATGCTTGCATTCATACCTGACCACTGACAATTGCTTTCTTCCTGATTTCCAATGCATTCCTATAGTAAAATCATTAGCAATGCATTTACATTATACATATAATAGCCCTATTCTATCAGTAATGCTTGCATTAGTTCCTGACCACTGACAATCCCTTTCTTCCTCATTTGCAATGCATTTCTATAGTAAAATCATGAGCAATGCCTTTACATTATACATATAATAGCCCTATTCTATCAGTAATCCTTGCATTCATTCCTGACCACTGACAACCCCTTTCTTCCTGATTTTCAATGCATTCCTATAGTAAAATCATTAGCAATACATTTACATTATACATATAATACCCTATTCTATCAGTAATGCTTGCATTCATTCCTGACCACTGACAATCCCTTTCTTCCTGATTTTCAATGCATTCCTATAGAAAAATCATTAGCAATGCATTTACATTATACATATAATAGCCCTATTCTATCAGTAATGCTTGCATTCATTCCTGACCACTGACAATCCCTTTCTTCCTGATTTTCAATGCATTCCTATAGGAAAATCATTAGCAATGCATTTACAATATACGTATAATAGCCCTATTCTATCATTAATGCTTGCATTCATTCCTGACCACTGACAATCCCTTTCTTCCTGATTTTCAATGCATTCCTATAGGAAAATCATTAGCAATGCATTTACATTATACATATAATAGCCCTATTCTATCAGTAATGCTTGCATTCATTCCTGACCACTGACAATCTCTTTCTTCCTGATTTTCAATGCATTCCTATAGGAAAATCATTAGCAATGCATTTACATTATACGTATAATAGCCCTATTCTATCAGTAATGCTTGCATTCATTCCTGACCACTGACAATCCCTTTCTTCCTGATTTTCAATGCATTCCTATAGGAAAATCATTAGCAATGCATTTACATTATACGTATAATAGCCCTATTCTATCAGTAATGCTTGCATTCATTCCTGACCACTGACAATGCCTTTCTTCCTGATTTTCAATGCATTCCTATAGTAAAATCATTAGCAATGCATTTACATTATACATATAATAGCCCTATTCTATCAGTAATGCTTGCATTCATACCTGACCACTGACAATTGCTTTCTTCCTGATTTCCAATGCATTCCTATAGTAAAATCATTAGCAATGCATTTACATTATACATATAATAGCCCTATTCTATCAGTAATGCTTGCATTAGTTCCTGACCACTGACAATCCCTTTCTTCCTCATTTGCAATGCATTTCTATAGTAAAATCATGAGCAATGCCTTTACATTATACATATAATAGCCCTATTCTATCAGTAATCCTTGCATTCATTCCTGACCACTGACAACCCCTTTCTTCCTGATTTTCAATGCATTCCTATAGTAAAATCATTAGCAATGCATTTACATTATACATATAATAGCCCTATTCTATCAGTAATGCTTGCATTCATTCCTGACCACTGACAATCCCTTTCTTCCTGATTTTCAATGCATTCCTATAGTAAAATCATTAGCAATGCATTTACATTATACATATAATACCCTATTCTATCAGTAATGCTTGCATTCATTCCTGACCACTGACAATCCCTTTCTTCCTGATTTTCAATGCATTCCTATAGGAAAATCATTAGCAATGCATTTACATTATACATATAATAGCCCTATTCTATCAGTAATGCTTGCATTCATTCCTGACCACTGACAATCCCTTTCTTCCTGATTTTCAATGCATTCCTATAGTAAAATCATTAGCAATGCATTTACATTATACATATAATAGCCCTATTCTATCAGTAATGCTTGCATTCATTCCTGACCACGGACAATCCCTTTCTTCCTGATTTTCAATGCATTCCTATAGTAAAATCATTAGCAATGCATTTACATTATACATATAATAGCCCTATTCTATCTGTAATGCTTGCATTAGTTCCTGACCACTGACAATCCCTTTCTTCCTCATTTGCAATGCATTCCTATAGGAAAATCATTAGCAATGCATTTACATTATACATATAATAGCCCTATTCTGTCAGTAATGCTTGCATTCATTCCTGACCACTGACAATCCCTTTCTTCCTGATTTTCAATGCATTCCTATAGGAAAATCATTAGCAATGCATTTACATTATACGTATAATAGCCCTATTCTATCAGTAATGCTTGCATTCATTCCTGACCACTGACAATGCCTTTCTTCCTGATTTTCAATGCATTCCTATAGTAAAATCATTAGCAATGCATTTCCATTATACATATAATAGCCCTATTCTATCAGTAATGCTTGCATTCATACCTGACCACTGACAATTGCTTTCTTCCTGATTTCCAACGCATTCCTATACTAAAATCATTAGCAATGCATTTACATTATACATATAATAGCCCTATTCTATCAGTAATGCTTGCATTAGTTCCTGACCACTGACAATCCCTTTCTTCCTGATTTCCAATTCATTCCTACAGTAAAATCATTAATAATGCATTTCCATTATACATATAATAGCCCTATTACATCAGTAATGCTTGCATTCATTCCTGACCACTGACAATCCCTTTCTTCCTGATTTTCAATGCATTCCTATAGGAAAATCATTAGCAATGCATTTACATTATACGTATAATAGCCCTATTCTATCAGTAATGCTTGCATTCATTCCTGACCACTGACAATGCCTTTCTTCCTGATTTTCAATGCATTCCTATAGTAAAATCATTAGCAATGCATTTCCATTATACATATAATAGCCCTATTCTATCAGTAATGCTTGCATTCATACCTGACCACTGACAATTGCTTTCTTCCTGATTTCCAACGCATTCCTATACTAAAATCATTAGCAATGCATTTACATTATACATATAATAGCCCTATTCTATCAGTAATGCTTGCATTAGTTCCTGACCACTGACAATCCCTTTCTTCCTGATTTCCAATTCATTCCTACAGTAAAATCATTAACAATGCATTTCCATTATACATATAATAGCCCTATTACATCAGTAATGCTTGCATTCATTCCTGACCACTGACAATCCCTTTCTTCCTCATTTTCAATGCATTCCTATAGTAAAATCATTAGCAATGCATTTACATCATACATATAATAGCCCTATTCTATCAGTAATGCTTGCATTCATTCCTGACCACTGACAATCCCTTTCTTCCTGATTTTCAATGCATTCCTATAGTAAAATCATGTCTAATCCTCCTTATCCTTATAATCGTCACTTCCTACTATCTCCTCTTATATTCATATCACACGCTTCATTCAGTAACCCTCGGCATTGAGTTGCTCTCAAGCCTTGTAGTTGGTAAAAACAATAATTATGTATATCTAGTTGATAATTGATTTGAACAAGTTGTATGAAGATTTAACCAACAAAGTGTCTCTCTTTTAATTTTTTCCAATAAGTGGTTGCATCCAGATCCATAATTTCAGTCTGGATCTTCAACAAATTCAAAACAAATTGGAAAAACAAGCAAAAATGAAACACTGACTTTGCGAGTTGAATTACATTCAACTTGTTTAAAGTTGAATGTAAGAAAGTTTACAAGCTGATAAAAATGGAAAAGTTTTGTTCTTTATGAAAATGGCCTGTCTTTTCAGAATAAAGACTCTCTACAGTTTCTTTTTTTTATTTTATTTTATTTTATTATACATGACGTTTTGGAAAAGACAATTGGAATGCTTTCCTGTTGCTTTCTCTTGGACTGCTTGCCATTCAAGGTGCGATGCCATTTGTGGCAAAATTGTGATGTTCTCCAATCACTCACTACCTACTATGATGACATTGAAGGTTGAATGTATTTGCATATACACTCAACTCACTATGTGCACAGGTTTGTTTTCTCGGTTGTGATTGCTTTCAACAAAAAAAAAAAACATGGAGACAATTGTTTTTCAAGACTCTGGTTGGGAAGTAGCAACAATACGATTACACACTTAAACATGCGAGGTGGGCTGCTGTCTTTCTAATTTCCCTGTCCTTGGCGACTCCTGATTCCTCACTACCAGTCCTTCTGTCACTGGCTACTGGACAGCTCCAACTCCTCTGGTCACCGACCTACTTCTCTCACGGCTGGACTCACTTTTTTTTTTTTTTTTTGACTTCCTACCTCTCTTTGCTTATATAGATAATCCTGAGGTCCCAC
>OZ038519.1:31281836-31329336 GCA_964036315.1 Acanthosepion esculentum | reverse complement strand
ATCTGTTTCCAGTCTAATATTATCTTATTTAAGTTTTGGTGTGTGGAAAGCAATTTAATTTGTTGTATTAACCACCTGAAGAGACCATGGCAGTCAAAACTGTGGTCGTATTTCTATCCAGCATCTAAAGTTTTTATTGTGTGTGTGTGTATATATATATATATATATATATATATATATATATATATATATACACACACAACGCTTGGACATGAGAATTAAACAGCACGTCCCTACCAAAATCAGGAACCACACTTTGCCGTTGAATGGGCTCGTCCCAAACACCTACGGGTCCGCCATTTGTGTACACTTATTAAAGAGCAGATCGTATGCAGCTAATTTTAGCGTTGACCGGTTCACCGTGTTGTCCCGGTCACACTCGTTATTTCACCTTAAGGTGCTGGAGGCACTTTACATCGGGTCCCGCAAGCCTTCCTTGTGTAAACAACATGAGTGTTTGTTGGGGCTCACTGTCATTTGCCCCTAGCTCCTTTTGCTCATTTTTTTTTTTCCCCCTCCTCCTCTTCCACATTTCCTTTTATTGTACATTTTCTGTGTTTTTAATTTAAACTAAATCTCCTGTTGTAAGCCTGATGAGCGGGAGCGAAACCGGTTGCTTTGCCCGTTTTTAATATAGTAATATCATGCTTTATACGTTTATTGGTGTGATAAAATTTTGTACCTTCAAAAATATCTTTTTATATATATATATATATATATATATATATATATATGCACATGCACTGGTTATTGAAATGTGCTCAATATCAGTGATAAAGCTAACATATTCAGTTGTATGGATATGAGTTTGTGACTCTGGGTTTCACTCTTTTGAGATCATCAGACAAATTCTGATGCTCACAAAAGTGTGAAAGCCCAGGGTCACAAACTAATATCCATACAACTGAAAATATATATAATTTGCCCAAACTACTGATTGTGAATAGTTGAGAAATTGCCTGTTTGTGTGTTACCTGTTCTTTTTGATAGCCCCTTCCCCCCCATCACTACTTTTACAGGAAGTTGGTGGGATATGACATGCTTTAAATAGTTGGTAACATTAACTAGTACTATTTACATTGTTCAGACTATCATCATCTTTGTTGCCATATTTATCACAACATTTTGGCCGTTTTACACTCCAGGCTTCTTCAGGTGGTTGGAATGTCGAACTAAACTCCAATCACCTGAAGAAGGCCAGAGCGTACAACAGCTGAAACATTATGATAAATATGGTAACAAAGATGAGGATGATAGTCCATACAATGTAAACAGTGTACCTCATCTCAGAAATATAGACAGATATTAACTGATCCTGGTTTTAAAATAAAACCATTGCCAGTTTCGGTTCTAACCCTAACTTCTAAAGCAAGCATAGCTTGTCAGTATAAACAAAATGATAGAATGTTTGGAAGGTTTTGAAATTCTGGTACGGTCGGTCACCTGTCACTACTGTTCAATTTCACATCGTTGCTCCTGGGTAGAAAGGTAAGTGGACAGTGTGTACACCGATGTGTATCTTTTTATATTACCGATACTTGCACCATCCATTTGGTTTAGATCCAACAAAACTGATGATACAGGTGTTGCGGCTTTCTGCATAGGTATACGAGTTTGCAATCAAAGAAATGGCGCACATTCCTGACCTCAAAGAAGATCGGACTCAAACACCCCCTCGAAAAAAGAAAAAAAAGAACAGGTCAGTAGTAAGACATTTTCCTCCCTTGTTTCTCCGTTGCATATTATTCATTTCTGAAATGTGTACACAACTCATTATTTTTTGACAATTATATTAAAGTTAGCCTGCTCATATTTCTTGTAACCCGTGTTTTATCTTTTTCTCTAAGTTTCAATTAAAACTGACTTTAACATCTTACATAACGGCAATATTATTCATTTCCTTGTAAAGAGACATTCCGCATTCATTAACCAAGCCGCCAGTGCCATTTTAAAGCAATCAGTACAAAAATCTTATAATTATGGTAATGCCAAAATAGTCCACCAAGAAAGTAATGCTATATAGTTATTCTAGTGCTAATAGTGACTTCATGAAGTATTTTGAGAACACAGACTTTGTATATTTTTCTTCTCAACTGCTATCCCCGCACTTGCACTTTAGGTATAATTTGATACCATTTAATGACAATAAATAAGATCTTTAGTTAAACTTAATATACAGCTATAACTGGTATTTAGCTGCAAACAACCTTTTCTATGGTAAGAGTTGATATAATTACAAAATCAACCAACAAAGCTGAATAGAAGGAATTTTGTATTTAATGAGAAAACAAAGCAACGTCATTTACATTCAAGTGTATATAATGATTAGTGATGTACCGTATTTCCCAGCTTACAAGATGCTGCAGCTTGGAAGATGCACCCTAATATTGGAAAGAAATTTCTAAAAAGGAAAAAAAAAAGAAAAAGTAATTCTCATACGACAACACATTCACCATGCTTCCATCACCTAATTTTACCACGTATTGTTTACATTAGTCACTCATTTGATTTTGTTTGTATAGCAAGAACATACTAGTTGGTGGTTAGTAAATATTCTATACATCTTTCATTGTACAAGGGTCGTTTTAAATCGTTTTGATGAACTTGCCATGGGTGATAATTTCCAGGACAAATAAAGTTTGTGATACAGCCTCTGGTGGTAACTGATATTTTCACGACATAGGAGTGTGAGCAAACCATCAAGATCAAGAACAGAAAGGCTCCTGCCACTGCTAGTAAACAAAGCATGTTTAAGCTTGTGGCTCGGCTCCAGGAAGGTTTATATTGTCTTGGAAATACTTGTAACAGATTGAGGTTAAATCATATAAAAAGCTGAGTTAGCTAAAATTATAGTGTAATGACTCAACATACAAATCCACATCCCTATCAGTCAAGCCAATTAGGTGACTGTCCACGCTTATTTGAGCCTGGGCATTGCCTTACATTCTTCTTGGAAGATGCACATGTATTTTTCAGAGAAAAAAAAGTGTGCCTCATAAGCCAGAAAATGTGGCAATTCTTATTGGTATGATTATTGCATATTGAAGCTTGGTGGAGTGTACAATTATTCAGATACAGTGATACAGATACATTTGAAGTATTTTAATATACACACTTTTCTCTCGTTGGAACCATTATAACCTCTTCATTTTATATATATATATATATATATATATATATTCATTTTTACACACACACACACACACTTGAAGAATAAATCCCGGTCATATTTAGAGCTATACTTTGGGTATTATTAATATACTAGTGTACCAATGCTGTCAAAATTGATAGCAAGAAGGAATGTATAAGTAATATGTATTATATTGTAAGTATTTTTCATTTAATCCAAGTACAATTTCGTAATTTAAAATAGTTTTTTTGTTATTGTTAATAATTGAACAGTGTACAATTGATAAACACCTCCGGAAAGATATTTGTATTTTATCCTCATAAATATTACATATTTAAGACCAAAAGTTTTTTTACTGCAAAAGTTCCCAAAGCACAATATTTTTTGTGTAAACTTTGGAAGGTCTGAGTAATCTTTGACAATATGTAGATTGAATCTGTCATTTCAGAGTTTGGGAACGAAAGGAATTGTTGCAAGCAAAAAAAAAAAAAAAAAAAAAAAAAATAGAAATTAGTTCCTACTATGAACTGTGTTACTGTTGTTTGGAGCGGTCTCTTTATAGTCTGTCAGTGCAATAGCTATTTAATAAATGGGGTTTTAATTTCTGTGCATATATATATATATATAGTCACAAGCTGAAAGACCCTAAATTGAATGAGAGCATGAAACTGACAGGCAATGTGCAGTGCTGATTTCTATAGGCACAGATTTTATATTCTCACTCATATCTATAAGTCTTCTGTCTAATGACAAAATTATGGAAAGGGTGTTACAATAACTTGGATTGATTTTAAATGTGAATTAAATTTAAGCATCTAATGAATTTTTTCTTTTTCAGATTTAACAACTTAAGTCTTTGGCAATTTAACTATAGAAAGATTAATAATCAAACAACATGTTAAAGTTTCAATAGTCCAATTGGAAAAATTGTTCATAAATTCAAACAAACTGGGTCAGTGGCAGATGCAAAACCACCATTGTGTGCTTGTTTACACTGTTCAGCTGGAAACATTGTTGCCGTGCACAAAAATTTGGTAAAAAAATCCAGACACTTATATTCATCATTGCACACAGGAATTGAACCTCTCCACAACAATATCACATCATTTCCAATTGCATTCTCAGTTGGTCAATTATGTTGACCTAAAACATTGAGAAGTGCATGAAATGCATTTCTTTTTGAATGTCAAATTTTTGTAATAGGTTTCGATAACTTCAACACGTTGTTTGATTGTTAATCTTTCCATGGTTGAAATTGCCAAAGACTTAAGTTGTTAAATCTAAAAGAAAAAGATCATTAGACGCTTAAACTTAATTCACATTTAAAATCGGTCCAAGTTATTGGAACACCCTTGATGTAAAGAAAATCAAATATCAATTTTTAACATGTCAGTTTAGTGGTAGATATTAATCATATAGACCAAAGAAACACTGAAAATTTCAGATCTGAGTTCAGAATTTCTAAAAGATAATGAGTTGTTGAAGTTTTTTCGTTTTCTTTTACCATTGGATTTCTTTTCTTTGTACAAAGGGAATTCAAACTTGCTGATTCTTGTTCTGTCATTTTAAATTTAATTTTTATCCTTTTAATCTCAAAACAAATTTGTCTTATTCCAAATCAAATATAAAAACAAAAAAACTCATTCGGCATTTCTCAGCCAGCAGGAGAGATTAACAATTAAGAATTGATCAGTAGTGGAGTTTGTTTGTTTTTTTTTTTTGTTAATATCTTAATCACTTTATAATTCTTTGTAGATTATTCACTTAATTCTTTAGCACTTGATCCTCAAGTGCTGACTCTGTATTAATACTTCAGGAATTTTTTCAAGTTTTGTCTGGACAATTAAAGCTTCTTTTGTATATTTGACTGAAGTGGTGGTGGTGGGGGGTCAGTTGCCGTAACCTTACTTTGAAGGTTAAAGCAACAGTACATTTTATTATATGTATTTTACTAGCGGTACAACCCGTCTTTGACTGGGTCTTTCATCACTGGGAATTTTTGCCGTTCAATTGGAGCAGTTTAAGTTTAAAGTCAGCCCACCTGAAAATCAATATTAGTAACAAAATTTGGGAGCAACTGAGGCATATCCCCAAATGGTGGGGGTAACAATTTGAATGGGGGGAGTGTCCCTGAAAGGGGAACTGTATAATAATAAATAGTATTATTGCAATAATTTAAACTATTTTTATTGAAGTTTTTATGAAAATATATATCCAAGAACAGATAGTAAATAGTAAAACGTTGCTGAGAGTTATAATGGACAGGAAGTAGTGGAGAGCCATTGTCGTCAACAATTTGAACTCAAAATTGGCACTGAAGTATTGTCTATCAAACAAAATCTTTTTATCAAAATCGAATGAAGACTGTGGAAATGCATAAACATCCAATCACAAACACACATACACATTTTGAGAATTATAGATATAGATGTCAAGAGAGGAAAAGTTGTTAATTATTACATAATTTAAGTAAAATATTAGTTACAAAAGATGTAGCTAGCATAATAGTTATCACAATACATAATCATTTAACTGCTAAACAAGGCAATAAAGCCACTAAGACATAAGTGGGTATTGAGTGTTATGGAATATAAGAAAAATCACTATTAAGAAGAAAGAAAAAAGAACAGGAAGTAAGACAAGATAACAATTGACATTGCATTTAAAATTTTGAAAATCAAAGTTGACTAGAAAGTAAAAAGCCAGAAAAGTTCCACAAGCAAACAGTGCGAAAGAAGGAACTGTAAGCCTAGAAGTTAGATCTTGAAATTTCAACCATAAAATGAGACTTTGCTGCCAATTTAGTGCTACTTTTTTTAATATACTTAGTTGAAGAAAGGGTTCATTTGTCTTAAACTTACTCTGAAGATTAATAACTCTTATCAGCAGCTTTTTGATGATATATTTGAAATTGGTGAGCCAAGTTCAAATTCCTGCCTAATCTGTTATTTACTTTCATACAAATGCTCTTTTGTAAAGGTATGAATTTGTCTCGTTTCATCAGTTATGGGTTAAATAACAGGAAGAACTGGGCTCCCTAGTATCAGTAATGGTGATGTGGCCATTTAAACTCCACACTTGATCATAAATAGTCTTTGAGTTTTTTTGTTTTTTTTCCTGACTTGGCGTGCCATTAAAAAAAAAAAATTCTTATACTCCATAATTTGAAAAATTTGAGAATTGCCGTACTAAGTTTTAGATTCTTAAATTTTTCTTGAGCAACTTTTGAATTCCCTTTTTGATATTTCTCTTCCTTTGTTTTTCAAGTAAAACTTGTGTTGATTGTTGTTGTTGGTATGAGGCTTGTATTGCCTTTGGAAGTGAATGCCGTTTTCTTGATGTTCTTTCTATTACACTCTGTGAATGTCTTGTATGAAATGCTTGATTCTTGTGCTTCATATTTTGCCTTGCTTGCATCCCATGCATTGTGTACCTCCTGGTTTGTTTTTCTTATTTCTTTTATCTCTTTCCATCATTTTTCACTGTTACATATTATTAGGTTGGTGCAAAAATAATGTCGTTTTCTCACATGAAGTTGAACGTAAAAAAAACGACATTATTTTTGCACCAACCTAATAATTCAAGATTTTGTCTCTCTCTTTTATTGCAATGTTATACAGAAAGTTTTCTCATTTGATAATGTTTAAAAAATAAACAAACAAAACTGGTCTTCCTTGGCTGAGCAATAATGTGGTTCACTGTTGCAGTTTTCTTTCCATTGGCTGAACAAACATTTTAAACACTTGACAGATAATGGAACTTTTCCAATACTTTACAAGTTGGCACTAATCTCTGCTGAATTCTTAACTGAAATTTTGTGTCACATAGATTTTTACCTGAATATTTTAAAAATTTAACCTTTTGAAATGAAACAAAACAATATTTATTTTGAACTGGAAATATTTCTTCTTTTTTTTTCTTTTATATTCTTTTCCTTTGCTTTTCTTTCTATTTCTTTGCATACATCTCTCTCTACATCTCTCTCTCTCTCTCTCTCTGCATACCTCTCTCTGTGTCTCCATCTCTCTTTGCATACCTCTCTCTGTGTCTCCATCTCTTTGCATACTTCTCTCTGTGTCTCCATCTCTCTTTGCATACCTCTCTCTCTCTGTGTCTCCATCTCTCTTTGCATACCTCTCTCTCTCTGTGTCTCCATCTCTCTTTGCATACCTCTCTCTCTGTGTCTCCATCTCTCTTTGCATACCTCTCTCTCTGTGTCTCCATCTCTCTTTGCATACCTCTCTCTCTGTGTCTCCATCTCTCTTTGCATACCTCTCTCTCTGTGTCTCCATCTCTCTTTGCATACCTCTCTCTCTGTGTCTCCATCTCTCTTTGCATACCTCTCTCTCTGTGTCTCCATCTCTCTTTGCATACCTCTCTCTCTGTGTCTCCATCTCTCTTTGCATACCTCTCTCTCTGTGTCTCCATCTCTCTTTGCATACCTCTCTCTCTGTGTCTCCATCTCTCTTTGCATACCTCTCTCTCTGTGTCTCCATCTCTCTTTGCATACCTCTCTCTCTGTGTCTCCATCTCTCTTTGCATACCTCTCTCTCTGTGTCTCCATCTCTCTTTGCATACCTCTCTCTCTCTGTGTCTCCATCTCTCTTTGCATACCTCTCTCTCTCTGTGTCTCCATCTCTCTTTGCATACCTCTCTCTCTCTGTGTCTCCATCTCTCTTTGCATACCTCTCTCTCTCTGTGTCTCCATCTCTCTTTGCATACCTCTCTCTCTCTGTCTCCATCTCTCTTTGCATACCTCTCTCTCTGTGTCTCATCTCTCTTTGCATACCTCTCTGTCTCCATCTCTTTGCATACCTCTCTGTCTCCATCTCTCTTTGCATACCTCTCTGTCTCCATCTCTCTTTGCATACCTCTCTGTCTCCATCTCTCTTTGCATACCTCTCTGTCTCCATCTCTCTTTGCATACCTCTCTGTCTCCATCTCTCTTTGCATACCTCTCTGTCTCCATCTCTCTTTGCATACCTCTCTGTCTCCATCTCTCTTTGCATACCTCTCTGTCTCCATCTCTCTTTGCATACCTCTCTGTCTCCATCTCTCTTTGCATACCTCTCTGTCTCCATCTCTCTTTGCATACCTCTCTGTCTCCATCTCTCTTTGCATACCTCTCTGTCTCCATCTCTCTTTGCATACCTCTCTGTCTCCATCTCTCTTTGCATACCTCTCTGTCTCCATCTCTCTTTGCATACCTCTCTGTCTCCATCTCTCTTTGCATACCTCTCTGTCTCCATCTCTCTTTGCATACCTCTCTGTCTCCATCTCTCTTTGCATACCTCTCTGTCTCCATCTCTCTTTGCATACCTCTCTGTCTCCATCTCTCTTTGCATACCTCTCTCTCTGTGTCTCCATCTCTCTTTGCATTCATCTCTTTTGCATTTTTTTTCCAATTCTGCAGATTAATTAATCTATTGTGTAGCTTAGCTATTCATTTTCCTTTCTGTCATCTCTCTTATCTAGACTATTTCTTTCCATTTATTCATACAGTCGAGACGAGATGCCATATATGTTAGTTGCTATGCCAAAAAAAGGCATTTAACAACTTAGTCTTATGAATATTGCACTGCCTTTATTTGCATGAAGATAGTTTTCTCAAAATCTCAATTGTCTGACTATGACTCAGTCATTTTAATTTAAAAAAATGAAATAAAGCATTTACTACAGATGTTACTCGAAAAGCAAGAATACTGTAAATCTGTTGACACTGTCATTTTAAAAAAAAACAGTCTCACTCTCAATGTCCATAATTGTTTAAATATGATCTTACCAAATGTCAATAGTAAAAACAAAAGCTTTCATGAATTTTAAAACATTTTGTTCTTGATAATGGTTGACAATTGTAGAAGAGTTCTTAACATATACTAGAACCAAATGTCTATTACCGTATATGGAGACAAAAAGAAACAAATTTCATCTGTGGTCTTTCATAAAATTTGTTTATCGAAAAACAGCCACCAAAAGATATATATGCGTCACTAATAAAGAATACGAGGCAAACGTTTTTAGATGTAAAACTTTTATTTTTCACTCTTGGATCCCATTAAATTAATGCTGACCATGGAGAGTATATAGTTTCAAATCTTTTTTTAAATTTGATCTCCTCAGTGTATGCTTCAATAAACACTATGTGTGACTTAGTTTTTTTTTTGTTTTTTGTTTTTAATTATTAAGATAAATATAAGGTTCATGCAGAGATTAATCTGATTTTCCCAGCACCCCAGAGAAAAAAAAAAACAAAAAAACACACTCCAATTCCTCAGAATTGGACATTGTTTTGCAATTACCCCTGTGTTCAGTCATTGAGGATCTTATTAATTTTAATATTTGTGAATGAAAAATTTCATCAACTTGATGTAAGAGAACTTTCTGTATTTTTTCAATAGATTATTTGGACAATACATTTGACTCACAAGCAAAATTCAATTTCTTGTCATCCCCTCCCTGCCACATTTTTTTTTTTTTTTTTTTTTTTTTTTTTTTGTAAATAATAGTGTAAATCTATATTCGTGTATCAAAAGTTTAATTCCCTGCACCCTTTCATGTATCATTGCAGTAATAAAAAATAAAAAAATGTTCATGGACATGGATGTTTTTAAAAAAAAAAAAAAATGTAAAATATATCCTCTTTTAACTCATATTTTATTTGTATTATGAAGTGTAAAAAATTAATTCATTAAAATGATAATAAGTCCCTTAACTAAGGATGACTATTTTCAGCCACTAATTCTGTGGCTCAACTGCAAATGACAGAAATTTCCGTGAAACGTAGAAATCTATGTGAATAATGAATATTATCATTTAAACTTAGCACACCATTTAACCCTTCGTTAGTCACAAGTAGTGTTTTGTTGCCCCCAAATTTTTAAAGTATTCATAATGCTTATGCGGAAGCGTGTTTCTTTTGCTCCCTCCTACGACTCTCCTGACACAGATTGTGTAGCATATGGTGTGATGCAATTTTTAGCTCAGTCTTTATGGAAGACACCAGGGAGCTGCCCATTTTTGGAAATCTGTTTTGACTAAAGCAGAATTAAAAAAACGACGATTGAGTGCATATTAACACTATAACATCTATTATCTTAAACACATAAATTCTTTTAGAACAAATTTAAAATTTAGCTGAGGTCAAAACCTTTTTTGTAACCTATTTTAAAATATGTATATCTGTTAATAAATTCAATAGATTTATCTTAATTCCTGACATGTGACCCTGTCTGCGAAACTCTGAATCAGAAGATAAGTTATTGAACTTTATATACGAATAAAGACAAAAGGAAAATTTGTTTTAGCCAATGCATTTCTTCCTCTGGTGAACTTCGGCAAAACAAATATGAGGATTTTATTTTGCAAAAGGGATTCATGAACAAAAGTAAAAACGGTGTTTTTAAAAAAAACTTAATGTAAGACACACTCTTAAATTAAAAACTTTGAAAAACTAACATTTTTACTTTTGTTTATAAATACTTGTTACAAAATAATATATTTGCCTTGATGAAGTCCATCAGAGGACAAAATGTGCCGGCTAAGTTTACCGTTCTTTATATTATCCTTTTGCAGATATATTTTATTTATATATAAAATATTACATATATGGCTTACAGCCATATGACATTGAAACAGCTGCTTTCATCCAATCACTGAAGTTAAAAAACATCAACCATGATCAGTACATATTGCTGCTAAATTCTTTGTACAAGGCCCAAGAGTCTCTCTAGGTAGTTACTGAATGAGGTTGTATGAGTATAAGAGGAAGAAATAAGTGCAGATTATGAAGATATATAGGACTGACCCTGAAGAGGTCAAGATTTGTGATAATTCAAAAAGCATAAGGCTCCAAAAATTGTTCAAACTGTTGAATTTTTTGTTGAGTTAATTTTGTCCAGAAGACTATGGAATAGATGAAGTGAAATTTTGTCCCCAAAAAAAAAAAAAAAAAAATGACCACCCTTGGAATAGTGACTATTTTCAATATTACAATTAACTTTTTTTTTTCTTTAACTTTACCTCATGCTTTAAATTTCAATTTGAAATTTTATTTTAAAATTAAAAAAAAATTAATGAATAAAAAATAATTTTCCTCAAGAGCGGTTAAACTTGTCACTATGTGGAATATTAATAGTAATAAATCAATTGAATGGATTTGCGCCAACATCCAGACCCCATACTCTATGCATTTGCATCACTGAAACACTTTTATTGAATTATAAGCACGACTCTAGCAAGTGTGTTGTCCAAATATTTTATTTATAAAAAATATTTATTTGTACTCGTATACATTATTGTTACTCTTTAACCATTATAACAAAATAATTTTTTAATATACAAATTACTGCTGCTGCTTGTTCTTGCAACTGCTGCTATTAAAACTGTCACTATTTATTACCATCACGATAACCACAATTCTTTTTTTTCTCCTCCTGCTCCAATTACTACCGCTGCTGCTCTTTCCCGTCTGTGCATGATTGTCACTTGTGTTTGTTTTCCTTCTCTTCGCACTATGGCTTCATTTGTTTCTTTTAGTGTGAATGAATGTGTAATCTTTTAATGCCAAATGTTCTCTGTACAAATCCAACATGGAATATAGTTTCCCAAATATTTATCATCAACAAAATCTGATGACTTACCATGTTCTTCTCTTGCAAGTTTTAAAATAAAACAATCTGTCCACAGTAAATTATTTGCTCAAGGTTTCTATTTGCTACCCTCGAGGAAAAACAAAAACAAAACATTGCACTAAACAATAGTCTATTGAATTAGTTTGTAAATTTGGTAACATCCCTAGATTGAGTAGTGCACATTGAGGGTCAGTGGATAACAGTGGTGAGCATAACTAAATATGAACAAGATGAGAAATCCCTAGACATGGACTGTGGAACAAGGACAATCTGACCCCCAGAGATTAAATAAAAGAGTTCAGTTTGTAATTCCCCTCGGCTATTGATTGGTGGAAACAGGGTGAGCAATAACTGAGCAGTACTAAATATGAACAAGATGAGAAATCCCTAGACATGGACTGTGGAACAAGAACAATCTGACCCCCAGAGATTAAATAAAGAGTTCAGTTTGTAATTCTCCTCGGCTATTGATTGGTGGAAACAGGGTGACCAATAACTGAGCAGTACTAAATAAGAACAAGATGAGATATCCATAGACATGGACTGTGGAACAAGAACAATCTGACCCCAGAGATTAAATAAAGAGTTCAGTTTGTAATTCATATCGGCTGTTGATTGGCAGAAACAGGGCGAGGAATAACGATCCCATTGATTGAATATGTTCATGTCAAAAAATTCCCTGGAGTTTACCTGGATTGACAGACACCTGAAAAGGGCTGGAGGGAACAACCTGTCAAAGCACTTTGATAACATTGATATCATTTGATATCATTTTTTTGATAACAGCAAAAAAGATGAGGATAATGGTTCAAGTGTAAATATGGATTACACAGAAATCCAGACAGAATGTTCCAGAGGATAATCTCCTATTGGATTAAAGCATTAGTTTGTGAAATTTAAGTCATTCCAAGTTCAATCCTGGCTGTGAGATGAGCAAAAACTGGGCAGTGTTGAATACAAACAAAATGTGATATCCCTAGGCATAAATGGTGAAATGAAAACAATCTACCCTCACAGTTTAATCGGTTCAGTTTGGATGTCTCTTGGATCAACAAACACCTGTTGTTCAGAGGGCACAACAGCCAAAGCATTGTGACAATAACAACAAAGAGAAGTTATATATTTACTCTGTGTAAATCATGATACTTCCTCATCCCAGAAATTCAAACAGAAAGAATTTTCCAGAATGTAAGATGTCATTTTCATGCTTACTCTCTTAAGATAATCTATCAAATGGTTTTAGTTTTGATGGAACATCTCTGAGAGGCTGTTTATATTTTTAACCTGACAAATTTAAAAATGCTAGAGATTTGTAAATTCCTAACATTGGTAATGGATTCATTATTGGCGGCTACAATCTTAACAACATAAGATATGCAGAGGACACCATATTTGCAGCAGACATGGAAAGGAAACTACAAGAACATCTACAGACGAAATGATTAAACATCAACTACAAGAAGATAGAATGTATAGTTGTCAACAAAAGAAACAGCCCAAAATGCAAATTACTAATTGGAGATACCAAAATCAAACAAGTTCAACAATTTAAATATCTGGGAAGTGTTTTAACAGCCGACAGATAATACGATACTGAAATCTCAAGGCACATTGGTATACCAAAAGATGCTTTCCAGAAGCTAAGCAAAGTATTAAGAAACAGGAAAATTTTGTCAGAAACAAAGAAAAGAGTACTGAAATCTTATGTAATATCAGTCCTCCTATATGGCAGTGAATGTTGGACAGATGAAGAGAAGACTTGAAGCAACAGAAATGTAGTTCTACAGATTATGCTGAGAATATCATGGACCAAATATGTGAGCAACAATGATTTTAGAGAAAATGGAAACAAAAAGGAAGCTTATACTTAACATCAGAAAGAGAGTGATTAAATTTTTAATTCACATAATGAAGAAAGAGGGCTTGGAAAATTTGAGGCTCACAGGAAGGCAAGAGAGACAGGAAAGCAACTCATACATAACCTACCTAGTGAGCTGGAGTAAATAAATGAGAGAACTGGATTTAGGGGGTATAACAAAAAGACAAAATTTATTAAGAACTTCAAAGGACAGGAAATAGTGGAGAGCCATGATTACAGCATATAGGACAACATTGGTAACTGGAGGTATTATTGTGCCAGTGGCATAATAAAAAATGAAATTGGCAAGCCAAGTTCAAATTCTAGTCAAGGCTGTTGTGTTCACTTCACACTACTGCTTCTTGGTTGGAGTGAATTGTTTTTTACAGCTTATCAACCCTTTGTGGGTTATTTAAAGCTGAAAGTTTTTGGATTGTAAAAAAAAAATGATTTTTTTTTTTTTTTCATGGAAATATTGTATTAATAATTTTTTCAGAATAAGTGATTTTTTTCCAGATACAAGTTCTACTATTTAACCCATAGTTGGGAGGAGGGAATGGATTCATACCTTTCCCAAAGGTATATGCATGTAAGTGAATGTAACAAACCTGACTTGAATTTGAACTAGATATCCCAACTTTCTGAGCTACGATCCATTACACCACCTGCACATCTGTGCTTCTTGGAAAGGCATGAATCCATCTCTGTGTGTAAGCACTAAGGCAAACTGTAGTTTGTATTCTTGATAGAGCAAACAAAGAGAAGGAAAACTCTGAAGTCATATCCACTGCCCAGCACATCATGAACCTGCTTTACTTCCTGTGTTTGGCATACCGCAAAGAAACCCTAAATCCAACAGTGAAATAGGGAAAGCCACTACCGTTTTGACTTTGGTGTAGAACCCAACCCATGTCTACCGTTTTTGACTTGGTTATAAAACTTGTCACTTGTCCATTTATTTGATTCGGGTGTAGAACCAGACCTCTGTCTGTCTTTTTGACTCAAGTGTAGAACATGGTATCCGTTTACTCTTTTGTTGCTCTATAAGAGGTATCTGCCAATGAAGAGGGATGGAAAACTTAGCAACTCTGGAATCAAACACTGGATCACAGCCCGTACAAGACTTTCATGTGGAAACATTACATGTATGGGACAAACGCAACCGAGACACCAGAAACACAAACAAGGATAAATGAATTTGAAACAACGCTAGGTAACATGAAGAAAAATCCTTAGTAACACACAGCAATCCTGTTGTGTGGTCAACATGGCATATTACCAAACTCTGCCTCTTACCATAAAATGTACCTGCAGCTGGCTAGCAACGGAATCCATTTGCACTGCTCACTTAGCATCCTGATAATCTCTTGGGAAAGCAGGTAAACAATTTCTTTCTTCCTAACCAGACATTCCAGGGTTGGCACCAGTTTTTGTTCTAGCAGGGCAGCCATGTGTCTTTCACTACAAGACTTCAGCATGAAATAACCCAGCAAATGCTGATACATTCATTGGTGAACAAAACGAATCTTACAAACTAATATGTAATGTCAATATCTGCTATTTGTTAGTCTCTTTAAAAACTTACCTTTGTTTAAATCCACATTAATTTCCTACATGGAATCGGTAATACTACAACTGGCAGTAGGCAAGGCTAAAAGAGAGAATAAAGGGAAATTTTTTACTTGTTCCCTGACTTTTCACTGATGACCTCAGATTTTTAATAATACATTAAATGTTCAGTAGTGGAGACACCTTTTCTTAACTGTATCTCTCTATTATACAAAAATGAAAAGGATAGTGCCTCTTAATGCTATGGAATTTTTAAAATTTTTTTTCAGCTCACAAAAAGATTTGTGCGACAGAATAGTACGTTTTTAGATGAGGAATTATTATTACATAGTTTGTTATTCAAACCATACTCTTCACTTCTTACGTTCATATAGCAACCTCATTCAGTAGCCCTCTGCCTTGGGGCTTTCTATTATCTGGCTGGAATATATATTACAGTGAATGCAAGATAATCTAACAGATGAAGAAGCAACTTCAACAACAGAAATGTGGTCCTGCAAGAGGATGCTGAGAATACCATGGACCAAACATGTGACCAATGAAAAAGTTTTAAGGAAAATTGAAACAAGACACTTATACTTAACATTAGGAAGAATCAGTTGAAATTTTCTATGGGGATATAATGAGGAAAAAAGGCTCAGAAAATCTGATACTCACAGGACAGATTGAAGGCAAGAGGGACAGATGAAAACAACATAACTTGCAAGCTTGAGTAAATTGGGACAAGATTTAGGATTTGTCACAAAGAGACTAAGTGTGGGAAAGTAAAGGAAACTGTGGAGAACCATGATCAATGTCATGAAGGGACACAGCAATTAGAAGATTTGCTAAAACAATTAGTAAAAAAAAAAAAAAAAAAAAAAAAAACCTCCTCTATGTAGGTTTGTGTGTCTGAGTGTGTCCACTTGCATGTGTGTTCTGCATTGTGCATGATATAACTTGGTCTTTGCTGCTAATGTGAATTATTTTGTGGCATGAATGTTGATCTGTAGAAGAGAGTCGTACCCATGTTTACAGGCTTTCAGCATACCTCTGCATGGTGGCTGCCCCGCCCGTATCCCGCCCCCCTTATATTGTCGTAGCCCCTCCTCATCCCTGACCTCGTACCCTCGTCTTTGGAAAACGGAGACGAGGAGGAGAGGAATTGAATTTTTAAAGGAGAGGGATTGTCCTAATTTAAAATACCAAAAATAAGAAGGGTGAAATCTTTTAAGAAAAAAAAAAATTAAACTGGGGTAAAAAAAAAAAAAAATTTAATTTTTTAAATTAAAAATTTTTAAAAAGAACTTTATCCTGTAAGAAAATATTTTTCTTGTCTTGTTTCAAAAAGACATTTTTTCTAATATGCCTATTAATGTCGTAATCTGACCGATTTGGTCAATAACTAAAATGTTCATTTTTATGTAAAAAGAAATTTTTTTATCAAATCTCATATTCTGGATATGCATTTTTAAAAAAAGAAATTTGCTATGATCATAATTGCAGAGCAGAAAACTAATTGAAGTTTTTTTTAACGTTAGAATGACATGTATATTGTCATAAGTCATGCTAAATATAAGAGTTTTTCTTCAATAGAAAAGCTTAATATTATTTAAATAAACTTTTTTTTTTCTAATTAATTTTAAAATAATGCTCATCCAATATATGAGACTATATATATATATATATATATATATATATATATATATAATGCTAATTTGTCATTCATCAAAAGAGAGCTCAATGTAAATTTAAATTACAGAGCATTATAATAATAAATCAAGAAAAACCTTAAAGATCCATTTCGGTCTATATCTCTGAGATGGAGTATTATGATTACTTACATTATTTAAGTCATTCAGAGTGTTATCCTCATCTTCATTACCATATTCACAACATTTCGGCAGTTATACGCTCCGGCCTTCTTCAGGTGATTGGAATTTCGAACTGAACCAATTATTTTGTCCACCAGGTAGAACAAAGTGGACAAAATAAAGGGTTCAGTTTGAATTTCCAATCACCTGAAGAAGGCCAGAGTGTACAATGGCCGAAACATTATGAATATGGCAATAAAGATGAGGATGAAAGTCCGAATAATGTAAGTAGATCCTTATTAGTTATAATTTATTTTGTGAATATTTTTATTTTCATCTCTTCAGACTGAAAGTTCTTAATAAATGGAGACAATTCATCCGGCCTTATATACCAGATTAACAGGAGGATGAATTGTCTCCATTTATTAAGAACTTTCGGTCTGAAGAGATGAATATAAAAATATTCACAAAATAAATTATAATTGAAATGGATCTTTATGGTTTATTTCTTGATTTATTTATCTTTTTTTTTCTTCTGTTTTTAAATTCCGATTATCTATTTAACATTTTTTCGATCATATCTCCACCCCTCCAAAACCGATAACTGAAACTTTACAAAGAGATGGGATGGGGAACAAGACAGGCGTAAACGTAGCTTGCAGCGGCGGCGGTGGCACAACTATGTATGCATGTGGATGCCTGCTTGTTACATGGTCGTCTTCTTCTGTTTCTTGGTGTGCAGGTTATGGTCTATGCATTGCAGAAAGATTCAGTTGAAGAAAGACAGTGTCTCGAACCCAGTTTACAACTACCAGCCGTGTGACCACCCTGGCCAGCGATGTGATGACACATGCCCATGCATTATGGCTCAGAATTTTTGTGAGAAGTTTTGCCAGTGTAGCAGTGACTGTAAGTTGGCCAAATCTTTTTTCTTTCTTATCTTCTTTCCTTCCTTTCTTATCTTCTTTCCTTCCTTTCTTATCTTCTTTCCTTTTCCTTTCTTATCTTCTTTCCTTTTCCTTTCTTATCTTCTTTCCTTTTCCTTTCTTATCTTCTTTCCTTTTCCTTTCTTATCTTCTTTCCTTTTCCTTTCTTATCTTCTTTCCTTTTCCTTTCTTATCTTCTTTCCTTTTCCTTTCTTATCTTCTTTCCTTTTCCTTTCTTATCTTCTTTCCTTTTCCTTTCTTATCTTCTTTCCTTTTCCTTTCTTATCTTCTTTCCTTTTCCTTTCTTATCTTCTTTCCTTTTCCTTTCTTAACTTCTTTCCTTTTCCTTTCTTATCTTCTTTCCTTTTCCTTTCTTATCTTCTTTCCTTTTCCTTTCTTATCTTCTTTCCTTTTCCTTTCTTATCTTCTTTCCTTTTCCTTTCTTATCTTCTTTCCTTTTCCTTTCTTATCTTCTTTCCTTTTCCTTTCTTAACTTCTTTCCTTTTCCTTTCTTATCTTCTTTCCTTTTCCTTTCTTATCTTCTTTCCTTTTCCTTTCTTATCTTCTTTCCTTTTCCTTTCTTATCTTCTTTCCTTTTCCTTTCTTATCTTCTTTCCTTTTCCTTTCTTATCTTCTTTCCTTTTCCTTTCTTATCTTCTTTCCTTTTCCTTTCTTATCTTCTTTCCTTTTCCTTTCTTATCTTCTTTCCTTTTCCTTTCTTATCTTCTTTCCTTTTCCTTTCTTATCTTCTTTCCTTTTCCTTTCTTATCTTCTTTCCTTTTCCTTTCTTATCTTCTTTCCTTTTCCTTTCTTATCTTCTTTCCTTTTCCTTTCTTATCTTCTTTCCTTTTCCTTTCTTATCTTCTTTCCTTTTCCTTTCTTATCTTCTTTCCTTTTCCTTTCTTTACTTCTTTCCTTTTCCTTTCTTTTATCTTCTTTCCTTTTCCTTTCTTTTATCTTCTTTCCTTTTCCTTTCTTTTATCTTCTTTCCTTTTCCTTTCTTTTATCTTCTTTCCTTTTCCTTTCTTTTATCTTCTTTCCTTTTCCTTTCTTTTATCTTCTTTCCTTTTCCTTTCTTTTATCTTCTTTCCTTTTCCTTTCTTTTATCTTCTTTCCTTTTCCTTTCTTTTATCTTCTTTCCTTTTCCTTTCTTTTATCTTCTTTCCTTTCTTTTATCTTCTTTCCTTTCTTTTATCTTCTTTCCTTTTCTTTTATCTTCTTTCCTTTTCTTTTATCTTCTTTCCTTTTCTTTTATCTTCTTTCCTTTTCTTTTATCTTCTTTCCTTTTCTTTTATCTTCTTTCCTTTTCTTTTATCTTCTTTCCTTTTCTTTTATCTTCTTTCCTTTCTTTTATCTTCTTTCCTTTCTTTTATCTTCTTTCTTATCTTTCCTTCCTTTCTTTTATCTTCTTTCCTTCCTTTCTTATCTTTCCTTCCTTTCTTTTATCTTCTTTCTTTTCCTTTCTTTTATCTCCCTTCCTCTTTCTTTTATCTCCTTTCCTCTTTCTTTTATCTCCTTTCCTCTCTTTCTTTTCGTTCTTTCTTTCTTATTTTTTATTTATTGTTTTTAACCCACCTGACCATTCCCTTTGTGGTGTAAATTAGAGATAAGGTGTTTCCAGGCTAGATCTTTAAAAAGAAAAAAATTCTCTCAATTCATAATTTTCCTTCTCCAAGACTGGTTGCCAACCAAGGCTAGAGAGCCCAGATTGCTAACCCATGGCTGAAGGAGGGAAAATATGAATTTATCCCTTTCTGAAGCTTATTTGTACCTGACGTGAACTAGATATAAGGTGACATTAAAAGGTTTCCAGGCTAGGCTATTTAAAAACACACACACACACAATTTGGAGTAGTTTTGTTAGTCAAGCATTTTTGCTGTTTTCGCCCTAAAATGTTTCCCCTCTGCTGACGAGCACACTAGTCATTGTGCCAATTCCAGCACCATCACAGGTTTTGAATTCACATTTATCCTACACCTAGATTGTTTATCCACTAAATTTAAACCATAGCTGAGAATAGGAAGACATGACTTCATATCTTTCCAAAGTTTATTTGCACAGTAGTAAGTGCAATGACCTCAGACAGAATTTGAACTGCTCTCTGACCCTATTTTCCATGTCACATTCAGAACATAGTCCTGTGTGTGATGATAAACTACATCTTGCAGCAAGGTTTCTGATTGGGAGGTTTGGAGGATCATGGAACCACCTCTTAATTGCTGTTACTTCTAGGTCCACCCTAACCTGGGGTGGTAGCACCTGTTAGGGTTCCAGCTATGGGAAAATAATGAACACGAAACAATATGAAAGTATGAAAATACCAGCAATACATTTTTATATATATAAAAAAAAAAAATACCCACAATACCTATTTGTAGTAAAGTTATTCAAATTAAAATATTCTTTGCTTGGAATATGTGGTTGATTTTGTTTAGCGAGAGATCAACCTCTATGTGTTATTTTTGTGATGTCAACAAATACTTGTCACTTTTTTTAATGCTCGTTGTAGTAGAGACTTTGTAATTGCAGATACAACTATAGTAACGCCATTGAACAATACTGGTGTCAGACACCTTCGAATAATCTTGCACTAATAGTACTTGCTCAATAATATTCACTCGAATAGTAAGCCGTATAGTGATGTGAATAGAGTAGAGAATAGCAGTCTGTATAGTGATGGAGGAGAAATCGCTATCATTAGTTGTTAGCTACTTCCTACATATATGTTTCCTCAATGGTCACATGGTCTACTTAATTCAATAATGGGATCACCTGTGTTTGCTATGTGGCGATCTATGTTCAAACTCAAATGTCGGCAGCGACACTTTATTCCTAATATAACGGTTATTTAATGCTGAAATCTAAATATTTTGAACACAATTGTTTGCCTTCAACTACAGGTAAAATCTATAGTAAAGTTACTAACAATACATTTTATTTGTAGTAGAAGTCATATAATTGTATTCAAAATATTTAAAGGTTGATCTTCTGCTAAACAAAATGAACCAAACATAAAGTAAAGAATATTTTAATTTGAATAACTAAACCATTTACTTATAAGAACCATCAAGAAGAAACTAATTTTTTTTTTTTTTTTAAAGATTGAAAATGAATAAAAAAAGTTTCTCCATATTCTTACATTATTTCAAACTATTGTTCTCCTGTTTTGTAAGCAATGTTGTTTTGTAAGCATTGCTTACAAAACAACATAATATGCCAAGCCACAGTAAAATCACCAGATAATGAAGAAAAAGTATACAGGATTAACTGAAGGACCCTGGAAACAAAGAAACTATGCATACGAAACATCTTTCACAAATAGTAAATATGCGAACAGCACAATGCTTTCCAAGTATATCTGGGAAATTAAAAACAAAACCCATATCACACCAAAAATATCAAGGAAAATAAGGAAAAAATCATCAGCCTACAACAACCAATCCAAAACCTGCAGACTTTGCTTGGAGGAAAAAATAGCTATTATTACCTTCCAAGACCAAAATAAATTATTAAATAAATGATCTGAGCTCATCTCAAAATGCAGGCATGAAAACAAATTTTTACTACATTACTTAAAAATCAAAAACTGAAATGAATAAACAAAAATAATATAAAAAAACAAGTAAAATAAATTAACCCAAACAAATAATAAACAAATTAACAAACCACTCCCATTAGAATAGACAAAATAGAATAAACAAAAATAAAATACATAAAAAACAAGAAAAAATAATCAACCCAAATAAATAAGTAAATAATAATAAACAAATTAACAAACTAAAATAACCGTTAGACTTGACTACAACAATCCATCCAAAAATTAGATGTAAAAATAGCTATAACTTCTATATAATGATAAAAACATTACTATAGTAATCAAAAATCAAAAACCGAATACAGTAAATAAAAATATACAAAATAAAAAATAAGTAAATAAATAAGAAAAAACAAATAAAAATGAATCCAAATAAATAAATAAATAAATGAACAAATTAAAAAATCACTCCTGCTAAAATAACCGTTACAACTAATAATAATAATAATAAACATAATTAAGTAAAAACAAGTAAAAATAATCCAAATAAATAATAAACAAATTAAAAACTGTCCCCCCCACCAAAGTAACAGAATAGACTATGGTAAGCAATGTAAAAATTGGACGAATAAAAAGCTTTAATCATATTCCTAGACCAAAACAAACTATTAAATTAGGGACCTAAAAAATTCCGCCCAGCCCCCAATTTTTTTTTTTACTACCTTAATATAACACCGAAAAACGAAAAGAATAAATAAATATATAAAATAAAAAACGAAAATGAAAAACAAGTAAAATAAATTAACCCAAACAAATAAATAAATAAACAAGCCACTCCCGCCAAAATAACCGCCAGAATAGATTACCAACAATGCACCACTGACCCATATATATAGTTGAGAAAAAACCCAACACTCACGGCCTGACAATTGCGTCTAGCATGAAACAGCCTGTTGCCTCTGAGTGTTGGCTTCAATGTTCACTTTTATATTTATGTACGCACACCTTAAAACTATATTTCTCCATATATATATATATATATATATATATATATATAATTGTGTGTGTATAAAGAAAATTTGGGTATTTTTGTTAATCATTTTTCTATGGCTATCAAGAAATTGATTTGTGGACTTGAAAGGGTTAAAAGAAAAATAAACAGTATATATAAATGATTTAATCAAACCTGTTTGAATAAAAATATACTACTTATACTATATATATATATATATATAGAGAGAGAGAGAGAGAGATGCCTGTTGAATATGATTTATTTGGAAATGGCTATTTATATTTTTTAAAAATAATGAAGTCTATTTATGATTTAATTAGAGAACGGTATTGTATAAAAAGGTAACAGCGTTCGTTTATTCCAATGAAAAATTTGCTTTTAAGATTTGCTCCCTGATAAACAAGTCTAGACTTAGATTTTTATTGGAATGGTCTGGTCGGGTGAAAACTTTTTTTTTTTTTTAATGCTGTATTTGAAGTTATTTCAGTCACACACACACACACACACACACACACACACACACACACACACACACACACACAACGTGTGTGCGTGTGACTGAAATAACTTATATAATAACTCTGAAAAGAGCGTACCTGACTCATCTACCAAAAACTGACCAAATGACCAAACATCTTTTTTTTTTATCTCCCACCTTAAACAATGTAGAAAATTGACATTGTGTACAATCAATATTCCTCAGGATTTTGTCGACATGTATATTCTAGTGTGAAGAAATGTTCTCAGCTTAACTAAGAGCCTCTTGGTCATTTGGTTTGATTTTGGGAAGGGTTTGGACTGAGAACTTTCCAGCACCCTCTTGCGTCTGTAAATTCCACCATTTAGCAAAAATGCGTGCCCTAAATATATATCCCTAAATTTTCAGCTTATATCCTTATCATGAAAGACGTTTCCCCATATGATTACCAAATTTAAGCAATATTGACAATGGTCATAAGCCTGATGGTTAACTGTTGTAGCATATCTATGGACGATAATGATTCACATAAATACAGTATGTTAGTTTGCAGTTGGAAATTCATTGTGGAATTCACTTGACTCACTTCCAGCAGTTGACTACTACTTCTACATGCCACTGGTGAATCTTATATATGTTGTTCTTGTCCTAAATATTATCATACATTACTAACCTTCATTTGATTATTCTATTCGGTAAACTAACCTAGGTTACAACAGTAACCATTTGGGAATATCAGGTGATATAATCGATAATTCCAGTCAGGTTCATTATATCACTTACATACAAATATCCTTTGGAAATGTATGGATCCATCCCCTCAGATATGGGTTAAATAGGACTTGTATCTTGAAAAATCTTTATTCCCAAAAAAGGATTAATGCAATATTTACTTACATGAAAAGAATTATTCTTACAATCCAAAATATGTTTTGGCTTTAAATAATTGACAAGATGCGAGGCTTACAGCTATATAACATAGAAACACAGGTTCTTGAGTAACACCGAGCTTGGTCAGTCCTTAGATAGGTGACTGCTTAGGAATACCAGGTGCTGTGATCTTGGATGTTTGGGTGGTGTAATGGATAATGGCTCAAAATTGTTAAATGGAGAGCTGAGTTCCAATTCTAGTCGGGTTTGTTATATGCACTTACACAAATAAGAAAACATGAATCCACCTTCACCAAGCTATGGGTTAATTAAAGACTTGTATATTATATAATTATATATCATATATATTAGGTTGGTGCAAAAATAATGTCGTTTTTTGGCGTTCAACTTCATGTGAGAAAACAACATTATTTTTGCACCAACCTAATATAATCTCCAATTATTTTTAGAATATTAAAATATTTTCTGGCTTTAAATAACCTGCAAAAGGTTGATAGGTTGAGAAAAAAAAAATTGATCACACAAGGTTGATAAACCATAAAAAAACAAAAAATAACAAATTGATCAATAATTGACAGGAAGAAAGACATTTATTTTGTCAAATATTTTTAAGTATGATATTTCTTGTCAATGCACTTAATCCAGTCCCACTGTGTTAATAACTTATATTGAACAATATACAATGAAAATTTCAGGTCAAAATTAATCTAATCTTGTCAGGTTATAGACTCAGTGCTCTGCTTTTTGTAACATTCTTAGTCAAGTATATAAATAGGTAGTTGAACAAGCTGGATTAATATTTAAATAAATAAAGGAAATACATAAGGAATTACCGTATATGTTGGCGTACAAAGCAACTTTTTAATCTTAAAAAAATGCCCCAAAAAGTCAGGAGCTGTCTTATAATCCAGCTATAAAATATGAACCTTAAATCCTGTGGTTTATGGTAAGTTGTTAGCATGGGAGACTTCTGACTGTAGGCTAACTCCTGCCTTGGTAACTATTGTCAGAAATATTTTCTACTGAAAAAACTTAATTCATATTATAATAAATACCCTAAAAAGTCAGGAGCTGTCTTATAGTCCAGCTATAAAATATGAACCTTAAATCCTGTGGTTTATGGTAAGTTGTTAGCATGGGAGACTTTTGGCAATGGGCTAACTTTTGCCTCACATCTTATTTAATGATGTTGAACAAAAACACAACTGATGTGTGTCTCAACAAGCCGTTTAAAGATTGCATTCAAGAACGGTAGAATGAGTGGATTGCTAACGGGTGAAAAGTCATTCAGGCTACTGTAATAGCCTACCGAAAACACAGCACCCACTCATGAGGTATTGTAGATTGTGGTCGTTAAGTATCTCCCTACTATTTTTTTCATGAATTTTGAGTGAAAAAGAAGGATATGCTTAGTGAATTTATTTAATAAGTTCAATACATTTTAAAATACTATATATATATATATATATATATATATATATATATATATATATATATATTTGTGTATTTAGGCAGCAATCCTTCTTTCATGCACATTTCATTAAAAACAACTGACAAGGTGCTTTTATTTAGTTTTTATTTAATTTCTCATTCTCGAATGTTCTTTTTATTATTAGATCGCACGAGAAATTATATAAAAAAACTAAATAAAAGTACCTTGTCAGTTGTTTTTAATGAAATGTGCATTATATATATATATATATATATATATATATATATATATATATATATATATACACACTTTTCTTTTTTTCTTTTTTTTCTTTTTTTTTTTTTTTTTTTTTTTTTATGGGGGTGGTCATTTTGTATGGTAAATATGGCCCGAAACTTAGATTTTAACTTGAAAATTTTGGAGTCATCTTATATGTCAGTCACCTTGTATGCCAGTATATACAGTAGTTTAATGGTTCAAGTATTTATTTTTTTGCAATTTTGCCCACCAGAAAAAACAGTGTTAAAAGGATAGTTTTTCCCTTGACTCTGCTATTATTTTAACTACCATCACTCCTCGACAATGTTTATTTTAGAAGGGGATGATTAGAATTATAATAAAACATAAATACATATAAAAGCGAATTTATATTTTTTTCTTCTTGAATTGACAACAAAAATATTTAAAACTATTTATTTGATTGTTTATTTACAAGAATTTTATATTTACAGCATTTTAAAAACTAATACAAGTCATTTAACAATTTAGAGAAATAAATATGAAAAATTTTTATTCATAAATTTATAAACATTTACTAAATTATTAAAATGTGTGGACCAATTATAAGGAAATCGTTATTTACCATTTTATAAAGTTCGAATTGATTGACAATTAGCCAATGTTTTGCCAACCATTCCAATAAATAATATAATAAATAGTGTAAATCTAATAAATAATGTTTATTATTTTTGTTGTCAATTCTCAAGAGCAAAAAAATATATAAATTCACTTTCATCATATATTTAGGTTTTATTCCAATTTCAATCATTTTTAAAACAAACATTTCTGAGGAGTCAAGATAGTTAAAATAATAAGTGTCAATGAAAAAAAAAACATCATTTTGACAGGTTTTTTTTTTTCTGCAGGTGCAAAGGTTGCTTCATTTTTTTTTAATTTTTTTTTTTCCTTCTTTACATGTAAAACCATGTCCCTTCAGGGCATGGTGGGAGTCATGACTCTCTACATATTCCTCTTCTCTATTACCTGTGAATTGTCATGACTACTTAGGAAAGATAGTGTAGTAGTTACTACAATGCTTTCTTCGTGGATTTAAATTATAGAATAATCCTCCTCGATCAAAGCTAGAGAGTCCAGTCTAATTAACTCATCACTAAGAGAAGGAATGAATTCATGCCTTTCACAAGGGCATTAGTGTGAAAGTGTGCAACAATCTGGCTTTTCACATGTCAGAAAGAATTCTACTCTTTAAATCATTGAAAGGAAAATAAAAAAGAATGTTTAAATAATTCCTACCAGAAAAATAAAAAGGCAATGTATTAGCAGTCTGATCTCCCTTATTTACTAATTTTTTTTTTTTTCTCCATTGAATCATGACATCTTTGAGCATAACAGTATCTCATTACTGAGAAGAGAGAGATCAGGCAGCATCAAAGTTACATTGTAGGTTATAGAATACTTTTGCAGTGTGTTGCCTAAAGCAGATTCTCCATTTTCATACCAGTAGTAACTGGTGATGTCTGAAGATGAAGTGCGTTAAGCTTCAGTTTTCCAGCACTCTCCTCGGCAACCTGTTTTCAGTAATGCCTTCAACTGGATGGTTTTGCATGTCTGTTGGATTTCCAGACATTTCTGGGTTTTTTTTTTTTTTTCTTTGCCTCCCCACTTTGTTTTTTTTTTTTTTTTTTTTTTTTTTTTTTTTCCTTTGCCTCCCCACTTTTTTTTTTCTTTGCCTCCCCTCTTTTTTTTTTCTTTGCCTCCCCTCTTTTTTTTTTCTTTGCCTCCCCTCTTTTTTTTTTCTTTGCCTCCCCTCTTTTTTTTTTCTTTGCCTCCCCACTTTTTTTTTTCTTTGCCTCCCCACTTTTTTTTTTCTTTGCCTCCCCACATTTTTTTTTCTTTGCCTCCCCACATTTTTTTTCTTTGCCTCCCCACTTTTTTTTTCTTTGCCTCCCCACTTTTTTTTTCTTTGCCTCCCCACATTTTTTTTTCTTTGCCTCCCCACTTTTTTTTTCTTTGCCTCCCCACTTTTTTTTTTCTTTGCCTCCCCTCTTTTTTTTTCTTTGCCTCCCCACTTTTTTTTTTCTTTGCCTCCCCACATTTTTTTTTCTTTGCCTCCCCACATTTTTTTTCTTTGCCTCCCCACTTTTTTTTTCTTTGCCTCCCCACTTTTTTTTTTCTTTGCCTCCCCACTTTTTTTTTTCTTTGCCTCCCCACTTTTTTTTTTCTTTGCCTCCCCACTTTTTTTTTCTTTGTCTCCCCACATTTTTTTTTCTTTGCCTCCCCACTTTTTTTTTCTTTGCCTCCCCACTTTGATTTTTTTTTTATATTAATGGGTCACAGATATTGCCTTCAATGTCACCAACGTCTAGATATTTGTCCAGCTTTTATTTTCTATCACTTTTAATCTGAAGTCTTCGGAAATTCTATTACTTGATACATTTTCTTCTCCTTGATCTCTGCAACCAAATATTGTCTTTTCATCTGTATTAATTAAGGCATATGAATTTCAAATCAGTAAGACAGATTTTTGTTTGTACATCCGCCATCAATTTCTATGAGGAAATACTTGTCTGTTCAGTTCCAAATAGATCAACCTTCTAACCTAGTGATACTTATTTTGTATCAACTTCCTACATTTACTGTAATAGAATTGGCTGTCTCATCCCTATCTGCACACATTCTGATTTGTTGATATCATCTTAACCTGTATATAATTTGCTCTTAAAGTAGTGTTCTGGGTTGCCATGCATAGAAAGTTTCTCTTTTTTTTAAAAATGTCCTCTTTGCAGCCATTTTGCAATCACTTCGATTTTTCTAAGATTTCTATGATTATGAGAATATTTGCCATTCCTCCACATTGTGTGTAAGTATGGTGGAGGAATACATTTGTCTCATTTTTGGATCACTTGTCATTATTCAAAATGGATATAGCAGCATTATACTACTACTGAATTGGCAAATAATTACAATATTGATTGTAATTGTGCTCAGTCTTTTTCTGATTTTTTTATTATGTCATTCTCATGGCAGCTGGGAGAAATGATTTGGGATGCGAAAACAAGGAGGAGGTTCATGCCTTTCTCAATACCATCAACAGTAAAACTAGAATTCTAGCTTGTTATTTTAATGTTCTGCCTTACTGACCAAAGGAAATCATTTGTATAATTGAAAATGTAAAATTCCAAGCATCTATTAAAAAAGAAAACATTTGGCTGGAGACTCAATTTCCCGTGTAGATGTAATCAACCAGGAAATTTTATGTACACTTGATTGCTTTATTGGATTTTGTGAGCTGATGTCTTTTACATGCTTCACTGCATTTGCTTGGTCGCGGTAACTAAAACAAGGCCAACAGAGTTTCCATAATCATGATGTCATGTCACAAGTTCTGCAACATATTAGGGTTAGAGGAACACATGTACTGCAGCTATAACAGCAGGGCAAGATGACCTTACAGTCAATCACTCTTCAGGCTATTTTTGAATTCAGTATATCTTCTCTTAGATTGGGGCTTACAGACATATGTTGAAACACCGGTTTACATACAATCACCGAAGTTAAGCAACACTAAGCCTGGTCAGTACCTAGATGGGTGATCACTTGGGAATACCATGTGCTGTAAGCTTGGATGTGCATGTGATGTGATGGATAATGGCTCAGAATTGTTAATCGGAAAGCAGAGTTCCCATTCTATTCACTTGCATGCAAATACTCCTGGGGAAAGCATGAATCCACCGTTTCTAGTTAATTAGTAAGACACGTATTATAACCATTATTATCTTCAAAAAAAGAAAAGTTCTTACATACTAATAATAGTTTCTGGCTTTAAATAACCTGCAGAGGGTTGATAAGTCATAGAAAACAAATCACTAAATCTTAGACTGGTTGTCACCTCCAGAGAACCCAGTCAGCCCTGCTATTTAACCCATAGCTGGAGGAGGAAAGAAGTTGATTATTATCTTTTCCTCCTAAGTGCATTTGTGTGAAAGTGAATGTAACAAAAAGAACTCTGATATAATTCGAACTTGACCCACTAATTTCTATTTCAGGGTCATAAACCGTTAACCCACCCATCCATAAAAAATAAATTTTCTATAAAAATTGATAGATTAATTGGTGCAAGTGCTGATAAAAAAATCAAATAAAATCCATCACATCGGGAGTCACTTAACCTATTAGATTCATTGCTGCAACAAAGGCATGTTTAGGGCAAATTAACCTGGCAGGTACCATCCCTCTTCAGGCTGGTTTTGAATTCAGTTTTCTCCTTCTCTTAGACTGGCTGCCAACTCAAGGGAGATGAATTAATGTTTTTTCCAAAGGCATTAGTGCAAAGTAAATGAAAGATAGTTGGCTGGGATTTGAATTTGGCATGCCGATTTCATTTACTGCACTATTATCCTAACACTATTTGTACATTCTATGAGATACATGTAAAACTTAAAAAATATGGAATGACTTTTAAATATTTATCTTTAATATCTGTCTGTATTTCTGAGATGAGGTATTATGTACATTAATTACATTATTCGGACTATTCTCCTCATCTTTGCCACCATATTTATTACAACGTTTTGGCCGGTGTACGCTCCGGCCTTCTTCAGGTGGTTGAAATGTCGAACTGAACCCTTTATTTCGCTCACTGGGGTAGACTGTCCTAGTTCCACGTGCCATGTTTAATGGATGTCAGTTATCTCCTGTTAATTTTTCCCTCTGAAAGTTCTCCACCACTGCCTTAACCGGGTATTGAACTCACACTGTTTGGGTCCTGTCACTGGATCTAACTAACGCCTTTATCCACTGTGCCATGTGTCCTCAAGAGTGTGAGTTCAATACCCGGTTAAGGCAGCGGAGAACTTGTAGAGGGGAATTAACAGGAGATAACTGATAACTGACATCCATTAAAACATGGAATGCGGAACTAGAACCGTCTACCCCAGTGAGCGAAATAAAAGGGTTCAGTACGACATTCCAACCACCTGAAGAAGGCCAGAGCGTACAATGGTAATAAATATGGCGACAAAGATGAGGACAATAGTCCGAATAATGTAAATAATTTATCTTTAAGTCACTGAAAATGTTCCAATTGTGGCAATTGTACTTTAGATCACCAAGTATGATTTTCATATACTCACATATTGAATGTATGAAAGGAACACAAGAAGCCTTATTGCTGATGTTTACAAGTTCAGCTTTGACGTTTCTTTTCAATAAGGCACCTTCATTCCACTGGATTGTAAGCCAAACCCAAGATATCGACTTGTCCTTTAATATCCCTGCAATATAATCATAATAATTTTTTAAAAAAACACATTGTTTATTAATTACTTTTGTGATATCAACGAACACTCGTTGCCACTTTTGTGATATCAACGAACACTCGTTGCCACTTTTGTGATATCAACGAACACTCGTTGCCACTTTTGTGATATCAACGAACACTCGTTGCCACTTTTGTGATATCAACGAACACTCGTTGCCACTTTTGTGATATCAACGAACACTCGTTGCTACTTTTGTGATATCAACGAACACTCGTTGCCACTTTTGTGATGTCAACAAACACTCGTCATCACTTTCATAATGCTCATTGTAGTAGAGACTTTGTAATCGCAGATACAACTATAGTAATGCTGTTGAACAATACTAGTGTCAGATGCCTTCAGATAACACTCGCACTAATTGTACTTGCTCGATAATACTCGCTCGAAAAGTTACCACCGAATAGTAATCCGTATAGAGAAATAGTATAGTGAAGAGAATAGAGAATAGCGATCCGTATAGTAATAGAGGATAGGGTAGAAATGGTGATCAGTTAGACGGCCTGCTAATTCCCATATATACATTTCCTTTACATCACATGATCTACTTATTAGGATCGCCTGTGTTTGCTCTCTGGTGATCTGTGTTCAAACTCCAGTGTTGGCAGTGACACTATATTCTTATATGACAATTACTTTCTCACCATTAAAAGACTGATCTAAGATGCTCAAAATGTTTCAAGGGACATTGATCAGAGCAGCGGGATTTGGATAAAAGATGAGGAAGTCAGTCAATCACCATTAACCCTGCCGACACTCTGATCAGTTTTGGTATTGTCTTGGAGGCTGGGACGATAAACTTGAGAGGCTTCAGGGTTCCATAATGTTTGCCGCTGATTGGCAGACTAAGTTTTCTTTTTGTTTCTGCTAATTTTATTATAGGTCAAAACCGGTTTCCTGGGTGCCGCTGTAAGGCTCAGTGTAATACCAAGCAGTGTCCGTGTTTCTTAGCTGTTCGGGAATGTGACCCAGACCTGTGTCAAACATGTGGAGCCGGTAAGATTTCTTTTCTTTCTTTTTTCCTTTCTTTTTTTATCTGAACTCCTATTTCAGATGAATATTATCTTTGCTTTCAGAGTGTTTCTTTTGAAATTGTTTTAAACTATTTTTTTCTGAACTGCCAGCAAATAGTGCCTACTGTTCGATTCTACTAGTATGTAAAAAAAAAAAAGTGTTTATAAGGGACTGCTGAAAAATTCTCAACTGAAGAAATTTCTTTTATAAACCAAGTACCCTGAGCACCAGTCCATAAGGTTTGAAGAAGTTTGGTCTTTGCCAAGACACTCAGGCTTCACCCACCTTTTTTTCTCCTTTCTTTCTTTTTTTCTCCTTTTTTTCTTTTTTTCTCCTTTCTTTTTTTCTCCTTTTTCTTTTTTCTCCTTTCTTTCTTTTTTCTCCTTTCTTTCTTTTTTCTCCTTTCTTTCTTTTTTCTCCTTTCTTTCTTTTTTCTCCTTTCTTTCTTTTTTTCTCCTTTCTTTCTTTTTTTCTCCTTTCTTTCTTTTTTTCTCCTTTCTTTCTTTTTTCTCCTTTCTTTCTTTTTCCTTTCAACAGCTGAAATGTGGTTGAAATACCAATCCGTATAGTAATAGAGGATAGAATAGAAATGGTGATCAATTAGACGCCTCGCTAATTCCCATACATACATTTCCTTTACCATCACGTGATCTACTTATTCAAAATGGAATCGTCTGTGTTTGCTCTCTGGTTATCTGTGTTCAAACCCCATTGTTGGCAACAACACTTTATTCCTATATGACAATTACTCTCTCACCATTAAAAACTGATCTAAGATGCTCGGAATGTTTCAAGTGATGTTGATCAGAGCAGCAGGATATGGATAAAGGATGAGGAGGTCAATCAATCAACATTCAAGATGAGCATGCTAGTCCAAACAGCAAACCATAATCCTATTCTAATTATGTTTGTCTATCTCTTCTTTAGCTTGCACAACTGTTATGCCCTGCCCAATACTTCATAAATAATGGACTATTCCGTTTTGATTGCATGGAAAGACAAAAAGACACTACTTGGTTTCAGTGAAAGAAAGAAGGGAAGATAGAAGTGGGGAGAGAGAGAATCAAATTAAACTGATAACAGAAACTACATTTTGATCTTAACCAAAACGCCAAGAAAAGATTTTATTTACATGACCTCTCCACTAAGTCAGGTTGTGATGCAAGCTCTTTTTTTGTGTGGGGTTCCCCTACATGTGCATATGAGCCAAGGACAAAATTTGCCCATTCCCCATGACCACTGTCACACTGTTGTCAATATTACACCAACCTCACCTCTTAGTGCAACGAGTAAGGTGCTGCTGCAGGGTTATAATCTCCAAGATTGGGTGCTTTTTCCTATCTAAAATGAGGAAAGAACAGATACTATGCTTTAATCTCACCCAAGAAGCAATGGCAACTGTGATAAAAATGCCATTTTTATTGATTAAGGCAATCGCCAAAAATCCAGTTACCATAAATAAAATAATATTGTCTGCTGAATTATTTTTAACAGAAATGTTTATAAGATGGGGATTTGGCTACTAATAATAATTTCTCATCTAAAATCTTCTGATCATTATTTTAATATTTGTAGTATTAATAGAGCAAAAAAATTTCATTAAACCCTCATTTGTGCTACACATTTGTATATATAAAAAAAGTGAACTGTAGTCTTTTCAGTATGTGGGTCATATTAAATATATTAGGTTGAGTTAGAAGTAATTTCTGTTTTTGGTTCCCAATTTCAAGGAATATATAATCCTAACCATATGTGACAGTTATGAATAAATTAGGAGGTTTTTGTACAACATACACAGTGGATTAAACAAAAAAATTTTCTCTTCCATGACAACATAAAGTCACATCTAGCATGAACACCACAGGAAAAAAAAATTGGAACTCAGTTGGTTTGTTTATATGTTAATATGTTTAATGTTTTAATAAATGTTTATAAATTTATGAATTACAAATTTTTCATATTTATTTCTTTAGAAATTGGTAAATAATAAATATTGCATTGTATTATTTTTAAGTGTATCAGTTTTTAAAATGTAAATATAAAATTATTCTTGTAAATAAACAATCAGGTCATCCCATAAGTTCTGTCCGAATTTTGAAACAAGTGACCAAATGTTACATTTAATTACAGATTCAATCAGCAATGTATTTTCCCTGATTATCTATGATTTCCTTCCATCTATTAACAAGCTTATTAATTCCATTAATGCAAAAAAATTTTTGGCTTTGATTCGAAGAATTCACAAATGTCAGTTTTAACCGCTTCCTGTGTTACAAAAACTGTTTCTTCCAAATGATTCTCTAAGCTACGAAACAAATGGTAGTCTGAAGGAGCAAGGTCGGGAGAATAAGGTGGATGAGGAATTTTCTCCCAACCAAGTTCTTCGATCTTTTGTGACGTGATTCTTGCTGTGTGTGGTCGCGCATTGTCCTGATGAAACATCATCTGTTTTCGATTCACTAAAGCAGGTCTTTTGTTCCTCAAAGCTTGGTTCAAACGCTCTAATTGCTGACAGTATATTTGAGCATTAATTGTTGCATTAGGTGGTAAGAATTCAAAGTGGATTATTCCTTGGCAATCCCACCAGATTGAAAGAAGAACCGTTTGCCCATGAAGCTCCCTTCTCAGCTGTGGCTGGGGTCCTTCCCCTTTACCAAGCCACTGTCTATGACACTTAACATTTCGATAAGATCCATTTTTCATCGCCAGTCAAAAGTCTATCCAAAAAAGGTGAAACAAGTTGGAGAGAAGAGCAGATGTCAACTCGGGATTTGAGGTTGTTTTCAGACAATTCATGAGGCACCCATTTTCCAAGATTAGGAACTTATCCAAGTTGTTGACGATGAACAGTTGTATAGTTTGAACTGAGAACCACTGCCAATTCCTCGACGGATAAAGCAGGATCTTCTTCAAGGGCTGCTTCAAGAAGCTTTTCATCAAACTCAACTGGACGTCCAGTTCGATCTTCATCTTCAAGGGTGAAATCTCCACCTCTGAATTTTACAAACCATCTTCTGCAAGTTCTTTCATTCACACATTCCTCTCCATAATCTGAGTGAATGTTCCTAGCCGCTTCGGCTGCTGAGTTTCCTTTCTTGAACTTATAAAGCATTATGTGCGTCAAATGATTCTTGGGTACTTCCATGTTAGCAGGGTTTTAATCAAACAAAATTTAATTTTATGGTTCTCTGAAATAAAATTTGATCAGTTTAAATGCATCTAAACATAAAAATAATTTTCAGCTCCATTAGACATTATAAAATACTCTTTAAATTTTGTTCATTTTAACAAAAAGTTAAAATTCGGACAGATTTATGGGATGACCTAATAATAGTGTTTATTTTTGTTGTAAATTCTCAAGAAAAAAAGAAAATGTATAAATTCACTTTAATCATGTGTTTAGGTTTTATCTCAATTCTAATTATTGTTTTTCAAAGCAAATAAATGCTGAGGAGTGAAGGTAGTTAAAATAATAGTGGCGTCAAGAGAAAAACCATCATTTCAACACTGTTTTTTTAGTGGGCACTAAGGTTAAAGATGGCTTCATTTTATCTTTTTTTTTCTTTCTTTACATCTAATACCAAGTTCTTCAGGGCATAGGGGCTCATGACTCTCTGCAGGTTCCTTTTTCTATTACTCATGAATTGCCATGTTTACTTTGGAAAGATAGTGGAGTAGTTTCTACAATACCTTCTTTGTGCATTTAAATTTAGAATAATCCTTCTGTACACAAGTCTTCTTCAGGTGTTTGCTAGAGATGGGAATTTCTCAAAAGTAGACTGTTGTCATTCTGCTGTGTATGTTTTAGGATATCTCATCTTCCAAATTACACAATGTTGCCTTCTATAAGTGACTCTGGTAGTTAGTAAAACCCTTTATTCAGTGCGTCCTGGGTATGATGATAAACTACATCTGCGTCCATGGTAAGATGGTAAACTACACTGATCAGGAGGCTTTGTGGAGCATAGAACCTCCTCTTAATTGCTGGTGTTCCCAGGTCCAGCCTGACACAGGGTGATAGCACCTGTTAGGGTCCCAGCTATGGGCAAATAATTAACCCAGAAACTGAAGTAAAAGGCATTATAAAAGTGTAAAAATAGGTTTTAATGCCAGAAATACTTTGTAAAAAAGTATTACCAGAAATAAATTTTTGAAGAAAAATATTACCAGCAATATATTTTTGAAAAAATATTATTACCAGCTATATGTTTTTGGAAAAAATAATATTACCAACTATACGTTTTTGGAAAAAATAATATTACCAACTATACGTTTTTGGAAAAATAATATTACCAGCTATACGTTTTTGGAAAAATAATATTACCAGCTATACGTTTTTGGAAAAAATATTATTACCAGCTATACGTTTTTGGAAAAAATATTATTACCAGCTATACATTTTTTGAAAAATAATATTACCAGCTATACATTTTTTGAAAAATAATATTACCAGCTATACATTTTTTGAAAAATAATATTACCAGCTATACATTTTTGAGGAAAAAATATTAACAGAAATAGATTTTTGACAAAACAAAAGTATTACCAGAAAAAAAAGAAGTTGTCGGCATTAAATGATCCATTGAGGTTGATATGCCATACAACAAACCAAACCAAACCTTTATTCAGTCTATAGCAGGAGACTGTTCTCATTCTGCTATCAATGCTAGGGAATATCTATTCAACCTCTACAGCGAAGCTATCCTTAGGGAGGTGGAGACCCTACCATGATTTATCAGTGAGCATAATCTTAACAGTATAAAATACGCAGATGACACTGTTGATGACTGAAACCAAAAGAAAACTATAGGATAGTAAAAGAAAGCAAGGAAAAGGGACTAATTATCACCTGCAAGTAGATAGAAAGTATAGTCATCAGCAAGGGAAAAAATTCTAGATGTGAGTTACAAATTAGAGTTGTCAATGTCAAGCAAGTACAGAAGTTTAAATATCTGGGAAGTGGTTTTACAGAGGATAGAACATGTGGCACCGAAATCTGAACACTAGCATAGGACTAGCAAAATAGGCATTCCAAAAGCTAAGTAAAGTATTAAGAAACAGGAATCCTTTTGATAGGAAACGTCAAAAACAAAGAAAAGAGTGCTGCGTTGCTATGTTATATTCTTTATGTGGCAGGGAATGCTGGACAATCTCCCTATTGACGAAGAGAAAACTGAAGGCAGCAGAAATAGGGTTCATCAGAAAGTTAATAAGAATAACTAGCCTATGTAAATGGATGGTAGAACTTGGACTGGGAGAGATAATAAGGGAACAAACATTACTATAAAAGAAAGGAAGTTGGAGAGAGCCATGTTCACCAATGTCCATGAAGTTATTTTATTATTTTCTGAGAATTGGCCAGACTATGGTACTCAGTGTGTAGTTATTCAGATATGACTAATTATATCTATAGAAAGAAGTGCTTACATTATCCACTCTGGAATGAAGTTCACGTAACATAAGTTATTTTATTATTTTCTGAGAATTGGCCAGACTATGGTACACAATGTGTAGTTATTCAGATATGACTAATTATATCTATAGAAAGGAGTGCTTACATTATCTACTCTGGAATGAAGTTCACGTAACATAAGTTATTTTATTATTTTCTGAGAATTGGCCAGACTATGGTACTCAGTGTGTAGTTATTCAGATATGACTAATTATATCTATAGAAAGAAGTGCTTACATTATCCACTCTGGAATGAAGTTCACGTAACATAAGTTATTTTATTATTTTCTGAGAATTGGCCAGACTATGGTACACAATGTGTAGTTATTCAGATATGACTAATTATATCTATAGAAAGGAGTGCTTACATTATCTACTCTGGAATGAAGTTCACGTAACATAAGTTATTTTATTATTTTCTGAGAATTGGCCAGACTATGGTACTCAGTGTGTAGTTATTCAGATATGACTAATTATATCTATAGAAAGGAGTGCTTACATTATCTACTCTGGAATGAAGTTCACGTAACAGAGAACATCATAGGAAAATGAGAAAATTAACCGTTAGCATGCTAATTTCTTTCCAGAATTGTTCTCCCTGCCACTGCAATATTTTTTTTTTTTTTTTTTTTTTTTGAGAATGCAATGAACACCTGTTTTAAAATTATTACAACTTTCTTTGTATTGTGTGTATAGATTTTATTTTTTGTATATAAATAAAAGAATGAATGATTAATATTTTGATGTAATGCATTATGTTTTGCATGCATGTTTTGACATTTGGAGAAAAAATATTGAAGCGTGAAATAAAAAAAGAAATACATTAAAACTACTTATATAATTCAACATTAACTTTATTACTCCTTGTGGAGTTCTGGGGGTGCAATAAGAAGGCTTTCATTTCGTCAAAAAAAGTGATGCGTTTACATATGAGAAAACACTATCATTTGTTTGTTTTTTCTCTCACCTGACTTCTCGTTAACAAATAAAGTTATTTCATCATTTATAAATAGACAAAATAATTCACCTTCAGAAAGGTGATCAGGTATATCAATGGTCGCCAGTAGCTTCCATAAAATTAGTCAGCCATGGATGATAGTAGCCACTAGTGGTCATTGTCTCTTTCCTCCGTGTCACTTGCGTGATTATCATCTCTGACCACTTCACCATCAATATCCACTCAAGTAAAACCTTCAAAATCATCATTGGAGTCCTAATCAAAGAAAAACTCCTGAATAAAGGCTTTGTTGCATATTGATGTGGCCATTTTTGTTTACAAAAACTCATTAAAACAATTAATGTAGGTTTAATCAGTGTTACACCTTGTGTAGTCTCGAAGAATTTAAAATGGCGTTGGAAAACAGAAGTTTAACCTTGTTCCAAAGCAGTAATAGGCAATTTCCATCTTAAAATACCAGAAATAAAAGTTGACAAGTGTTTATTTATAGCAACCATCTAAATGCGACAGAATGAGCCTAGAGTAGCAAAAGGAGAGAATGCTAAGGCAACAATTTTCGCCTGCAGCATTAAAAAGGTTAAAGGAAGCAGAATACATTAATCTGAGACTTGTTTTTTTTTTATAATTAATATTGGATTTTGGAGTATCCATAATGGTTTATAGACGCTTTTTTTCTTCTCTTCTGGATTCCTTATTGCTTCTTTACTTTTCATGTTGTCAACTTGCATCCTAATTTGATTTGGGTTCTTCTATCTAAGTCTTTAGTGAAGGGGAAACTTTCATTTCTAGTTCTCTAAATACAATTGCAATTTTAAATGACATATGTTACCATCACATTTTGACCGCAATAGGTAAACTAGTTGGCCAATAAACTTCTAGTTACAAACATATACACTTTTGCCTTTTCTTTGTTTATTCTGTTCTTTTGTTACCCTCCAGGACACCAGTTTTAATTTTCTCTTGTTTTAAACTGCATCTACTTAATTTTGTACATGCCAAGTCAGTGTGGATTTTCTATTCAGGTCAGAGGTTGGAGAACATGCGAGACTTCAATATGGAACCGCCAATGTTTCAAAAGTTGCTTAGAATGGTTTTGTCTGTGCAATTCACATTGCTGAGAATGAATTGAACCAGGTTTTTTTTTTCCCCCTCAAGACCCTCACTTTCTTTAGAAGGTTAATAATACCTGAAGAAGACTGGAGAATGAATGGCTGCATTGTTCCTGTAACAATAAAATTAAGGAAGAATGAGTCAGTAGTCAAAGTACTCTTGAAATAAGTCAATTCAAGATTACCAAAGACATCTTTGTGCACCTGAAGAAGGCTGGGAAATTGGCTAACACTTTGTGGTTTTAAAAAAAGATACGAAAAACTACCCAAAGAATGGGTTTAATAATCCAAAGAACTCTTGGGATGATAAATCTTTAAAAGCACTAAAGTTGACTAGGACACTCATAAAAAAATAGGGAAGATTTGTTGGGGGGGTATTTTTTGTTCATTGGACATTTTGCAAGCCACAGCATTTGTCTTAATCAAAAAATATTGATTTTGTATCAATTTAAAGGTGCAGTCCTGTTCATATTAGCAATTTTAGTGTAAAATCGATTTCTGACTTCTTTAAAGAGTTATCTGTACTTAGTTTTTATTTACAGGTAAATGCTTTAATTTTTTTTTCCTACATTTTTAAAGAAATTTTAAGAAAACCTTTGAGATGGGGTTCAGAAACACATGCACAAACGATGGGAGATAATAATTATCTTAAATGAAGAATAAATGGACATATACTTTTATTAAGTTATGTAAATTTTTGTTCTTTAATTAAAAATATATATACGTGTTCATTATTTAAAAGAATATCTATTAAAAAAAATTCCAGTGGAGTGATGGGGTAGCAGCTCAGAATAAGAAATCAGAGTCGAGTTCAAATTCGAGTTTGCTGCATTCACTTATCTGCAAATGTCCTTGGGAAAATTATGAAATCATCGCCTCTCCCCCAAGCTATGAGTAAATAGCAGGGCAGACTGGGCCCTGTAGACTTGGTTGGCAATAGGTCTAGGAGAAGGAAAAAAACATTTCTACTTCAAATTTCCATCAAGTTTGTTACATTCACATATACCCTTGGGGAAAAGTGTGACTCTATTGTTTCTCCCCCCAAGCTATGGGTAAATAGTGGGACAGACTTAGCCCTATAACCTTAGTTGGCAACAGGACTAGGAGAAGGAAAACTCTGAATTCAAACCAGCCTGGAAAGAAGTGGACTTGATTACACAATTTTGACCAAGACAAACCACTGTTGCTTCAGCTGTAATACATATTAGGGGTTATGATATTCATTATCATGTATTAAAAAAAAAAAAAAACCTTTTCAAAGTCAGGGATCCATTTGACACTCTGTTAATATTAGGAGCAGGACATGCTCTTGAAAAAAAAAAATTTCAATTCTGACAAAAGTTGCAGCTTGAAGGTCTAAAGAATTCTAATTATTAAATTAATACCCAAAAATCCCCGCCCCCTTGGGGGTTGGGCAAGTGGACCCGTCTTTATAAAGTAGTGCCCCTTAAAATTATAAGGATTTTTTTTTTCTTCTTTTTTATTTCATCCACAATGTCAACCTCTGGCTGGGCATAATATTTAATCATGTAGAATTATTTAAAACAAGACGCTGTGTTTGAATCCTCTCCCTTTTCTTTCTGCTACTGATTGTCGTTTAGTTCATCTTTTGTTAGTTCTAAATTATCTGGAGAATTTGTTGTTGTTCCCCTTGAACCGAATCTGTTCTGACTTGTGAAAGCAACCTCTTACCCCTTTTCTCCTTTTTATTTGTAGATCAGTTTGACACCCAGAAAATCTCATGTAAAAATGTCAGTGTTCAGCGTGGTTTAAGGAAAGTAAGTATATCTCCCATATTGTCATTTTCATTGTATTCAAATGTCTGTAGATGGAATGAAAAAGAAAAGTTGTAATTGTTCAGAACAGAATTGTCATTATTTTCAATAGCAAAAGACCACTGTGAAATTAACTTCTTACTGGAAGTATCGAGGATCACGTGGTATTGACAGGAATTGAGAAAAAGGAGGACTTTGTTTATATGCTTTAATTTTGAAATAAATTAGAACTGGCGATGAAGGTTAGATTTTATTGTTTGGAAAGTCATGTCAAATATTTAGAGCTGGAATGAAAACTTCTTGAATTGCAGTAAAAGGCTGGATATTCGTCATTACTAACAAGGTGATGGAATTTCTAAAAATTCTTTTCTGAAACAAATATGAACATCTAAACGAAGGCTCTCCTTTAAAGTATTTGTCAGCAATTTTGGAATTGTTTTTTGTTCTCTTTGTGTGTGTGTGTAAATATGTGCATATATGTATATTATGTGTGTATGTATGTATATATATATATATATTGTGTATATCTATTTTTATTTATATGTATTAGCTGTATATATAAATATATATTCTGTGTGTATGTTTATATTGTAAATATGTGTGTTTGTGCATATATATATATATAAGTGTGTGTGTGCATATATATATGTGTGTGTGTGTGCATATATATATAAGTGTGTGTGTGTGTGCATATATATATATAAGTGTGTGTGTGTGTGTGCATATATATAAATGTGTGTGTGTGCACATGTATATAATTGTGTGTGTGTGTGTGTGCATATATAATTGTGTGTGTGTGTGCATATATGTTATATATTTGTATGCACGTATATGTTATATATTTATGCATATATTATATATTTGTATGTTCATATATATTTGTGTGTGTATATATATATATATAAAATTGCATAAATATATAAAAGTTGTGTATACTGAGTTGAAATATATATATATATATATATATATATATATATATAGAGAGAGAGAGAGAGAGAGAAAGAGAGAAAATGTTCAACAAATGCTAAAAAAAAAATAGTGCTGAAGACATGCGTCTGCTATAAGCAAAAATTTGTGATCCACTCAGTGGCCAAGCTCAAGACACATGCTGGTAGATAGGGAATTCTTTTTTTTTAAGTATCTTATCTGACATTGTTTCCTATTACTATAAACAATATTTTTATTTGGTAAATGTTTTTAATGTGCTATGCCTGTTTTTTGTTTTTTTTATTAAACTCTGAAGTTAATAATAAGCTAAAATAAATTGTCCTTCCAACAGGAATTTGAACTGAATTGTGTTTTTTTTTTTTTTGTACCACTTAAACTAAGATGTCCCTGTACCAGTTCGGCCACACAGCCTAACTGAGAGCATAAAGTTGTTGAGGGAAGCAGTTTTTTTCTCATTGTGTATTCTATGGATCTATATCTGCTTGCTTCACTTTTGTACATGAAATGTATGCAACAGTTTTTTTGTTTTTGTTTTTTTTTTTTTTTTTGCCAGCATTATTTCTCATTTCTGTAAACCTCTGACTTCAAGCAAATTCAGTTTTTATGCAACATTTACCACATGCTCAGGCAACCAACTTCATATTTTGTTTTTTAATTAATTTTCATGGTCTTGAGCAAGCACACAAAATATTCACACTTTAGATTAAATTAGATAAATTTCATTTTCTTTTCTTAGATTACAAGTGTGTGTTTTATTTGCAAATATAAATACTTACAGTTAAGAAAAAAAAAATTATATATATATATATATATTATAAATTAATAGATTTAAAATATGGTTTTACCGCTACACAGTGATGACCATGTTTCAGAAATGGAAGCTAAAGCCCCTGAATTTAATTTTGTTATTAAACCAAAGACATTAGTTCCATTTCCTCATCAAGCGAATTAAATTCAGGGGCTTTAGCTTCCATTTCTGAAACATGGTCATCACTGTGTAGCGGTAAAACCATATTTTAAATCTATTAATTTATAATATTAATGCTCTGTAAATTTAAATTTACATAGAGCACTATTGTGTAAAAATAAAAATATCTATAAGAACACCGGATTTTATATCTTACTGTTCTTTCCTTTTTATTTATATATACATACATATACATATACATATATATATATATATATATATATATATATATATATATATATATATATATATAAAAGGCTTAAACACTAATATTCCATGGTTATAATTTATTACTTTGGAATTGTAATCACTGTAAAAAAAATTATAACAATGGAGTATTAGTGTTTGGGCCTTTTATATTTTATTCTTGCTCAGCCCTGGACATTGAGCTCTACCTGGATTCTATCCTCTTGGATATATATATTGACCACTAATATTTTATATATATATATATATATATATATATGTATGTATGTATGCACACTTCAGGAAAGAAAAACATTTTATATATTGTAATACTAAATTTATTCAAACATAGCAAGAGTCATGGATTGCTGCACATGTATTTTCAATTTCTTGTCTAAGGGCTGTCAATGTAGTCAGTTTTCTGTGACACACAACATCCTTTAGGATTTGTTGATGCTACAGCCATGAGGGTAATGCCATCTGTCGGGAAAATATTGTATTACAGTAAACAGTGTTATTGCAATTTAATAAAAACTATGAAAGACAAGTTTTTCCTTTCCTGAAGTGTATATATATTTTTTGGCAGGGACACACACACACACACACACATATATATATATATATATATATATATATATATATATATATATATATATATATATATGTGTGTGTGTGTGTGTGTATATAATATATATATGGGCACGTAGTCAAGTGGTTAGAATGTTTGCATTTTGACCATGAGACTCGGGTCCGAATCTCACCAAGGTTGATTTGTCAAAAAAGGAGACTTCCTTATGTTATCAGGCTGGAGGGGTCGATTCCAGCATGTAGCACCTTTGGAAAGTGCCTGAAAACCATACCCTGGGTTGATCCAAGCCTTGTGGGTAGACGTAACCCTTGGGGGGCTATTGATAGCTGTGCTAGCACGAAATCAAAAGGCTTGAGAGTGCTGGCGTTGTTCACATTGTTGATCACACTAGATAACACGCTCATTCCCGGAAACTCTGACTAAGGTCTGCTCAGCATAGTTACAGTATAAACCACAGAGCAGGCGTCTGCAATAGGGATTGACTAGCCGCCCTAGTAGACAGGTATCCTTGAATACAAGTGGCCAGCTATTATATATTGTATTTTTAGGTGGCAAAATCTTGACCTGTTGCCACAAAGGTGATGACTTAATGCATGCTTTCACAGCTTCTGCCCTTGTACCTTTGGGAACAACAGGGAGAGTTTACCTGAAATCACCTGATAAAAGGAGAGGTACTTCTGCTATTTGATGTTGACAATCCCTTACATTTCGCAAAGTCCTATTCAGGTCCTCAAGAGCTCCTTTGAGGGCCATCATGCACTCATTCCACACAATGATGTCACACCTTTCAGGACGTTGGGTTTATCCAAATTGTTGCTGATGTTGCAGGTTGATGAATCAGGCAAAGTCAAATTAATTGGCGGCTTAAAGGTGAAGGCAGAAGAGTTGCAGTGATTCCAGAGTATGCCATAGCCAAGGCAATCCTCTTCTTTTGCAAGGAGGAGCTTTGTGAAGAATGTTTTACCTGTCCCACCAGGTGTATCCAAGAAGAACAAACCAGCTTTCCAAAGGTGAACAGGGTCGAAAATGGTAGGTAAGCCAACTGCTGGTCCTTAGGCTACTTTTGGGCTTGTATTTGCTGACATAAAATTTCCTGAATTATGCCTGTTGGAAGAGGATTAGAACTAGTTTGCTGAACTTGGGGCAGAGCATAAGTTTGCAATGAATTTCCGCCCATAGAAACAGTCCTACTTTTGATGTCAATAAGCGCTCTCTTTATAAATTCATTACTGAATCCTGAATCAAGGCAATGAAGCATTAGTTGGCCATGATGTATGAAGTCTTCCGAAAGGTCTTTGAATTTCTCCCATAAAGACACAGGAGCCCTGAGCTCACACGTGTGCAATGAAACGGCAAAGAATTGTCCAAGACTTCTTGCTGTTCATATTGCAGCAGCAGCCATGAGCGTTAAATCCCACTGAGCTCCATCTTCCAGTAGACCCTGTTTGAAGCAGGCCTCATGGTACGTGCTATGACCATGCCCATTAACCATCCTTGGCATGATGATAAATTACATCCAAATCCTGGATAAGATTATAAACTACATCTGACAGCAAGGCCTCTGATCAGGAGGCTTTGAGGAGCATGGAACCACCTCTTAATTGCTGGTGTTCCCAAATTCACCCTGACCCGGGGTGGTAGCACCCTTTTAGGGTCTCAGCTATGGGCAAATAGTTAACCCACAAACTGGTGTCAAAACACTATAAAAGTGTAAAAATAGGTTTTAATACCAGCAATACATTTTTGAAAAAATAATATTACTAGTGATCCATTGGGGGGGGGGGATATTACCAGTGATACATTTTTTGAAAAAAAAATATATATATACATTACCAGTGATACATTTTTTGAAAAAAAAATATTAGCAGCAATAAAAATCTTGTCTTATATATATATATATATATATATATATATATATATATATATATATATATCCCAGAAATAAACTTGATGGGGCTAGGACGAAACCAGTTGTTTTTTAGCTTTGAAAATATACATTAAAATGCTATATAAATCATGCTTATTCCTAGCTTTCTCTCTCTCTCTCTCTCTCTCTCTCTCTCTATATATATATATATATATATATATATATATATATGTGTGTGTGTGCGCGCAAATGGTAATACTCGTTTGGAAAAACCTTGGATAACTTAACTTGCAGTAGAACAAATCGGTATCCGAGGAAAAATAGGAAATAAAAAAAAGAAAGAACCAAGAACATTAAAACAAGGTGAAAATAATCGTCTAGTGTTTAAGCTCCAAATCCAAAGAAAAAATCAAACTAAACGAGTAAAAAGATTTTTTTACTAAGTGAGTTAATCTTTTTTTCTGAAATTACACTTTGGGGCATCCACCAATCCTACTTGTGAGATGTTTAAGTATACTACAAACTATTTTCCTACTTGCTCTTCAATATTATTTTAATATGCACAACTTAGAGTCAATATTGAGTTTTATGTTAATTTTTTTTATAATTAATATTGCAGATTAGGGTGAGTATTAATGGGTTAATTTTTTTTTTCTTTTGTTTTTTTCCACTCTTTTAACATCCACAAACGCATATTGGGTTACTTATTGCCTCCTTAACTTTCAACTAGTTTTCCTGAGGTCAACTTGTACTATAACTTATTCATTTTAATTTGGGTTCTTGTATCTAAAGTCTTTATTGAAGGAAAAAAATTTTTCCTATTTCTTTATAAATGACTTGCATGTTAACATTTTTTTAATTTTTTTTTTATTTTTTGACAACAATAAGCAAACTAGTTGGCCTAATAACTTCTATATATGTCTATATTTCTTAGATGAGGTATTGTAACTATTTAGACGGTTGACCTCATCTTTATTATCATGTTCATGACGTGTCGGTCATTATATGCTCTGGCCTTCTTCAGGATTTATCTACATTTCTGAAATGAGGTAGTCTAACTATTTACACTGTTCGGAGTGTTGACCTTATTTTTAAAGTCGTATTATGTTTCGACCATTGTATGGTCTGGCCTTCTTCAGGATCTGTCTATATTTCTTAGATGAGGTATTGTAACTATTTACACTATTTACATTGTTCGGAGTGTTGACCTTATTTTTAAAGTCATATTTATTACGTTTCGGCCTCCTTAAGGATATGTCTGTATTTGTGAGATGAGGTATTGTAACTATTTACACTATTCGGACTGTTGTCCTCATGTTCATGTTCATATTCACGAACAACATGTCAAGCATTGTATGCCTTGGCCTTCTTCAGGTGATATACACCGGAATTTTGAACCAAAATCTTTATGTAGTCTATAGGAAATTCAAATGTATATCACCTGAAGAAGGTTGGAGCATACAATGACCGAAACATTGTGAATATGGCAGTAAAGATGAGGGCAACAGTCCTAATGATGTAAATAGTGTAAATATAAACTTCTAGTTACAAACATATATGGTTTTGCCTTTTCTATGTCCATTCTGTTATCTTGCTACCCTCCAGGTCAACAGTTTTATCTTGATATGTTTTAAACTGCATCTTCCTTTAATTTTACAGCATTTGTTACTGGCTCCAAGCGAGGTTGCTGGCTGGGGTATTTTCCTAAAGGTATCAGCAGAGAAAAATGAGTTCATATCTGAGTATTGCGGAGAAGTAAGTATTTTTGTTTTTATATATATATAATTAATATAAGTTGCAGATTTGGCAGCTGATTGATTTT
>OZ038519.1:31259336-31276836 GCA_964036315.1 Acanthosepion esculentum | reverse complement strand
GCATTCTTTGTCAAGGCCTCACGATTGCAAAATCTTCATTGTTAATTTCACTCCAAGTTGTTTCCTGTTGCTATAGCAGGATATGACGACAACACGACTATGAAATTCAAACACACTATTGTTCGGGGATCAGAGTCACTTTCAGTGGCAGGATAGACCTTTGTACAGCAAACGAAGTCACATACAGAGTAATAAAGGTTAAATAACCTGCAAAAGGTTGATAAGACATAAAAAATCCAATTATTATGAATTGTCTGGCTAAAAAATACTTTTTTCAAACTCATCAAATAATTGCTTCTTGCTTAATTGCTTCTGTGTTCCCCCCCCAACACCACCAATCAATTCGTCATCCATAAAAGAAATTTTTTTTTATTCACAATAGAAGCCTTATTTTTTTCTTTATATTTTTAATTACTAGAATCATAAATAGCACTTCGCAAAGCTTTTGAACCATCTCGATCTGTAATAAACAAAATAACATATCTGGGCTGTCATATCCTCTCTTTCCAACCCAAACAGAGTTATAATTTCTTGTACGCATTAAATTATTTACCACCTGTACAAGCCTTCACTTACAGATGCAACATCGCAAGCTACCTGCCATGTTGTTGCTATTAAATTGAAAACATTCTGATTAGCTACATTCTTTAGTTCCACCTTAAAACAGGTTTCTCAAGTCCAGTAGCTGTTATTGCTCTTTCCAGTATTGATGGGAGTTTCCTTCCTAACCTTTTGTTTGAAGTAGTGTGGAATGTCAACATCTTGATTATGTTATAGCTGTACTGCATGTGTCTGAACTCTCTGTTAGTACAGCAGAGTACTGTAGGTTTTCAAGCACCCCAATTAAAATATAATAGATATAACTCTGTCTATATTTTTGACAAGGTATTGTAATTATTTACACTATTTACATTGTTTGGACAGTTGTCCTCATGTTTGTCGCTATATTCACAACGTTTTGACCGTTGTACACTCCAGCCTTCTTCAGGTGATTGGAATTTCAAACTGGACCCTTTATTCCATCCACCAGGATAGATTGTTCTAGTTCCGCATGCTGTGCCTCTTCTGGATCTCTCACAATTAGTTATTTCCCTTTTAACTCAACTCTCCAAGTTTTTTGTTCACCAATGCTGTAGCCTGGTATTGAAATCTCAACTCTTTGGGTCAAGTCACTGGATTCAACCAACACTTTTATCCACTGATATATATATATATATATATATATATATATATATATATATATATATATATATATAATTGACTTAAAAGGCCAATATTAAAAAATGAATTTGTAAGTTTCAAAAATTCAAATCTGAAAAAAAAAAAAAAAAAAAAAAAAAGGTTCTATTTTATTTTCTGTATACCATAAAAAAACCATATAATTTACACCTATTTTTTTGAAGTAGATCGTTTCCAAGGTTATTTTTTTTTATTGTTAAAAAAGATGTACAAAATGTAAACATTCATCCCAGAAGTGGACCTGTTTAATGTCAGAATAAGTTTATACAGAAAAAAATAAGGCTTTAAATGTAATGTAGTTGACTTTTATTTATGCTGGATGGTATATTGCTTACTTTTTCTGTATAAATTTACTAAAACCATTAAATGGTTAATTACTTTTTGAAGTCTGGCGTTCATGCTGGTAATCATGATACAGGCCATAATTTATATTGCCTGGAGTTTCTACCTATCGCTATGGAACATCATTGACATACATGCTCTCTCACAGACGCGATGTTGCCTCGCTCTGCCTTTTTTACAAGTACTTTCACGGTAATTGCTCTGAGGAGCTGCTTTCGCTTGTCCCTAGGCCTCATGAATTTAAACGTCCTACGAGGCTGGCAGCCCGTTCCCACCCCTACACCGTTGAAACTGTTAGATGTAGACATCTCTTCTACTCCAATAGCTTCATGTCTCGCACATCTCGCCTATGAAACTCCCTTCCCTATTACTGTTTCCCTGACAAATACAATCTCTAACGGTTTAAGTGTAGCATCAATCGACATCTCCAGTTGCCTTGATCTATCCACTTCCCTTCTCCACATCCTTTCACCTTTCATTCCTATCTGCTCTCGCTCCAAATCTTCTGTAACCCCCTTGCCTTGATCGATCCACTGTCTTTCTCCACATCCTCTCCTTTACCACTCCTATCTGCTCTTCCTCCAACCCTTCTATAACCCCTTGCGTGATAGTGGCCTCCAGCCTTGCTTGGGGTGATACGCTTAAAAAAACAAAATACATAGTGATATGGATATTCTTGGCTGGAAAGAAATTTAATGATATGAATAATTGTAACTGTATGGTTTTAGTCTTGTCTGTCTGGTTTGTTTTTTGTGAGATCGGCAAAATTGTTGATTGTAATGAAAAGCATGTGATAATGGATAATCTTGACGATATGTTTTTATTCTGGACTGTTTTTCTTCTTTTGCTGTGAGATCAGTAAAATTAGTATTCACTGTTCACTTGTTAAAGTCGGTCCTGCTTATCAAATTAAAAGAACTCGTCTTCATCATTCAACATAAAAAATGGCTCTGCATCAAAGATATTAGTGACTTTGTCGTGATAATAGACATCCATTGCATCATTTTGTTCATCAACGTGATCATCACATGTATCAGGTTCAAACTGCTACAAAATATTGTCCTGTCTATCATCAAGATGGTTGGAAATGATGCACTCAAGAAATGATTTTGCAATTATCTCTGGGTCAAGTTCATTCCATGTCTTGAGAATCCATTGGACTATCTTGTCTGATTCATTTGCCATTAATTCATTTGTTCCACTTTTGGCACAAAACACAATTCATGGGCTTGTTTACACTGACATCTGTCGAATTACCTCCTCCTAATTTTCAAAGCTGCTCCTAGGAGATGCTCTCCGGACTATAAATACTCCGTGATAATTTTTTTTATCCCTCTCTTCTCACCATATCCGCTTATTTGTCATCATGTAACTTCTCGTGGAGAACGTGTTCGTAAATGAGCAATACATTTACATAGACACATAAGCACATTCACTCACTACACCTACTTTGGGCCCAAAAGGTTTCACATTCATTTGACACACTCGTCTTTGTCACTTGTAACCCTTTATTATTAATACATTATCATTTGTTGTACTTATACAGGGTGGTCCAAAAGTGGGTGGACAGTAAATAATTACATTTATTTTGAGATTACATATACATACAATTATATTTACGAACCCAATTATTACATTGACGATTAAATTTTATTGTGAACAATAATACAAATGCCCTTAAATTTTATTGTGAATAGTAATACAAAAGCCCTTAAATTTTATTGTGAATAATAATACAAAAGCCCTTAAATTTTATTGTGAATAATAATCCAAAAGCCCTTAAATTTTATTGTGGACAATAATCCAAAAGCCCTTAAATTTTATTGTGGACAATAATACAAAAGCCCTTAAATTTTATTGTGAACAATAATACAAAAGCCCTTAAATTTTATTGTGAACAATAATACAAAAGCCCTTAAATTTTATTGTGAACAATAATACAAAAGCCCTTAAATTTTATTGTGAACAATAATACAAAAGCCCTTAAATTTTATTGTGAATAATAATACAAAAGCCCTTAAATTTTATTGTGAACAATAATACATAAGCCCTTAAATTTCATCAACGCAGGTGCTCAAACTTTACACAGCTTTGAAGTCTACCTCTAACGCTTCAACAAACTTTTTGCACAAGTCTTTTTGGGAATTAATTTCTTGAAATGCATCTCTTATGTAATTTTTCAAATCACCAACACTTCTTGGTTTTTGACTATAAACTTTGTTCTTGAGTACTCCCCAAAAGAAGAAATCCGTTGGGGTCAAGTCTGGTGAAGGTGCTGGCCAATCAATTGGACTTCTTTGGCCAATTCATTTCTCAGGAAATGTTTCAAGATACTCCGTTGTAATAATATAACCGATACATAAAACTATTCCACATACAGTCCACCTACTTTTGGACCACCCTATATATTGGTTCTTGTTGTTTCTTTATGTGGACTCACATCCCGAGTTTGCAAGTTTTGTTGTGGGTATTTCAGGAGACAACGTTTTATTCCCAATTTCAAACGCTGACGTTACTAATGCCGGAAACAAGTTGGGAAGGACATAAGCTGAGACATCTGCAAAACTGAAGTCATTCCACCTGGAATGGTAGCAAGTTCACATTTGTCACTTCTTAATACATCTTTCACATAGTATCAGAGGCCATAAGTCGCACTATCCAAAACAAATAAACCACATTTATGAATATTGGGATGTTGTCCCCACCCAAGTCTTAGAAACATTCTTTCATGCTGGATTCAACCATCCAGCCTTTCTTGTCGACTCTAACAATTATGCCTTTTGGAAAATTTAACTTTGGCAATGTCTTTCTCTTGACAATAACATATGGTTGCAATTTTGTTCCGTCTCCCAAGCATGGTAGCATCACAGTAAATCTATTCTTTTCATTTCTAGTTGTTGTTATTTTAACTGATTTTTCAGTAACATGTGTTACTGTTGTGTCATACAGCAAATCAAATGCTAATGGGGTCTGGTCTCTATTCTTGATGTGCAATGGTTCAATATTATATTTTCTTCTAACTTTGATAATATAACTCTGAAAGTTTGTCGACTTTTCCATGTAATCTTCAGGAAGTCTTTGTGCAATTGTTGTTCCATGTCATAAAGGGGTTCATACAACTATAGCACCAGTTTTAAACTTTTAAGTCTGCACTATATTTGGTCTTAAATAACTGACTAGCACGTAATCTTATCTCGGTGATGCTTACACTAAAATCATCATCACATTTGTCACATATCCAAAGATAAGTTCAATGAATTTTGCAGGTTTACCTCCTATTGGCATGTTTATTACTAGGTACAGTTTTAAATTTGTCATACTATTTATGCCAAATTCAGACATTGGCATCATTAACATTAAAACATTCCAAGCAATGAACAAGAAGGTTATTTGTAATCTTTGCAGACATTTCAACCACAATTATTATGGAAAGTCTTTTAACGTCACATGCTTGCAATTCACCCCAATATTATGACTAAAACCAGAAACTCCTTTTGGTTACTTTTCAAAGGTCTTCAGAAAGCTGTTTGTCACTTGCTAAATATTAAAGAAAGCATTTCATTGAATGTTTGAACTCCCCATGGTAGTAACAGAAAGTTAAAAATATTTTTCCAATTATTATTTTAATATGTAGTAATTCTAGGAGATCAGTTTATTACTTAATAACAATAGAAAACCGGTCCCCCATTTTAAGTTCAGTAGAATCTTGTATTAATACTGGCCTAAGGTCTATAATATGACTAAAACCCAGAAACTCCTCTCAATCACATCGGAAAGGTATTCAGAAAGCTATTTAACTAATTATGAAAATATAACTTGCTACTTACTAAATATTAAGGAAAGGTATTTTGTTGGTAGCCCAAGCACCCCACACTATTAATGGAGGATTAATCAGTGAATTTTCTGTTTAGTATCTTTTTTTTTTTTCTTTTTTAATACTTTGTACTATGAAAAAAGAACCTGTATACCTGAAATTGTCAGTTGTAACGGTTGGGATGGAAATGATGCAAGGGACGTAACTCTTTACTTTGGCTAACACTAAAAAATTCATTAGATTTATGGCCATACAAAATGTTTAGGAAATTTATTGAAGTTAATAAATATAATTCTTTAGTAATTTCTGTAATTATTTAATTGTCATTCCACTTGAATTTTTGAGACGGACTTTTAATTCTTTTATCGGTATAACAATGACACTTTCATGCAAGAAATTCAAACAAGAATATTCTGAATTCAAAGATGTGTGTCCTGCATCCCTGACATATAAAAATCCTAAAGGACACACTAACTTTCCCATCTGTGCATCCCAGGGACACAACTGAAGTTTCCCATGAAAATGATACATTTCACCAAAATCTACACATAAAAGTTATGATATAGTAAAAGGAATTTATTGTTGGTCAATAGTAAGTAAACAACAACTTCAGTTTAATTTAAAATGTAACTAATATATTCTTTCTGTAAGCGAATACTAATCGTTTGTCAAATGAAGTAAATATTAATGGTAATTAGTACATAGAAAGAAGTTTTTATTTTTTTTTAAACATTTTGTATTTTTCTTCACATACTTTTTAAAATTATGAGTGCTAAACATTTTAAGTAACACGTGGAAACATTTGTATTAACCTGCATTTCACTGTTCAAATAACATTTAACAGGGCACAAAAAAATGACTTCAGACAAACAAATTTTCTGCATGGGTTGGTACAGACTCTAGAGGCAAATAGGGTTTGTAATTTTAAATAATAAATATCACGTTAGTTATTTGATGTTAGTCTTTTGAATACTTTTTATTTGTTCTTCCTTTCTTTCCTCTCACTTACTCTTTCCTTTCGCTTTCCTTCCTTCCTTTTGCTTTCTTTCACTTTCCTTCCTTCCTTTCTTTCACTTTCCTTTCTTTCACTTTCTTTCACTTTCCTTCCTTCCTTCCTTTCACTTTCTTTCACTTTCCTTTCTTCGTTTCACTTTCTTTCACTTTCCTTTCTTCGTTTCTTTCATTGGTTGGTGGGATGTGTGGGTGGCATGAAATAGACATCAATGTCGCATTACCAGAAACTTATTTATTTTTTATTTTTTTTTATCTTTGTTCGGTCAATTCTCAAATTATAACGTTTCTTAATTGAACTGTGATTAAGTGTAAATACTGTTTTTGTTTTGAATTTATTAATTTTAAAAAAAAAATTGTTCTGTCAATTTAAGTCAGTGGTTTTCAACCATTTTTTACGCATGGACCACTTTTACTCTTAATTCTTTTTGGTGGACCCCCATAACCATTTGATGAAAAAAAAAAAAAAAACTTATTTTATTTTTTACTAATAGATAAGTTTAGGAATTGTATTATAGAAAATGTATATGCTTCCTTTATATATAATCCTTATACAATTTATATATTAATTTTATTTTTTTAATATTTTATTTCTTCAAATATTTTATATTGATTAATTCATATTAATATTTAAAATTATATTATTTATTATTAATATATTAATTTTTATAATGAATTATAATATTTTTATATTTTTCCTTTATTTATATATATATATATATATATATATATATATATATATATATATATATAATCCTCCTTTTACATATCCTTCTTTGTTTTTATTCAACTTTTACAATGAAAACCTTTGGTAGAGTAAAAGAGACACTAACTTACATTGCTTGATCACATTTTCTGCTAGTTTTAGAGGGTTTTTTTTTTTAAATTTTAGTATTTTAATTTGGTGTAGATTACTGTAGAAATTCCACATTTCAGTGACTACTGCTTTGAAATTGCTCTAAGGACTACTAAAATATTACAGTGAACCTTCAGTCTTCTATGTTTTTAGTGTGGACTCTCAGTAATGTTACATGGACACCTTGGGTCCATACAGACCCCAGTTGAGAACCACTGACTTAAGTGATTCGGTATAACAAATTGTTCTTCTTTGGGATGATGAACAAAACAATTTAGTCTGTAGCCCTGCAGTTTAACAGAACAATTTATTAAGAAACTTTAGTTGGGGCCCAGTGAATTTCTTAAGGACCCACCCAAATCACCACCTGTGGGTTTCGGGAACTCATTATATTATAAGCCTATCAGGATCACTGTTAAATTTTTTTTTTTTTGTTTAAGTAACTGTGTCGATCATCTGAAATCTGTATTGATTCTTGATATTTACTAATCGTCAACTGTATTTTTTCTTGAAAACCCATTTCAGATTTTGTTGTTGATGCAACAAGGAAAGGAAATAAGATCCGCTTTGCAAACCACTCAATCAACCCTAACTGCTACGCCAAAGTCATGATGGTCAACGGGGACCATCGTATTGGTATATTTGCCAAAAGACCTATTCAGGCTGGAGAGGAGCTATTTTTTGACTACAGGTAATAATCATTTGTGTTTGTAATCATAGATATTCCTTTCTATAGAAAGTCGTTTTAAATTTCTGGCTTGTATGGCACAAGACAAGCTGGATATTTGTCTTTTGCTGGCATTTCCATCTAAACATCCTAATTATAAAAGCTTTGATATTCAATGTATTAAAAATGTCAAACTTTTAAAAAAAAAATAAAAAAAGGAGGAAGAAGAAAGATGAAAGTCTATTTTAACACCTCTTTGTGTATGGTGGCAGTTTTAGCTTTTCTCATCACAATCCACCGTATTTACAAATATTCTACCATTTTTTTAAATACAGTCGTCTCTTTTGTCAACTGGTTCTGACCTGAGGCTCAAGAGCCTAGCATAAACTGCGACGTATAACTTTTAGAAAAGATTGCTTCTTGCCTTTCTGATAGACATTAGTACAAAGGTGAATATAATAGATTAGGACAGAATTTGAACCATGAGAGTGAATATAATGGGCTTGGAGTATATTTTGAACCTTGAGAGTGAATATAATGGGCTTGGACAGGATTTGAACCTTGAGAGTGAATATAATGGACTTGGACAGGATTTGAACCTTGAGAGTGAATATAATGGGCTTGGACAGGATTTGAACCTTGAGAGTGAATATAATGGGCTTGGACATAATTGGAACTCCAGGAGTGAATATAATGGGCTTGGACATGATTGGAACTCCAGGAGTGAATATAATGGGCTTGGACATGATTGGAACTCCAGGAGTGAATATAATGGGCTTGGACATGATTGGAACTCCAGGAGTGAATATAATGGGCTTGGACATGATTGGAACTCCAGGAGTGAATATAATAGGCTTGACCAGAAATTGAACCCACTTCACCTATTCTACTTTCCATTCTAATAACTGTTACACTAACTGCCTGCACCATTTCTTATCATTGTTATTATCTGAAATGGCTTTGAATAAGCTTTGCTACCCAATTTGTATGTGACACACTAAAAATTTGGTAAGCAAGGTATTGCTAACCATCAATAATTAATGCCATCTTGTTTTCCTCACTCATGTGGCAAAAAAAACAAAAAACGAAGCACCTTGTGATGGTTGAACTTGCTGTTAATGTTCTAGAATTCTAGCTCTAACAATTTGCCTGGAATTAATTATTCTTACAAGGCCATTTTTAAAGTGTTCATTTAAAAGCTAAATATTGTGTAGACATTCCCAAAGAAAAACCCCTGTGCTAGTTCCAAGATTCCTGCAAATTCCTCAAGTGTATCCAAGAGAGTGAAAAGAACCTCACCGGATGTCTGATAAGTAAAAAAGACCAGCTTGTTGTCATGTATGATATATAATGCAACCTGTTATATGTGACAAGACAGTTTTTTCTCACAAGGCACCTTTCATGGAATGATCCATCATCTCGGGTGCACATGGCAAGGAGTTTGCAGGAATTTCAAAACCAGCATAGCTACGCCAACTCTGACCTTAGGTGATATCTGAATGTTTTTTCTGTGTCTATAATGACATCTATATCAACCAAGATGAGAGCAATTGTTTAAAATATAAATGATATAAAATGAATATAAATACAGTGCAACCTTGATTTGTGAACGTCTCACATGTCAAACAAATCTGTTTTTGAACAGAATATTCAAGATGAAAATACCTCGGTTATGAAACAAAATTTTAGTTCTTGTACAACATTGCTGAGCCGAGTTAACCTGAACGGAATCGTTTCTTAGTCGGTCGCCATGTTGTATACATTCGTGTGTTGTGTTGTGCTTTTATTTTCCAATTTTATTGTACTGTGACTTTTTTCTCTTTATTAGTCCTTAGTCATGGCTCCAAAAGAAAGCTAGCAGTGATACTGGTAAAGGAAAAGTTAAGAGAAAAACAGTTGTTGATAATATTGTCTCTTCCTACTCAGTTTCATATGGCAAAATCAACGATCTATACTATTCTTATAAATAAAGAGGCAATCATGTCTTCCTTTACCTTTTCCAAACAATAACCTCTTTTTCCTTCCCTTTATGCCATCAACTCTCCTACATACAGGTACGGTAAAATTCAAATGTTCATCTGTATTTTACGTGTTTAGTTTTGGGATTTTTGGGGTTTTTTTTTTTTTCTTAGATTTAATGATTTTCATTAGTTTTGTGTATAAACTTGTGCACAAAGTACTTTTGTAAACGTTTAAATAAGCAACCATCTTGGGACCAGGAACAGATTAATCCATTTTACATTGATTCATATTGGAAAAATAGTTTCGGTTTACAAGCTTTTCGGGTTACAAATGGGTTTCAGGAATGAATTAAATTTGTGAACTGAGGTTCCACTGTAGTTTAAAATATAAATGGTTTAAAAAGAATATAAATTGTTTTAAAATAAATGATTTATTTCAATGTATTTCCTACATACAAATTTGCTTTCTTCATAGATATTTTTAAATTTTATTAACTTAAAATTTTTCAAACTATCCACTACTTTTAAATAACAGGGTTGCCAAGGTAGCAATTTTTGACAATGCTTGTTAGAGTAAAAAGTCAACAAGAAACTTTGAAAAAAATTTAAACATCCACCTGATTTTCAGGTATTATTTTACTATTACACCCTGTTGTTCAAAATACCTGAGAGTTAAGAATGCAGTAGTTAGAGAATGTCTAAGGAACAGGTAGAGAGAACAAAGAAGAGCTTTATTAAGAACATAGAAGAGAAAAACTTGGGCACATCAAAGTCGTTTAATGGTTGGCAAGCTTATCTTACTAGAACAATTACAACTAAGTGAGTTCAGTCCTCACTGGATGCCTCATACTCTCAGACTTGTGTTACATTTAAGCTACATGTTGAAAATTGCTATAGAACAGAAAACTTGAGTATATCAACTACTACTCAAAATCCTACTCTAATGTGGCTACTTGATATATTTCTAAGTAGGAGCAGGCCATTTTCACAGTAGTAGGGAAGAGCAGGTAGTATGTTGAGTCCTACTCTACAACACACCTGTTGCATCACTATTATTTTATGCTCTTTAAGCAGTTGGATGGCCAATGACGGTGAAATTGATCATATACATTACGTCAATAAGGGAGATGGGTGTAATAGGAAAAATTTACTGATTTGTGGAAATTTCAAAATCAATCATTTCCTATAATAGACCTGTTTAATATTTAAACTTTTCTTCCTGAATAAGGAAGTAACTTTATATATAATGTTGCAGCAAAAGTAACACCCCTTTTATTTAACTTTTATTGAACAAAAATAAATTACTGTAGTTTTAAGAAAATTTCTAAGTACTGGAAAAACTCATGAAAATTTCTGTTTTCCTATTTTAATATTCTGATGAATCTTAATTCTTAAGTTAATCATTGAGTAAGCTGATGGCAAGTTCTAAAACAATAAAATATCCATAGAAATTCCTCTATCACATTGTTATATATTTGAGCTTGACAACTTTAACAAAATATTGCAATAACAATCATAAATATGAATGCTGGTTGTTATTTGAAGAAGTAAGGGGGTACAAATGAAAAGATTTGAAATTGACAACTTTTTCACTGAAGCAAAATTAAACGCTTCTATATTCCCTTTCATTTTAATTTTCTCACTGAGTAGCATCTCTGTTATGTCATTTGTGTGTTTTCAGAGATCAAAATGGAATAGTCTATTATTTATGGGGTATTGGCCAGGCGCAATGGACGTGTGAACTAAGGAACTACTGAAAGGGGGGGAGCAGAATTATAATAAGGATTGTTGCATCAAAACAAGATGATTTGTTATGATTAACAAAATATTTAACATGTTCAAAATGCCCCCCTTCATGTTCAAAATGCTCCCCTTCATCTTCAAAATAATATATATATAAAAAACTTGTTGCACCAATGTCACATTTTTATACACTATACATAATCACTGTTATTTATATATGAACTAGTGTACTCTTGCCAACAAAAATGGCAAATGTTAGAAAGTTTTAACCCTTTCCCTGCCAATTATGTTGAGAAAAACATTTCATTTTCAGACAAATTTTTTGTTTGTTTTTAATATAGTAACTAAGAAACTGATGCACCTTGAAATACCTGAGCGGTGGCTAACACCTCTACCAGATGTACGAGTTGACAATTGGACTCGTTTCAAGCTCAGAAGGGCATAAAAAAGAATCAAGATTGATGAATAAACATGTCTGTAGCTGGTTTTTGATTAATCATTTACTGGAGTTATCCCTAAAATTTCATAGCAGATAAGCATAGTTATCTGAAATTTCAAAGATCTAAGAGTGTTTGAAATAACTTTGCTGATTGGTTAATAAATACAAAGAAGGTCATTTAGAGTCAATTTTGATTCTTAAAGACACTAGTTAAATCTATTGAATTTTTATACCATTTTTAGCAAAGTTCCACAAGTATTACTGAAAGAAAAAGGCTGTTATGTGTATAATGTAAATGTCTGGCTAATGACTTCAGGAATATATTGAAAATCATATAGAAAAAGAAAAGGATTGTCAATGGTATGGAATTAGCCTATTGGTAATTTTAAAATTAAAATAAATATTCAGTTTTAATTATAGGTTTCTCCTTGTAAGTCATGAAACCTTCCCTGCCAATTAATTTTGGAAAAATGTTTCATTTTCAGACAATTTTTTAAAATTTGCTTTTTAGTATAGTAACTAAGAAACTGAGGCACCTTCAAGTACCGGAACGGTGGCTAACACCTCTTCCAGACGTATGAGTTGATAATTGGACTCATTTCAAGCTCAGAAGGGCATAAAAAAGAATTAAGATTGATGTATAAACACGTCTGTAGCTGTTTTTTTTTTTTTTACGTTATGTTTTGGAGATGTTTATTTGTCCATGTCTGTATATACACATCTATGGCAGTGAAGGCATCAATATTGAGATGCAATGAAATGATGTCTTGAGATTCGATAAAGATCCAGAATAGAGGCCAATGGATCACTTAATCTGTTTTTTCACCAATACTACTGTATTTCTTAAGTTTTTTGTTATATTACATAATAAACATGTGTTTGGTAATATTACATAACAAGAATTTGCAAATTAATCAGAAGCCACTGAAGTGTTTATGCAACTAGTTACCTTATTACTGTTTCTTGTAAGAACATTTTTTTTTTTTTTAATTGTTTCTTTGGTTGTCTTTATTTTTTATATTGAACTGCTAAAATAGAAAAAGGTCATCAATCCATGCATTGCAGTTTTTAGAAGTCATTTCAGAACTTAAACAAAAGCTACTGATGAACTGTTTAGTCAAAACTTTTACAAATGGAGTGAAGAAATTGTCTTGAAGTTTTCTTTGGTTGTCTTTATTTTCAATACTTATTTGAGGTTTTTATTTAGACAGTTGCTTGCATGTAGCCCTCAGCAAAAGAATGAGGTTGGTAAATAGATACCAACAGAAAATGATTGACTTTGCAACCTGTTAATAGATTTACATAAAGTGTGACATGAAAAATATAAATAAATACACAATGGTAATTATATAGTGTTGATTATTTATTTATTTTTATTTTTTGTCATTTTCAGGTATGGCCCAACAGAACAGCTCAAATTTGTTGGAATTGAGAGAGACAATGAAGTTTCCTGACTGCCAGCATCCTGATAGGTTCCAGCATCGTACTGTGTACATCTTCTACATCTGGCATGTGGCCACCATACTGTCGTCTTTGTCCAAATTCCTTCAGAACTTCATACTTCCAACTGCTGTCCATTCTTCTTTTTCTTGTTTCTTACCACTCCCAGGGGTCTCCGTAATCTCCATTGGCTGGTCTGCTTAACTACTGCCATTTATACTATCATTCTCCTGCCGATGGGGGTGGCCATCCAAATTCTCACTCCTCTACATCAATAAATACACACTTACATAGTGAAAGTTCTGTAGCCAATCTTTACATTCATACAGCAACGGATTTAGAAATTCTAAAAGCTTTGATTATTTAAATTTTCTTTGTTAGATGATGGCAAGGGGTCATAATTTGTGGTTGGGCAATCATGCATAATCAGTTTCTGGGGTCCTGGCCCTTTCCAACCCCCCCCCCCCCAACACTGCAGCAAAATAATTTCTTAAGGGCTATTTTTAGGCTGCATAAAATACATAGAATTAAATGTTTAGGCTTAATATTTCATTCTTTTAAGAAACAGAACTGATGATTTCTTTTTTTAATTAAAAAAACAAAAAAAACGGGGGGGGGGTGCCTACAGCTTGTATCGCTTCGTGTTTATTTTTTACTTGTTTATGTATCAATTCCACAAGATGGTATTTTTCAAAATGGGATTCTCTTGTCTTTAATCATATTATCCGATACAATTCTTTAAAACCAGCTTTCCTGTAATGATTATGAAATTGATTCAAAGATGAGGCCTTTTTACTAAAAGGCTGTGTGCTAAATATTGAAAGAGTGGCCAGGAAATGTTTGTTTATTGCCAGATACCTCACATTTCTAGCTGGCTAACCCTTACCAAACTATGATAACTGAAGTTTGATCGTCACAAAGTGCTTCAGCTGAATGTTGGGTGTTGCTTCTAAAAAAAAAAACAGTATAGTTATCAGCTTTATTGATTTTTACAGTAACTAAAAATTAATGTCGAATAGTTTTTCTTTGGTTGGTACTACAACTCCTGAGAATGCTGATCCTTTCAGTGTCTAGATTCTTTCTCAGTGCAGTATATATATATATATATATATATATATATAATTTTTTTTTTTTAATGTGCTATATAGTTTATTTATGGTTAGAAAGGATCAGTCTGACTATCAACAGCTTGTAAGATATTTGACGGGTGGGGGGTGTCTTTTGAAAGCACAGTCTTCTCTAGGTTTAATAACTTCAATTTTTATTGCATCAACAGTTAAACAGCAGCTCTCAACCAACCATCTATCCCCTCCCTTTTATTATTGTTCTTCCCACCTCCAACTCACTCCCCCCCTCTAATTCCCTCCCTTCTATTTGTGAAGATCAAACTTCAGTCACCCTCCCTACCTCCTATTAATGTTTTTCCCTACTCACTTGCTCTTCCTCCTTTCTATTGTTGCTCTCCCCAACTCACTTGCTCTCCCTCCCTTCTATTGTTGCTCTCCCCAACTCACTTGCTCTCCCTCCCTTCTATTGTTGCTCTCCCCAACTCACTTGCTCTTCCTCCTTTCTATTGTTGCTCTCCCCAACTCACTTGCTCTCCCTCCCTTCTATTGTTGCTCTCCCCAACTCACTTGCTCTCCCTCCCTTCTATTGTTGCTCTCCCCAACTCACTTGCTCTCCCTCCCTTCTAGTGTTGCTCTCCCCAACTCACTTGCTCTCCCTCCCTTCTAGTGTTGCTCTCCCCAACTCACTTGCTCTCCCTCCCTTCTAGTGTTGCTCTCCCCAACTCACTTGCTCTCCCTCCCTTCTAGTGTTGCTCTCCCCAACTCACTTGCTCTCCCTCCCTTCTAGTGTTGCTCTCCCCAACTCACTTGCTCTCCCTCCCTTCTAGTGTTGCTCTCCCCAACTCACTTGCTCTCCCTCCCTTCTAGTGTTGCTCTCCCCAACTCACTTGCTCTCCCTCCCTTCTAGTGTTGCTCTCCCCAACTCACTTGCTCTCCCTCCCTTCTAGTGTTGCTCTCCCCAACTCACTTGCTCTCCCTCCCTTCTAGTGTTGCTCTCCCCAACTCACTTGCTCTCCCTCCCTTCTAGTGTTGCTCTCCCCAACTCACTTGCTCTCCCTCCCTTCTAGTGTTGCTCTCCCCAACTCACTTGCTCTCCCTCCCTCCCATTATTACTGAAAATCAATTTTGAATTTATTTTTTTAAGTTGTTAATTAGTATTGGATTTGATGGTATACACGGTCTCCCAAATCCTCATCCCCAAATTAAGGTATTTGGTAGGTGTTGTCAATTAAGTGCAAATAGTTTGCTTGACATTGTAATATTAAAATATAACATTGATTTGGTGAAGGTGGGGTGGGGTGGTGCAGAATAGGTTAACAGTTATAAAATTGAACTGCGAAAGGTGAGTCTGGTTTGGTGAAGAATCTGTAAAATAAACAAATACTTGAACAAACCTCTCTCCCCCTCCCCCACTTAGTTAACCTTCCCTCCTTCCAATTCCCTTCCCCCATTGTCGACCCTGACAGGGACCAATCAGACTGTAAGAAGTTGCTCAATGTCAAAACAGTTCTGAAATGCCTTTCTGTGCCTTCTGACTGACTTATCCCTGTCCTGCAGCTGTCTGCCTGCCATCATAGATCATTTGTGGGGTGGGGGGATATGTAGGAACTGTTCTAGCTGAATATTTTCAGACCCCAGAAATCAATTATAAAACCACTTGTCATTTGAGAGAGAGAGAGAGGAAAAAAAAAATACACAGTCTGATTATATGAATGTAAAGTTTTGCTTTGGGATCTTTATTTTTTATTTTCTGTAACGTTTGGACATTTTTCATTATTCTTCCACTTGGTATAAACAACATGTTTTTAGTCAATGATCTCATTACGAAGTCTCTTTGTCCTTTTCATCTTTTTCCGCCACTGCACTGCCCAATTTCTTTGCTTCCCTTTCTCTATACAAACACAAAAAACATGCGGAAAAAAAAAAAAAAAAAACTAAGCTCTTGTTAAGCATTCAATTCTCTGCTTCCTTTCAGGCTTTTTTACGGGAAAAGACCAATTTAAATAAAAAAAGTTTCTTTCTAAGTATTGTGCACAGTGTAGGGTTATGATTTCATTCTTTTTTGTAAATGTTGAACATTTTATATTCACAGGCTTAATTAAGGAATGTCATTTTTTTTTTTTTTTCTAAGGTAAATGTATGACATTAGAAAATTGCCAGGCTGACTCATTAAAATTAATAGAAAATTGCCAGGCTGACTCATTAAAATTAATAGAAAATTGCCAGGCTGACTCATTAAAATTAATAGAAAATTGCCAGGCTGACTCATTAAAATTAATAGAAAATTGCCAGGCTGACTCATTAAAATTAATAGAAAATTGCCAGGCTGACTCATTAAAATTAATAGAAAATTGCCAGGCTGACTCATTAAAATTAATAGAAAATTGCCAGGCTGACTCATTAAAATTAATAGAAAATTGCCTGGCTGACTCATTAAAATTAATAGAAAATTGCCAGGCTGACTCATTAAAATTAATAGAAAATTGCCAGGCTGACTCATTAAAATTAATAGAAAATTGCCAGGCTGACTCATTAAAATTAATACTTTGAGAAAAACGAAACAAACCTTTTGATATCTGCTATAAAAAACAAAAACCGACTCATTAACTTTTCGTACATCAATATCAAGAATAAGTTTATTCTTTTTATAAAAGAAAGTAGAAAAGGCAAATGTAATTTTATACATGGAATGGAATAAGATACTTTGAATTAAATAGGAAATCTTTTTTGTTTGTTTTTTTTTTTTAAATAAAATCTGAAATAGTCTTTGTATGTGGGTTGGTTTCGACATTTTTTTATTTTCTTTAATCTCCCCCCCCCTCCTCCTTCAGTCATTAATTTTCTCTTAACTCCATTCCTCTGTCATCAAATATGTATGTTGTGTTTGGAAATGTCATGGAATTGGGAGGAGAGGTGTATCT
>OZ038519.1:31200455-31255455 GCA_964036315.1 Acanthosepion esculentum | reverse complement strand
GTATATGTATATATATATATATATGTATATGTATATATATATGTATATGTATATATAATGTATATGTATATATATGTATTTATATAGTAAGCCAATAGTCTCCTAGAACATTTTCCCTGCAAACAATATTTGGCGGATTCATACGAGTCTGGGTAAAAATAAATCACAAAACATGGAATTGTAAAACAAACGACAATTAAGGCATGTTGTTGACGATAGGAATTACATGTGTATACAATTGAAATCGAAGGAAAAGATATTGAAACTAGCTATAATAATGTGCTCCATCGTGTGTGATAGAGGTTTGCGCGAGTGTCTCGCCAACAGAGAAACAAGGAGCCGAAATCGTCCTGACGGCCGCGTTTATCTATTTTCGACTACATCTGGAAGTAAGGAGGGAAATAAGAGAAAGAGAGAGAATATCTTTGCCATTTTTTTACAATTAAACAGCGCCACCTAACGAGCGTTTTTCGTGAAAACATGAGGGATAACCCACAAATTTATACGAGCTGAGTAAAATGTAGTAGTAAACGATAAAATGTTGTGAAACAGAAATCCGAAGGTGTATAAGAATAACGAAAGATGCCCTTCAAAAAACTAAGCAAAGTATTAAGACAGGGGTTTTCTAACCGGAGTCTGTCTCTATGTCTTTATGTCCTGTGTCATCCGCATAGATGCCGACTTGGGAATCTATGGCATCATGAAGATCATTCATGAATATGAGGAACAGAGTAGGGCCTAGGATGGAGCCTTGAGGAACACCTGCGTTAGTGGGATAGGAGCTGGAGATGAATCCATTGAGAACGACCTTCAATTCACGGTTTGACAAGAATGATTGTATTAGGTCAAACAATCGACCTGTAATACCATAACCCTGAAGCTTGCTAAGAAGGCCGGCATGCCAAACTCTATCAAACGCTTTGGAGATGTCTATGGTCACGGCACGAGCTTCACCGTTATTATGAATAGCTTGGTAGACAAATTCAGTGATGGCCGTAAGCACATCGGCTATAGATCGGGCAAAGCGGAAACCATACTGCTTGTCTGAGAGCAGATGATGGGATATCAGGTGATTAATCACTTCGGTGTTGATAAGGGCTCCGAAGACTTTGCCGAAGAGGGGTAGGAGACTGATAGGACGGTAATTACAAGGGTCCGAGGGGTCACCAGGACAGGAACAATGGATGAGGACTTCCAGCAGTCAGGAAAACAAGACTCCTTGAGGCAGTAGTTGTATAATTTAGAGAGGGCAGGCGCTAGTTCAGGCACGCATTTCTTCAGGACAATGGCTAGTATCCCATCACCACCAGTAGCCTTGTGGTGATCTAAGTTAGAGATAATGCCCAATACCAATGACGGGGATATGTGCAATCCGCTCAAAAGGGCCTCAGTTCTGGGAGGGAAATCGGGCATGGGTACCCCGGAAGAGTCAAACGTTGAATTGGAAGAAAACTTCCGAGCAAAGCATTCAGCCTTGTCGGCAGAGGTGGTCAGGACCTCAAACTGATTGAACAGGGGAGGAATGGAGGGTTTGCTATTGTTCAGAACGCTCTTGCAGAGGCGCCAATAATCCTTGGAGCCGAATTTGCGAGATGCAATACGTTCCTTCATCCGAGCAGCAAATGGTGACTTAGCTTCGTTGAGGACACGCTTATACTCGTTACGGGCAGAGGCAAATAGGCGTCTATTGCAGTCAGACATATCGCTACGAAATAGGTGGAAGAAGTGGTTCCTATGGGCAATGGCGGCTGAGCAAGCAGCTGAGAACCAAGGGGAGGAGCGCGGTTTGACCTTAAATTTCCTTGAGGGGATGAAAGCGTCAATTCCAGCTTTAACCCAGGAAGAGACCTCTGAAACACATTCTTGAATGGGGAGCTTAAATACAGCATCCCAGGGACATCGCGGAGGAAATCACGAAACGAGTCCCAGTCACCTCGTTGGTAGCAGAATGAGGTTCTGGTGGTAGGAGGCTCCTTGCAGGGAGTGGGATTGAAGGAAATACTAACAGACACTACAGCATGATCGGAGTTACCGATAGGACAGAGCTGCGTGGCACTTAAAGACTCAGGGATGGAGGTAAAACACAGGTTGAAGAGAGAGGCCTTACCGTCCCGGTTGTAAGCAAAACGCGTGGGGAAATCAATTATCTGTGTGAGGGATTGAGAGACTGAAAAGTTGATAGTATGAATGCCTGTGAGGTCGGTAGTAGCATTCTTAAGCCACTTGTGATGGGCCTTAAAATCGCCAAACACAAATATGTGAGCGCAATAACCTTAGAAGTTGGTTCTATGCTGTCAGAAATGACATCGAGTATTCCACAGTCCTGAGAGGATGGAGAGCGATAGAGGAAGAAAAGATAGCTTACAGCATTGGAAGAGATAGCCGGAGACACAAGTACGAATGGTCCGGCGATTCGAGAGAGCACTCTCTATCCAGAGGGAGATGGTCCTTGACGTAGACACCAAGGCCATGCTTGTGGGTTAGAGAGTATTTTCTGAGGAGAGGAAGGTATCCAGGGATCGAGAAATCAAAGGAAGGGATAGATTGGTCTCACACAGGGCCAGTATATCCGGGCACTTTGCAATGAGGAAAGATTCCACACTGTTTAAAGGTTTAGGTGATTTTTGGAGGGCTGGTTTAGGTTTGTATTTACGGTCTTTGTAAGTCATGTGAATCATGTGAAATTAGTGTTAGAAGAAGAGAAGGCCTGAGTTAAAGGAAGCCGACGGTTATCACCGATGACGTGGGCAGAGAGAGTTTGGCACAGCCTGAATCATAATGTGGCCTCGGGGTTGCCCACCGGAGATGACTGCAGGGACACCTATCCATGCGCAACATGGCACTACAGACACCCCGATATTATACAACTGTTGATCAGAGCGGCCGCTCAAGACGCTACACAAGATTTAGGGCTCCTAACTACCAGTCGGAAACAGCAACCAGGAAACTGTCAACTGTGTGCCCTCAGAATGAACAGGCAATGCCACAGACTGCACACATCACGGGAGAAACACAGCAGCACCAGTACAGAGGCCAGAGAGAGACTGAGAGAGAGATCCGGGTACCCCTTCCTAAACACGAAACAAGGTTTGAGCCTCTAATCGTGTCCAATAGAAGGGGGAGGAGTGTAGACCGGGCGGTAGGAAAGCCTACCTACTCCTACTACATACAACGACGACAACAAGAACAATAGAGAGGGGTGTCGTTGGGATAGTCGCAGGGCTGACACTAGTTGAGAGTACTGGGGGATAGGAATGACATTGATTGTATTGTACACAGTCACAATAGTAAGTTTTAACTTTAATATAGGTCAATGTGACTTTAACTAAAAAAAAAAAAATAGAAAATATGGTTAGCAAGCTCTGTGAATAGAACGAGGGTTAAGAAAAAATACAAACAAACAAAACAAAAATTACACACACACATATATATATATATAAGAAAGAGAGAGAATTTGGGGTAGAGTGAATTGATACTCACTCGGACAGAGAAAACGTTCGTTGCCGGCTACCCGTTTCGCAGGACACTAGTGATAGTTTTCGGCTTACCTTTATCGCCAAGCTTCAAGTTACAATGAACGCAGTGCTGGGGGGGGGGGTGAGGGGAGGGCCAAACGGCCATTCCTCACCCCTAACCACCACCGGCAGTGGGCTTGGGGTGCGTGCTTTTAATAAAAAATATTCAAATCGACAGGAGAAAGAAACGGTCAGAGTATTCCACGTCGAAATAATATTTTTAACCAAGCAAGCAGAGAAAAGGCCAACTAGAACATGGAAAGTAGTGACGACTCACAAACTTAATTCCCAAAGACTGTTGTCCATTCTACAGACTCAAAGACGGATTTCTGATCTTCCTGTAGAACCACATTTCGGTTGCTTCAAGTCTCTTCTTCATCTTTGAAGAAATTGTCCAGCATCCGTTACCATATAGGAAGATAGATATTAGTAACAGTTCAGTGCTGTTTTCTTTGTTTCTAACAAAGAAAAACAATTTTCCTGTCTCTTAGTACCCTGCTTAGCTTTAGCAATGCCTCTTTGGCTGTCCCAATGCGTCTTCAGATTTCAGTGCCGTATTTTCTGTCCTTCCCAGATATTTACATTTTTCTGCTTGGTTGATTTTGGTAGCTCCGATTTGCAATTCGTGCTTCGGGTTCCTTCTCTCGCTACTAAGTATGCAGTCTGTCTGGTAGTTTAGTCCTTTCTTCTCGCTTTCCTTCCCTGCCTTCGGCAAGAGCTTTTTTTAGTTTACTTTCCGTGTCTTCAATCAACACTATGTCATCTGCATATCTAATGTTGGTAAGATTGTTGCCGCCATTAATGAATCCTGTTAAATTGGAGTGCTCCAGAGAAATTCAATGGATACGTGATTAAGACTTTCACGCTCCCAGCATTTCGCCTTGCCCTTTACCCCGGTAGAAAGAAACAATTTGCGTTCTGTGTTTGGCAGCACCATATTTGAGCTTGGGTAACTAGAAACCGGAACGTCTTCTCAAATAACACGCTGTTATGATTCAGGATGATATCTCATCATTTTAGAATTAAAGATCTAAAACTTAATTTTCAAAACTACAAGCAGAATGACAGTAGTAAAAAGAATACAGACGTATCTCCTTCACTCCGAAAAATCCACAGTTGACGGTTTCAAAAGCTTCCATTAACGACGAAATTCCCAGAACAATTTATAAACAAGTAAGCCCAAATTTTAAAGAAACTAAAATAGACAATAACCCCGACAACATTTAACACAGACAAAGCTAATATTGTAAATAACATCAAGAAAGAAAAAATGCACATTGTTGTCATTAATTTCAACACGTGTCTCAAGGTCTTATTTTTGTACATTCTATTTATTTCATTTTCAGTATAAAAAAAGAGAAAAAGAATTCTCGGTCAACTACTAATGCACGTGACACGGGGTAACTTGCATTAACAACCAACCATTCGACACCATTACAACGGCAACAGCGTCAGACAAGATAAAATGATGTGACTGCGTAGGTGGAACAAGTTTGAGAATCGCTGTTTTAAGGGATAAAACCAAAAAAAATAAAAATAAAACTAAGGGATCTTTTTTGTTAATTCACCCCAAATAATGTAAAGTTACTTATCGCAAATATTAATTCATCCCAAGAAATTATAAACTTTGAATCAAAGTTTGTCCATCCTTGGTAATACGATAAACTACACCCAACAGCAAGGCCTTTGATGAGAAGGTTTTGAGGAGTATGGAACCACTTCGTAATTGCTGGTGTTCCCAGGTCCACCCTGACCCGAAGTGGTAGCACCTATCAGGGTCCCAGCTATGGGTAAATAGTTACCCCCAAGTGAGTTAAAAGACTATGAAAGTATAAAAATAGGTTTTAATACCAGCAATACTTTTTATGAAAAATTATTACCAGCAATACATTTTTGAAGAAAAAATTATTCACTGCAATTTTGGGAAAAATAATATTACCATCAATATTTAAAAAAAAAAAAAAAAAATATTACCATCAATAAAAATCTTGTCGACATTAAATAACCCAATGAGGTTGATATGCCGTAAAACAAACCAAGCCAAAGTTTGTTTATTATTTTTTTTTTTTTTAAATGGAGAAACAAATACTACAAAAAGAAAGGTGGGTGAGAAAGGGAGATGTTGCTGAGACCAATAGAAGAGAAAGAGAGAGAGAAAGAGAAAAAGAGTGAGTCAATCAGAAGATTGAAGTAAAGAATACTGTTAATTAGATTTGATATATTATAAAACATAAAATGAGTAATAATTCTGACAAAAGACGCAAAGAGTGTCCGACTGAAAGGCAATGCCTGCCTTCTAAACATTACGGCGAGGCCAGACAATTCCGTCGCTAATGAAAGAAAGAATTGAAACAATGATCTTATCGACAATACCATGCGACATATTAATTATTTAATAATTAATGCATATATTATTTTCAACAGAAAATAGTTACTTTAGTAAAAGACTGAAAAAAAATAACATTAGGAAAGAAATGAAAAAAAAAAGTCTCGGATTGATATGCAATGTCTTCCGTCAAATATGGCGGTGGATAAAAGACAATTTTGTCGCAAACGAAGAAAAGACTACAGGTCGCCGAAATGGGATTTCTGTTTACTAATGAATGTCTACAATGCGAAATACCTTGGACAGTGCATGTGATAAATGAGAAAGTTTTAAAGACATTAAGAGCTAAAATAAATTAAAACACCTGTTGTTAAATTTCGAATACAAACTTAGGTAAAAATAAGAACATATCGAAGGTACTTCGACGTGTGGTAATGGTTAGCTAGCGTATCTCGCTACGAGTTCGCAGTGAGTTTGATACTCACTAAGTGCCACATACTTTTCGCTTTGTGCCAGTAAATCACCATATCAAAGACATAACTTTATACAAATGAATAGAAGTGTACCTCCTCACAAGTGTACACGCCGCCAAAAAAAAAAAAAGAGGGTGGCGGTGGGAATAACGGTCATTGGCAAAGAAAGAGGACTCAGCGTGCAGAGTTCAAATTCCGAGATCTTCTGTTACATTCACTTTTGCACATATGCCATTGGGAAAGGCATGAATCGGTTAAATAGCAGGGTACAGTGGGTTCTATAGCCTTGGATAGAAGTGAATCACAGAGAAGGAAAATCTGAATTCAAAACCAATGAGAAGGCAACAGGAAAGCACTCCTCTATCTATGGAAATTCACAAATAATAAAAGAAATTGTGGAGAGCCATGATCGGCTACGTTCTGATAGGATGTGACAGAAAAAATGTTAAAGCATTGCTAGAAGTAGAAAAAAACAGGAAGCTGTGGAGAACCATGTTCTTCCACGTTGTTAAGGGAAACGAGAAAGAAATTCATTGAATTAATTCCAAGTCCGTGATTTACTATGTATTAGAGTCTGACACAGGGTCAGATTTGCGTGGTCATTGATGAGGATCGAACTCACTACGGTCGTATCATTTTAGTAAAAGCTTGCCCTAATCTGGTACTAGGCTAACACCGAAGAACGCCAGCCCAATATCGAATTTGCTACCAGCTAACCATTAAGAAGGTGACCCGTATTTATTACAGTCTGGCACAAGGCCAAAAGTATGGAGCGCCCACTGAAGATCAGACACTCTCTATATTAAAAACCAACGCCCTTACTATTTACAAAACGGTGTTTTTTCATGAATCCATCCAATGACGGCAATTAATTATGACGGTGTCGTGGTGAAGGGGGATACGATGTAAGGGAGACAACTTCATTAAAAGCTCGTAAAAGCTTTTCAAATCTTTCTCGATTTTTAATATTACAGACAGATTTCAAAGTAATTATCGTTAATTAAACAGAATCTTACGGAGTGGAAATCAATAAACACACACACACACGCATATATATATATATATATATATATATATGTGTGTGTGTGTGTTTATTGATTTCCAAATATATATATATATATATATATATATATATATATATCTCATAATAATGGAATGAACTAAGTCCGACAATTATTTTAATATATTTTTTATTTATACGTTACTTTGATACAAATATTTAAGTAAATGATATATAATATAATATAATATAATATAATATAATATAATGCTATATAATTATAATAAACAATATTAACATATACCGGCCCGATAAATTTCATAGAAATTATGTCCACCACAGGACTCGAACCTCTATCCTTCGCCGAACCGTTATATACCCTAACGTGCTATACAATTTGCCTACAGAGGAAGCAACTGCTTAGCAATATCGAACTGTATGACGGTCCCGTGTAAAGTTTAAACAATACATAACCATTTCTTTATATAATATTAATCTAGGGTTGCCAGATTAGAAATACGGGACACACTTTCTCATCTTTACCCCCCCCTTTCTTTTTTTCTTTTTTCCTATATCATTTCCGGTGAGTTGACCGATTAAATAGGTCAATGTCTGATCCTTACCGCCCTCCTCCTGAATATTAAGTATTGTAATAAAAATAAATTTTAAAACTCTCTCCCTTCCCTCTCTAATTTCGACCATGTCTCTCGCACTATCCCTCACCACCCTCTATGTCACCTTATATAAGCTTAATACTGCCCTTCAAAAGAGTAAATTTTAAATTCATTTTTTCACTACTGAATGTGAAGTCTGAAGATCCAGAGAAAAATAAAATCTTTGGTGAAATAAATTATAACAATGGAACCTTAAAGTGGTCTGTTTTTTCTTTAAATTAAATTATTCGCTCTGACTTAACATTGAGCTCTCCGGATTTCGTCCTCCTTGGGATTATCCATACGGATTATCAAGATTTTCCTTACTTACACACACACACACACACACACATGTTTGTAAACAATGACTATTACGGCTAATATAGCAAGACTCTTCGGTAAAGCGAATTGAGACCTTTCAGTCACTGTGTTTATCTAAAAATAAATACGCTTAAATTCACCTTCATCCCTGCTGTGTGCCGACGGCTTAGTGGTAGAATCTCTGACTGGCGCCAATTCAGCTGGGTTTCGATCCTAGCTGAAAGCAAACGGACGTCTATCCACACTGATGAGCTGTGATACAGCGAAACAGTCTGTGGATGACAACATATATATTCCGTTTTATGTTTTGCTCATACTAAATCTTATATATAATTCACTATTTTTTATCCACAATGTTGAGAACGTATTAAAATTCTTCACTTTATCAACAACAAAAAAAACAAAAAAAAATCTCCACCTGATTTTAAGAAATGACGCAAAATGTTGATTTATTTTAAGATGGAAGATAATATGATGACATACTTCGAATTTATATTTAATTGCAATGTATTTATTTTCGATTTTGACGTTGAAATGTTCACCACTATTGGATATGATTTAGTCTTGTTCATAATGAGGTTGCAATAAAAGTTGTATTTTACTAATTTATGAAAACTGACATGTAGTACAGTTGGGGTGGTGGTGCGCCGTATCATAGATTCGAGGTAGGTACGCCCAAGACCCTTACTCTGGCCCTGTCAACAGAAACATCTCCATTCCATCAAGTCTCCACTTTGTCTCTAAAGAAACTGTCCTGCATTCGCCGTCATATTGGACGATTGAGTCGACGTAAATGATTTTTAAATATATATAATTTTAAAATTCAACCAAGCACAACACAATGTCACTGCTTCGATCGCGGAAGGGTTGAAAGTGGGGATTTTACGTCTTTCGTTTCTTGGGCCACGTATATAAAGAGATTCACAATTGTAGATAATTCCTCGTGTGATTTATCTAAACGCAAATAGATTACATTTTAAACGAAGTCCAAGATAAAAATTTAGCAGTCCAGTTACGCCGACGATGTTGTCTGTTTTTTCTTTTAAGGTTTCCTCTGAGATTTCCTTTACGGAAAGAATCCAAACAAACTGAACGGAATAATTAAATTCCTGTGAGATTCGCTTTTCACCATTTCTTCATTCCGTGCTGATATTTTAATGCAGAATTTTCCGGTTGAAGGAGTGACGACTCGATTAGAGAGACAATTAATTTTAATTAAGGTGAAGCAAGAGGACATCTGTAAAGCGATGAAATTGAAGGAGGGAGAGAGAGAAACAAAGAAAGAAAGGATGATGATAAGGAGGAGAGAGAGGGTGAGATGTACGGGTAAGAGTAGAGAGAAAATAAACAAAAGGAGGAGGCTGACAGAATAAAAAGAGAGAGAGAGAGAGATGGGGGAGTAAAAGATAGAAAGAAAGAAAAAGGCGACACTAAAAAAACGGAAGTGAAAGGTGACACTAAAAGAAAAAAATCGGAAGTGAAAAGCGACGCTAAAAAGAGATGGAAGTGAAAAAAAGACACTGAAAAGAAGATGAAAGTGAAAAAAGGACACTGAAAAGAAGATGAAAGTGAAAAAAGGACACTGAAAAGAAGATGAAAGTGAAAAAAGGACACTGAAAAGAAGATGAAAGTGAAAAAAGGACACTGAAAAGAAGATGAAAGTGAAAAAAGGACACTGAAAAGAAGATGAAAGTGAAAAAAGGACACTGAAAAGAAGATGAAAGTGAAAAAAGGACACTGAAAAGAAGATGAAAGTGAAAAAAGGACACTGAAAAGAAGATGAAAGTGAAAAAAGGACACTGAAAAGAAGATGAAAGTGAAAAAAGGACACTGAAAAGAAGATGAAAGTGAAAAAAGGACACTGAAAAGAAGATGAAAGTGAAAAAAGGACACTAAAAAGAGATGGAAGTGAAAAGCGACACTGAAAAGAAGATGGAAGTGAAAAGCGACACTGAAAAGAAGATGGAAGTGAAAAGCGACACTAAAAAGAGATGGAAGTGAAAAGCGACACTGAAAAGAAGATGGAAGTGAAAAGCGACACTAAAAAGAGATGGAAGTGAAAAGCGACACTGAAAAGAAGATGGAAGTGAAAAGCGACACTAAAAAGAGATGGAAGTGAAAAGCGACACTAAAAAGAGATGGAAGTGAAAAGCGACACTAAAAAGAAGATGGAAGTGAAAAGCGACACTAAAAAGAGATGGAAGTGAAAAGCGACACTAAAAAGAGATGGAAGTGAAAAGCGACACTAAAAAGAGATGGAAGTGAAAAGCGACACTGAAAAGAAGATGGAAGTGAAAAGCGACACTAAAAAGAGATGGAAGTGAAAAGCGACACTAAAAAGAGATGGAAGTGAAAAGCGACACTGAAAAGAAGATGGAAGTGAAAAGCGACACTGAAAAGAAGACGGAAGTGAAAAGCGACACGGAAAAGAGATGGAAGGGGAAAAACGACACTGAAAAGAAGATGGAAGGGGAAAAACGACACTGAAAAGAAGATGGAAGTGAAAAGCGACACTGAAAAGAACAAAGAGTAAATAAAAGACGACACCAAGAGAAAATTGGAGGAAAAGAAGGACAAGAGTTGAAGGAAAAGGCCGAAAAGAGAACAAACGATAGATAGAAAGAACCCTGAGAAGCCGAAACACAACAGAAAATTGCTCACAGACAGGAACGATAGATGTCGGAAAATGGCCCCGTGAAAGAAAGAAAATGGGATATAATAATAAAAAAGGGACGCCGAAGACAATGCTTAGGTATCCGAAAAATAGAAATAAAATAAATAGATCTTACTGAACACCCCCAGCCCCAATGGATAAACTTGGAAGAAAACTAGCTTTTGAAAGATTGATTTATTCCGATCTTTTGAAATCACGATTTTGTATCCCCGTCGTTTGGTTGTGGTGACGGCCATTCCCTGCCTAGCACATGTGACAGAGCTTTGTATCAATCAACTTTTCATTTATTTCGTCACTTGCGCTAAACTCATTAAATCCTAGAGATTTGATTATTTTTAAGGACTATTACGTCATCACAAGACTTCAACATTTTTAATCCGTCCTCATGAACTGGTCAGCTTTCACTGGGTTGGCTTAATGGCCGATCCAGCCTGGTAGGTCACAACTTAAATCTGATTGTCGCCATTAACTACCCAACGATCCTAACTCCATCTCAAGAGACTGTCTGGACGGGCTTTTTGAAAAGACAAAAAAAAAAAAAAAAAAAAAATTGATCGTGGCTTCGTAATTCAAGCCTGTCTGTAATTAATCTTATTAACTTAAAACAATAAACCAATGCCAGTGAAAATGTTTTATCCAAGTCGTATTTTATTTTTAATTTATAGCCCGGTGTAATGTCGTCTGGTTTAGTGAATATACCAACATTGCTCCAAACGTAGCCGAGTATCGGCTTAATTAAGTTGATGGACAAAGAGTAGGCGTTACAATTCGTATTATACTTTCGATGTAAATCTTTAAAAGTTGCAAATTTATTAAGAACTACAACACTAAAAACACTAACTTGGCATCCCGACTTCAGTCACTTTCTCACAGGCGTGATGTGGCTTCCCTCTGTCTTTTCTTCAAATATTTTCATGGCAAATGTTCTGACGAGCTTTTTCTCCTAGTGCCCAGACTACATGATTGTAAGCGTGCAACAAGATTAGCATCTAGGTCACACCCTTTCACTGTTGAAACAGTTAAATGCAACTGCCACCCCTTCTCGCGCTTCCTGACAGTGAAACTCCCTTCCTCTTGCTTCCCTGATAACTACAATCTTCAAAAATGTAAATGCAACGTCAATTGCCATCTCCGGTTGCCTTGATCCCCGTTTATCTTTTAATCCTTTCTTCAATCCCCACCCCCATATCCAGTCTTTTAACTAAATTTCACTCCCTGTAACCCCCTACGTGATAGTGGCACTCTTGCCTTACTTGGGGTGAAAAAAAAAGTGTCGTCCCGTCAGCAAACACGAAATTTAGTGGCTATAACTCTGGTGTGATGATGTTGAAGTGTCGATTGAAAGATAACACAAGTCTTGAATCGTTATTACTTAAAGTTTTTTTTTTTTTGTTCCAATATTTCTTCATTTACTCTTAGCCAGTCTGTGGGGGGGGGGGAGAGAGACTAACTAACTACTCTAGGGCGGTTTCTGATATCAATGCGCGTTCTACATCTTTCCCGGGCCTGCAAACTGGTTGCAGCCTCCGTTCCTGTCTTTTCTACAAATATTTTCATGGCAAATATTCTGACGAGCTATTTTCACTGGTACCCCAACCGCATGAATTTAAGCGTGCTACTAGGTTGGCATCTCGATCCCACCCTTTTTACTTTTGAAACACATAAATGTAACCGCCTCTTCTACTCCAACAGCTTCTTCTCTCGCACTTCCCACCAGTGGAACTCTTACTTGCTTCCCCAATAACTATAATCTTCAAAAATTTAAATGCAACGCCAATCGTCATCTTCTGATTCCTTCATCCTCGTTCTTTTTATCCTTTTCGCAATCCCCCCCATACCCAGTCTTGAGGCGTGTGATGTTTCGCCTAAGGGGAAAGAGGTAGTAGAATAGAAAACAATTCTAATGTGAAAAGAGCTAAATTGTAATAATTAAATAACAAGCTTAACCGTACTACCTTGTCTGTCGTTTTTAATGAAACAGGCATATATATATATATATATATATATATATATATATATATATATATATATATATATGATCGGTCCTGATTTGGGATCTCGATTTCAGTCACTTTCTAACCAACGTAATCTGGCTTCTCTGTCTTTTCTATGAATATTTTCATGGCATCTGCTCTGACGACCTATTTTCACTGGTGAAAGGCCTCACACAGCAGCCCAAACGGTGCAGGCCATCAACGAGCTGGGCTGGGAACTGCTACCTCATCCCCCTTACAGCCCAGACCTTGCCCCTTCAGACTTTCACCTGTTTGGTCCCTTGAAAGTGTACACGAGAGGCATGAAGTTTAAAAGTGACGATGAAGTCAAAAGTGTTGTGAGCGACTGGCTGAGACATCAGTCCAAAGATTTTTACGCTGAGGGAATACGTAAGCTTGTGCACAGATGGGAAAAGTGTGTGACAGTGCTGGGAGACTACGCTGAAAAAAAAAAAAAGTAAGCTTCTATCTGTATTAGAAGTCCTTATACCGAAAAATTCACCTTATTTATTGAATGACCCTCGTATTTTTCAACCACGAAGAGTGTAACCCCATGAGTCAGTGTATATTTGGACTCGGTAGAAACGGGGGAGAGCCACAACTGAACTAAAGAACTAGGCGCGATGGCCATAGACCTGAACAGCGACGGGATAAGAAAAGTCTATCCCTGTAAATTCAATAAAGTGTCCCGTTTCGAAATGCCATGAAGGTTAGCAGGATTCAAAAGCATCTGATGAAGGCTGGAGAAGACAAAACGCCCGAAACATTGCAATAACAACAATGAAGTTAAGAGCAGTAGACCGTATCTAAAAAATGGTGGAAAAATGATCGAATATCACTCTAAAATACGCAAACTTTATAGTCTACAGAAAAGCAGGCATTCCCATGTGACCCATCATATCTAGGATTGAAACCGCTTCTCATAGACTAGCGGCAAATATAGTAAACATTTTAACTCTTCAGATATTAAAAATTCCGGCAAACTTGTCGAAAGAATAAGATATATGAGTGATTCGATTTTTACGGCTTAACCGTTTTTGCGAAACATTTGTTGGAGAGAGTGAATATTGCATTAACAATTATTTTGGAGAAAATGATTTTTCCATATACAAGTCCTACTGTTTAACCCATGCCTGTGGGGGTGAGGAATAAAACAAATATTGATAGTTTGTATATTAAATCCAGATAGACTAATGCAACGATCACAAGTCTCTGAACCAATTAGTGTCTCATTCCGTTATACTGTGGAGGAATATTCACTCACACCATATGGTCATAAAAATTGGGCTTGTGTTCACGAGGAAAAACAGTACACACAAACGTATACAATAACAATAAGAAAAAAACATGGTAAACTGTATGGTAATTTTATACAATTTTATTTATGTATTTGTGTGTATTGGTGTGTATGTGTTTTACATTACAATAAGGTTCATGTTATAAAAAGGAGTAAGTTACTCCTTAATATCACAAGTCCTATCTCGGAGGGAACTTACACACGTGTTGTCATCCCGACAGTCCTTGAGCGAAGAGATTGAATCTCACGTCTCTTGGCGGGATGCCTGAACTTCCAGCAGGAACAGTCCCCGTTTCATGCTGGGGGTAATTTTAATATTTTTATTTTTTATTTACTTAATTCATTTTAAACGAGATTTAAATTTTATTTTATTTATAATTTTCATCATTATTATTATTTTATATTTATTTATAATAATAGCAATATTCCCACAATACCACAGCACATCGTGACACGCTTTTCTCCTAAAGAAACATCTAACAAAATAAAATAACTTCTCCATATCGATAGACAAAATTATAAGGATTTTCAGACTTTTAATTTCACATTCGATAATCTTTTTTGGAGACATAAATTCGGTTTACCGATGATGTGATCAACTCTTAGCGGTGTGCTAACCTTTTTTCCCTTATAATTCGTAGTCCTTTCTAAATAGTTCACCTAAATAATCCACATATTTGTGATGTATTTGATAACGCTTTAATATATCCTCGCAAAACAATATTACCCAATCTTGTAAATAAGCTGAACAACGTTGTTTCGCTTTCATCAGTAAATTCCGTTGTGTTTTTAAAGTTTAAATAATACTAAACATTTCTTCATATCATATTAATCTAGGGTTGCTAGATTAAGAGTGTCCCGTATTTCTAATTTTTTAAACTCTCTTAAAATCTCTTAAACTCTATCAAACTCTCTCTCTTATATAATAAATGCGAATGTCAGTGTGTCACACCTTTTCATCTTTACTGTTAGAAGCAGTAGCCCAACATATCATACAATTTTGGAATCAAGCCGACTCTGTGAGCAAATTTAAAACCTTCCGGGCTTGATCCAGAGCCGCAATCCTGAAATTTTGGATTCCCAACTTTTCATTAATGCCATTGTTTTCAGTGATTTCTTTTTTGGGATGATTTTTTTTTTCGATGATAAAACTTTTTATAACTTTGGGAATAATTGAAATTAATTGCGAAATCCAGCAAAAGTCAATCATGAAATAAAAATTCTTTGTACAGAAAGTAAGGTCCTACGTACATCAAATTGTCTTTAAATTAAGTGGCGACAGAAGAATTATCGTTGAACTTTTAAAAGGAAAGCTTAAATATTAATTCAATACTTAAATGCAGCGATCAATTTTGAGTTCTTCTCTAGTTTATTGTTGCCTATTGCGTCTTTCTCTCCTTACCTATTGTGATGAAGGCCCAGTCAAGGGCCCTCCGCCGGAGCTACCTTAAATGCCGCCTGATAGGGCGGCTTTTAAGCCAGTACATATATATCTATACATACCTACACACCCAGTCAAATATATTATATAAAAGAAGACACATAAGTTCAAAACATAAAGTAATGATTTTAATGGGTTATGAGGAAAATAAAAGTGAAATTGATGCGGGCCAGTGTGTACACGTTTTGAGATGAACATGTGTATCTCCTGAAATGCACACAACAAATATGGCGGACTCTCAGTATGAATTCACCTAAAAGAAATGTAAAGGAACAACAAGAACCGATATTTATGTACAAACAAATGAATATGTATTAAACAACAAAAGGTTACAAATGACAAAGAAAAAATGTGTGTGAAACAAATGAATGTGGGGAGTTTGTGTTCCAAAGTATGTGTAATGAGTGAATGTGCGTACGTACGTGTGTGTTTGTAATGTTCATGCGTTTCCCATGGTGGGGAAAAAACGCAATCTTCTGTGAGAGATTTACATTGGTGGCGTTCATATTAACGGACAAGTAAGAGAACGAAAAAAGCCGCGCATTTATAGTGTTGTAGAGCGTCTCCTAGGAACAGTTTGGAAAATTAAGAGGAAATAACCTGACAAAATCATTTGAAAATTATTTAAACCAAGCAAAGAAAAAGAAATTCTGTAAAAGTGAAATCATTTGAAAATATTTATTTTATAGAGAAAATAGAGAAATAAACAAGTCAGTTTTGTGTAAATTTCTAGCCACACTAGTTTCCTTGTTACTTTTGGGTTATTTTCATCAAGAGAATCTGAAAAAAGAAAGTATATAATTTTTATAAAGTTACAACCAAGACCTGTAACAGGATAGTAAAAATATATTTTTATTACGAAATTTGAAAATGAACTGAAAAATTTAATATTCGCCAAGTTCCGTTGTCTTTTTCCCTGATATTATTTTAATTAAATTATTATCATCTACTCTTTGAATGTGTTTATTTGACCTTGATGAGGCACGATTGATTACGACTCGGATTGAAGTATCGGAGAGCCGAGTTTGAATTAACTCTTTTTATTTGACATTAATAAAAATATAAGCGTTTTTATTTTTTTCCCCAGCATCAGAGACATTTGCAGAAAGCAGACGACAAAACCAACATGGCGACGAATGTGAAAATAAAAAGCAAGAAAAAAAAAAGAAAAGAAAAAAAAAGAAGAGACAATTTGCCCATGGACGTTTTTCCGGGAGGTTTCCGATTTGTCAAAAGCGTCAACTTTTATATTTGGTGTATCCTTGAAAGGTCATTAGGACAGGGTCAAAAGTACCCAATACGGTAAGGGACGTCTGGCAAACCTATGTTAATCCGTACTGATAAGACCTAAATTTAAATATCTATTGAAAATCCACCAACAAAAATGATCTCATACACTATTCACATCACAACAAAAAATCTAGAATAGTTATTGGTTTCGACCTAATAGCACTTATAGTCTTCAGTATTTATTTACTTCTCTAATAAATGTCGTAAAAACGATTTTGATTTTAAATTTTATCTTGCCGTCATCGAAGTGATGGCGTGATGATATAGAAATAAATGAATAAAAATAAATAAGAACAAATAACAAACTAAAATTTCACCATCACTAAATATTGACGGATAAAAAAATCGTCAAAGCCATTAGTTCGACCAACCAATCAGAAAGCTTTTACAACCAGGATGTAAGAAAAGAAGAAACCCCCCCACCAAAAAAAAACAAAACAAAAAAACAAACAAGGAGACCAACATCTTAACATCTCTAAAAATAGATAATTCAACTAAACAATCAGAAAGCGTTCGCAACCAGAAAATAAGGCCGCGAGCCAATGAGAAGCAAAGCATCACTTTTCAAAGTGGATCCATAGTGTATATAACCAGATAGTAAAGCTGCGGCCATTGTAATATACAGTGTAACCCGGATATAAGAGAGTTGTCGGGACCGGAGAAGTAGTCTCTTATATCCGGGTTTGGTCTATTTTGTTTAGGTAACTATGGCTCTAATTTGGGACCAGAGAAAATCTCTTATATCCGTGTTTCTCTTATATCCGGGACTCTTATATCCGGGTTAGACTGTACCAAGACAAGATACGGAATTTACACGACTAGCTGGCGATCTCAGTCAGCTAAACCATCCTTGTTACATTGAAAGTGCTTTAGTCACTTCGACGTGGTGTCATAGTTAGAAAACATGTTTTGCTAGATCAATTACGATTAAGTAGTGAGTTCGATCCTCACCGGCTACCCCATACTTTAGGCCTTGTGTCAGCATAAGAGTACATTGAAAAAAAAAATTTCTAGCCACAATTCAGCCAATTTTTCAAACTAAAATTTAATATTCGCCAAGTTCCGTTGTCTTTTCTCCTGATATTATTTTAATTAAATTATTATCTACTCTTTGAATGTGTTTATTTGACCTTGACGAGGAACGATTGATTACGACTCGGATTGAAGAATCGGAGAGCCGAGTTCGAATTCTAGTCGACTCCATTACATTTACTTACATGCTAAAACCCTTGGGAAAGGTATTATTAATCCTTTTCTTTTACCTCCAGATATGGGTAAATAGAAGAACAGACTGGGTTCTCTCGCCTTGGGTGATAAAAGGTCTAGGCGAAAGAGAACCCTGAATTCAAAACTGTATGTTAGCCCTGGCTAATCACGTACTATGCAGCTAAGGAAAGAATCGTTCGCATTGATTCGATGATTGATTAACTCTTTTTATTTGAGCTTAATAAAAATATAAGCGTTTTTATTTTTTTCCCCAGCATCTGAGAGACATTTACAGAAAGCAGACGACAGAACCAACATGGCGACGAATGTGAAAATAAAAAGCAATAAAAAAAAAAGTAAAAAAAAAAAAAAGTAAAGAAAAAAAAAAAGTAAAGAAAAAAAAAAAGTAAAGAAAAAAAAAAAGTAAAGAAAAAAAAGAGACAATTTCCCCATGGACGTTTTTCCGGGAGGTTTCCGATTTGTCAAAAGCGTCAAGTTTTATTTTAATCTAGTTTAAATGAGAAGGAACTAATTTTAAGAGTAATATCGAAAACTGATACACGCTTATTATTTAAGTTGAAACATTTCAAAACAGACATCGACACAAAAATAAAAATGTCAAAATAAAAACTGAAAATTTACGGTCATGTTAGTTTAACGGAATGGATAAAATTTTCTTTTCATGAGAAAAGTTAAAATCAACTCGTTTGTTTTATGGCGACCCATGGAGAACCGATAACGATTATGCTTTGTCAGATACAAAGATTCTCTACATAAATATTGATATTTATTTTTGAGTTTTAACATTTAAATCAAAATAGAAACGATTGAGACCACTATCTTTGAAATTGCGAAATTTTACGATTTTAACAGAGATTTGAACACACCGGAAATCATTGGTATGATAAGTATAAGAAAAAAGTAGCTAATATCAGGATGTCAAAAAAGGCGATTTCAGAAAAAATAAAAGAGTAATAAGCAAGACAGGTAGATTTACTACCAATAAATTATTTGAAGAAGCTAGTGTTGGTATGAAAACTATTTGCATACACCGCAAAGTGAAAGCAATTACAGATTTGCATACACCGCAAAGTGAAAGCAATTACAGATTTGCATACAGCGCAAAGTGAAAGCAATTACAGATTTGCATACAGCGCAAAGTGAAAGCAATTACAGATTTGCATACAGCGCAAAGTGAAAGCAATTACAGATTTGCATACAGCGCAAAGTGAAAGCTATAAGAGATTTGCATACATCGTAAAACGAAAGCTATAAGAGATTTGCATACATCGTAAAACGAAATCTATAAGAGATTTGCATACATCGTAAAACGAAAGCTACAAGAGATTTGCATACACCGCAAAATGAAAGCTACAAGAGATTTGCATACACTGCAAAATGAAAGCTACTAGAGATTTGTATATGCTGCATAAAAATGATATGATAGAGATTTGTTTACTCCGTAAAATGATACTAAAGACTGGCGTTATTAAAGCAATTCAACAGATTAAAAACAAAAACCTTCCGTTATTTCCAAGCAGGGATCTGAATGCTTATTCAGAAAATGGCTTTATTGAAATAAAGCAATGTAACTATTTTATGAATTAAACTTATCCGTTTGAGGAGCCACACAGATAATTCAATTCTTATTTTTATGCAGGTTTACTATGCCGGTCTCCAGACGAAGGCTGTCATGCCAAAATGTATTACTAGGACTCATTTCTGGCGAGGAGAAATCTTGAGTAATTTTTGTCATGAGATTCATGTAAAAGTGGGCTTCCCATTTTGTGCTAGATTCCGGTTTGCTGGGAGGATGGTGAAATAGATAACTATATAAAAAAATATTTGAACGTCAGTTTTAATTTGGAAGGCTTCGAGTAGGCACACACACATACACTTTATATATATATATATATATATATATATATATGAAAGGTTAATGGTCAGAGTTGAATCAGACCAGGAAACAGTAATATTAAAAAATGCTCAATACACGCGTGAAAAAAAAAGAGTAAAAAATAACATGTAGAGCTGTCCTATAATATATTTTATATAGTAATATATAGTATATATATATATATACTTTAGCTTGGTTTAATTTGTTTTACGGTATATCAGCCTGAATGGGTTATTTAATGCCGACAAGATTTTTAGGATAGGTTCGTATGAATAGAATATGTATTCTTTGTAAGAAATCAGTTTGTAGATCAGGTTTGGTTTATTTTGTTTTACGGCATATCAACCTCAATGGGTTATTTAATGCCGACAAGATTTTTAGGATAGGTTCGTATGAATAGAATATGTATTCTTTGTAAGAAATCAGTTTGTAGATCAGGTTTGGTTTATTTTGTTTTACGGCATATCAACCTCAATGGGTTATTTAATGTCGACAAGATTTTTAGGATAGGTTCGTATGAATAGAATATGTATTCTTTGTAAGAAATCAGTTTGTAGATCAGGTTTGGTTTATTTTGTTTTACGGCATATCAACCTCAATGGGTTATTTAATGCCGACAAGATTTTTATTACTGGTAATAATTTTTCTTCAAAAATTCATTGCTGGTAATAATTTTTTACAAAAATGTATTGCTGGTATTAAAACCTACTTTTGCACTTTCATAGTGTTTTGTCTCCAGTTTGGGGGGGTTAACAATTTGTTCATAGCTCTAACAGGTGCTACCACCCCGGGTCAAAGTGGACCTGGGAACATCAGCAATTAAGAGGTTGTTCCACACTCCTCAAAACCTCTTGATCAGAGGCCTTGCTGCCGGATGTTGTTTATCGTCATACCCAGGACGATTAGACAAATTGTACGTATGGGAACTATTTAGGACTACACATATATGTTGAGGTATTATGGTGGCTGTAGTAAGAATGGTAAGAATGTGTTGTTTTTATGTAAGGAATTTTGTGGTATGTTTGGGTCAGTCATTGTGTCTAGCTAAGTTTAATTATAAAATAGAATAAGACCAGCCTTCTTCATCCCCCTTTTAGCCTTGTGCCACATTTTTGTTTTCTACAAAATAAATATTGCCTTCTTTTATGGTACAGGATTGTACATATGGTGATTAGTTAGGACATCATAGAGACACCGAGGTATTGTGGTGACTGTAGCAAAAATGCTAAGTAAGAATGTGTTGTTTTGGTGCAAGTAATATTGTGGTTTGTTTGGGTCAGTATTTATGGCTACCTAAGTTTAAGATAAGGCAGTCTGAAAACCAAAATTTCCTCCATTTTTGTATTATTACAAAAAAATAATTATTCCGCTCCTCTATGGTACCAAAAATCTATGAATTTAGGCACACTACTCAAATTCCAATTGGGTTAATTACAATCACATACATTCAAATACCCTTGAGAAGAAAGGTATGAATTCATCTCTACTCCCCAGCTATGGGTTAAATAGCAGAAAAGACTGGGTCCTATAGCCTTGGTTGGCAACCAGTCTATCGTTGAAAGAAATGGTAACCTACTGCGAATAAATCTAGTCAGCCAGAAATAAAAGAGAGTCATGATCGCCCAAGAGTGGCAAAAGATTGGCGCCAAGGTCTCCTCATTTTACAGTTGAAATGACTAGTTGCAACCGTAAGTTCTATGCTAACAGTTTCTTCGATTGCACTTTTCGTTTGTGGAAATCTCTTCCGGCTTCTTGCTTACCAGTCAACTTTTTATGTTCAAAAACTCAAATGCAATGTCAGTCGCTATCTAGCATCTTGTTCCTTTATTGTTCTCCCGCCTTAGTGTTTTTTTTCTCATATTCTTTAACACTAAGTAATTCTTTGCGTCTTAGTGGCTTTATTGCCTTGCTTGAGGAGAAATGATTTAAAAAAAAAAGGATAAAAAACAAAACTTATTTATGACTACATAGCTACAAACACGGTGACATATGGAACCGCATTTGAGAAATCTAGCGACAATTCCATTACAGCAAGCAGAGATGTGTGTGTGTGTGTGTGTGTGTGTGTGTGTGTGTGTACAGAGACAGGTTAGATTTTAAAGCCTCGAGATGAAATTTAACTTGAACTTTTGATCATGAGGCTCTGGATCAAGCTGGGATGAACACTCTCGAATCGAATGCGTACAAGTAATATATTTTAGCCAAATGAGGCTTGTCTCGAGGTGCCATGGACCGACCTGAAACGGTCCATCAACAACACTGCGTGCAAGTAATATATTTTAGCCCGGCATGTCTTTGCAAACGCTCCGAGTGATTCTTTTGCTAGAAGCCGACAGGGTTATTTCGATCTGTACGCCTTACTTGGTCTGTGCAATGGCAGACTCAGTGGGAGAGGGTTTGATTAACTCCATTTCAAACATACTTCGCAACAGGCAATGTCGAACGCGCCTCGTTTTATTGGAGAAAAAGAATATGGAAAGTGAAGCTGCGACGTGTTTGTGACGACACATAGCCGCAGTTGCAAAGCAAAGCGAAACCCGCGCTGGGACATCAATAGATATTTATTATTAAGATTTGATTGTATCAAGATCGTTTCAGTTCTCATCCAAGAGAAGTTGTAATCTGTTTCACGGATTATCGAAAATGTGTGTGTGTGTGTTTGTTTGTTTGTTTGTTTGCCCGTGTAGATATGAGAAGGGAAAGGGAAAGGGAAAGAAAGACAGGAAGGAAAAATAAGGAAAGATGAGAAATAGAGAAAAAAGAAAAACAAGAGGTGTCAGACAGACAAAAAAAAGAGACACGAAAGAAAGACAGGCAGACAAAAAAAAAAGAGACACGAAAGAAAGACAGGCAGACAAAAAAAAAAGAGACACGAAAGAAAGACAGGCAGACAAAAAAAAAGAGACACGAAAGAAAGACAGGCAGACAAAAAAAAAGAGACACGAAAGAAAGACAGGCAGACAAAAAAAAGAGACACGAAAGAAAGACAGGCAGACAAAAAAAAAAGAGACACGAAAGAAAGACAGGCAGACAAAAAAAAAAGAGACACGAAAGAAAGACAGGCAGACAAAAAAAAGAGACACGAAAGAAAGACAGGCAGACAAAAAAAAAAGAGACACGAAAGAAAGACAGGCAGACAAAAAAAAAAGAGACACGAAAGAAAGACAGGCAGACAAAAAAAAGAGACACGAAAGAAAGACAGGCAGACAAAAAAAAAAGAGACACGAAAGAAAGACAGGCAGACAAAAAAAAAAGAGACACGAAAGAAAGACAGGCAGACAAAAAAAAGAGACACGAAAGAAAGACAGGCAGACAAAAAAAAAAGAGACACGAAAGAAAGACAGGCAGACAAAAAAAAAAGAGACACGAAAGAAAGACAGGCAGACAAAAAAAAAGAGACACGAAAGAAAGACAGGCAGACAAAAAAAAGAGACACGAAAGAAAGACAGGCAGACAAAAAAAAAAGAGACACGAAAGAAAGACAGGCAGACAAAAAAAAAAGAGACACGAAAGAAAGACAGGCAGACAAAAAAAAGAGACACGAAAGAAAGACAGGCAGACAAAAAAAAAAGAGACACGAAAGAAAGACAGGCAGACAAAAAAAAAAGAGACACGAAAGAAAGACAGGCAGACAAAAAAAAGAGACACGAAAGAAAGACAGGCAGACAAAAAAAAAAGAGACACGAAAGAAAGACAGGCAGACAAAAAAAAAAGAGACACGAAAGAAAGACAGGCAGACAAAAAAAAGAGACACGAAAGAAAGACAGGCAGACAAAAAAAAAAGAGACACGAAAGAAAGACAGGCAGACAAAAAAAAAAGAGACACGAAAGAAAGACAGGCAGACAAAAAAAAAAGAGACACGAAAGAAAGACAGGCAGACAAAAAAAAGAGACACGAAAGAAAGACAGGCAGACAAAAAAAAAAGAGACACGAAAGAAAGACAGGCAGACAAAAAAAAAAGAGACACGAAAGAAAGACAGGCAGACAAAAAAAAAAGAGACACGAAAGAAAGACAGGCAGACAAAAAAAAGAGACACGAAAGAAAGACAGGCAGACAAAAAAAAAAGAGACACGAAAGAAAGACAGGCAGACAAAAAAAAAAGAGACACGAAAGAAAGACAGGCAGACAAAAAAAAAAGAGACACGAAAGAAAGACAGGCAGACAAAAAAAAGAGACACGAAAGAAAGACAGGCAGACAAAAAAAAAAGAGACACGAAAGAAAGACAGGCAGACAAAAAAAAAAGAGACACGAAAGAAAGACAGGCAGACAAAAAAAAAAGAGACACGAAAGAAAGACAGGCAGACAAAAAAAAGAGACACGAAAGAAAGACAGGCAGACAAAAAAAAGAGACACGAAAGAAAGACAGGCAGACAAAAAAAAGAGACACGAAAGAAAGACAGGCAGACAAAAAAAAGAGACACGAAAGAAAGACAGGCAGACAAAAAAAAGAGACACGAAAGAAAGACAGGCAGACAAAAAAAAGAGACACGAAAGAAAGACAGGCAGACAAAAAAAAAGAGACACGAAAGAAAGACAGGCAGACAAAAAAAAGAGACACGAAAGAAAGACAGGCAGACAAAAAAAAAGAGACACGAAAGAAAGACAGGCAGACAAAAAAAAAAGAGACACGAAAGAAAGACAGGCAGACAAAAAAAAAAGAGACACGAAAGAAAGACAGGCAGACAAAAAAAAAAGAGACACGAAAGAAAGACAGGCAGACAAAAAAAAAAGAGACACGAAAGAAAGACAGGCAGACAAAAAAAAGAGACACGAAAGAAAGACAGGCAGACAAAAAAAAAAGAGACACGAAAGAAAGACAGGCAGACAAAAAAAAAAGAGACACGAAAGAAAGACAGGCAGACAAAAAAAAAAGAGACACGAAAGAAAGACAGGCAGACAAAAAAAAGAGACACGAAAGAAAGACAGGCAGACAAAAAAAAAAGAGACACGAAAGAAAGACAGGCAGACAAAAAAAAAAGAGACACGAAAGAAAGACAGGCAGACAAAAAAAAAAGAGACACGAAAGAAAGACAGGCAGACAAAAAAAAGAGACACGAAAGAAAGACAGGCAGACAAAAAAAAAAGAGACACGAAAGAAAGACAGGCAGACAAAAAAAAAAGAGACACGAAAGAAAGACAGGCAGACAAAAAAAAAAGAGACACGAAAGAAAGACAGGCAGACAAAAAAAAGAGACACGAAAGAAAGACAGGCAGACAAAAAAAAGAGACACGAAAGAAAGACAGGCAGACAAAAAAAAGAGACACGAAAGAAAGACAGGCAGACAAAAAAAAGAGACACGAAAGAAAGACAGGCAGACAAAAAAAAGAGACACGAAAGAAAGACAGGCAGACAAAAAAAAGAGACACGAAAGAAAGACAGGCAGACAAAAAAAAGAGACACGAAAGAAAGACAGGCAGACAAAAAAAAAGAGACACGAAAGAAAGACAGGCAGACAAAAAAAAGAGACACGAAAGAAAGACAGGCAGACAAAAAAAAAGAGACACGAAAGAAAGACAGGCAGACAAAAAAAAAAGAGACACGAAAGAAAGACAGGCAGACAAAAAAAAAAGAGACACGAAAGAAAGACAGGCAGACAAAAAAAAAGAGACACGAAAGAAAGACAGGCAGACAAAAAAAAAGAGACACGAAAGAAAGACAGGCAGACAAAAAAAAGAGACACGAAAGAAAGACAGGCAGACAAAAAAAAAGAGACACGAAAGAAAGACAGGCAGACAAAAAAAAGAGACACGAAAGAAAGACAGGCAGACAAAAAAAAAGAGACACGAAAGAAAGACAGGCAGACAAAAAAAAGAGACACGAAAGAAAGACAGGCAGACAAAAAAAAAGAGACACGAAAGAAAGACAGGCAGACAAAAAAAAAGAGACACGAAAGAAAGACAGGCAGACAAAAAAAAAGAGACACGAAAGAAAGACAGGCAGACAAAAAAAAAGAGACACGAAAGAAAGACAGGCAGACAAAAAAAAAGAGACACGAAAGAAAGACAGGCAGACAAAAAAAAGAGACACGAAAGAAAGACAGGCAGACAAAAAAAAAAGAGACACGAAAGAAAGACAGGCAGACAAAAAAAAGAGACACGAAAGAAAGACAGGCAGACAAAAAAAAAGAGACACGAAAGAAAGACAGGCAGACAAAAAAAAAGAGACACGAAAGAAAGACAGGCAGACAAAAAAAAAGAGACACGAAAGAAAGACAGGCAGACAAAAAAAAGAGACACGAAAGAAAGGCAAATGAGAAAAAGAAAGAAAGAAAGAAAAACAGGCAAGATAAAGGAAGAAAGAAACAGGAAAAATGTGTTGAATCTTGTGAACTTCTTTTCAGTGTCAGTTTTACTTTAAAAAAAAAAAAACACCTGTTCGGTTTGCACTCAGTCAACTTGTCACCCAGTTTGCCTTTCAGTCAGTTCGTCTGTCTGTTTGCTAATGTTGGCGATATGTTGGAAGGAAATATGAATAACACAGGAAGAGGTCTTCATCTTCTTTTACCTTCTAACATTTTTTCTGACTTCTGTCATAGCATCGCTCATAGGGCTTCTCTTGCAGTAGGTACGTCTCCCCCCACACACACACTTCTGTTATTTGTCTTACCTCGATACCTAAATGATAGCTGTCATATGTGGATACGCATGTCTGAATAAGCGCCGTTGTTTTAAACGGTGTGAATTACATCTACCGGCCTGTGCATTCGAGAGTCTTAATAAAGAATATGCGCTGTAAGGCAGTTTTCGAACGTGCGTCCCTACTTTGTAGGGAAAAGCACCGTCTGAGCAGTCGTGCTTTAGAAACAGCTTCACAGCCCGGCAAGCGTGTGTCCATTGTTAAAACTCGGATGCACAAACCGGTAGATGTAATTCACAGTGTTTACCCCCACCCCCCAAAAAAACCCAACAAAACAAACAAAAACAAAACACGGCGTTTACTTAAACACGTCTATCCCCTAAAAATATAAAGTTCATAGCAATAAGAAATAATAAAAAAAAAAAAAGAACGGTCTAAAAAAATAAATAAAAAAATAAAGGGCGTCTACTTAAACATGTGTATCCACTGAAATATAACGTTTAGAAGTAAAGAAATGTATATATGATATTAGATAAATATCAATTAAGCAGATATTAAGATTAAATTAGTTATATATAGGTGTGGGGGTGGATGACTCTCCGGTCGTTTTCGATGTATGAGGGTCAAGCAGTTCAGTTCTTGGAACTGAACAACCAGACTACCCACAGGTATCTCATTTGATTATAGCGGTGAAGGCTTGTCTAGAACCGACCACACTTTTTGGAATACTGAACCAGCGACCCTCGTCAGGTTTTGAATTCAGAGTTGTTCTTCTCTTAAACCGGTTTCTACCCAAAGCTATAGGATCCAGTTTGTCCTGCTATTTAACCATAACTAAGGGAGAGGCAGATTCATGCCTTTCCTAACGTGAGTAAATGCAATGAACACGACTAGGATTCGAACTCTGCTTTCCTCAATCCCAGGCGCTGTCTGTTATCCAAGGTTTCAAATGAATTTTAAAAATGAAAGGTCTTTCTTGAAGCTTTTAGTTTTAATTCAAGCTAATAGATTAAGTTTAATAATTCCAGTAAGCCGAATACTTTACCGTATTTCAAACAGAATTTAAATTGATTGGAACCTTACTTAAATTGCTAAAACCGGCCATGATGGAAAATCTATCAACGTAATTGTTTTTATTAAAAACATACTTTTCTGAAACATTTTTTGAGGAAGATTAAAAAGATTTAAAATTTAATTAATCTGAAATAAAACAATTATTATTTACTTTTTGTTTAACTATCGCGGAAAAGCGTTAAAAAAAACACTGACGTGGGTGTTTTTATGAGCTATTGACAGATTTATCGATAGTTTAATGTTTGTCAAATTTAAGTAAAAAGTACATAACTGTAAAAATTACTTTAATACAACGTGAACGCCTTTTTATATACCGTTTTAAATTACCCAGCAATCTTAAAAAGTTCGGAAAATATTTTTAACATTTTATTGAATTTTAGGTACTTTGGCTTTATAGCGAAAACGCTTGTTGAGGAAATTCTATAAAATTACCAATAAATTTTAAATTTACTACAGTTACCGCTCTTATCTTCTGATAATGTCGTGTATTGACATCCGTATTTACAAAAATCTGCACGTTTATATATACGCACAAAGAAAATTCTTTTTAAAATACTGGGGGAGTAAGTTCCGCTCAGACAGCTTCTTCCCGAGAACCGTTACTTTGTAGAACAGACTCCCTAGAGGATGCTTCCTCGATTACTATCATCCCCATTCCCTTTGCATTCCATTGGTAAGGAGGAAGTTCCGCTCAGACAGCTTCTTCCCGAGAACCGCTACGTTGTAGAACAGACTCCCTGGAGGATGCTTCCTCGATTACTATAATCCTCATTCCCTTTATATTCCATTGGAAAGAATGAAGTTCCGCTCAGACAGCTTCTTCCCGAGAACCGTTACTTTGTAGAACAGACTCCCTAGAGGATGCTTCCTCGATTACTATCATCCCCATTCCCTTTGTATTCCATTGGTAAGGAGGAAGTTCCGCTCAGACAGCTTCTTCCCGAGAACCGCTACGTTGTAGAACAGACTCCCTAGAGGATGCTTCCTCGATTACTATAATCCTCATTCCCTTTATATTCCATTGGTAAGGATGAAGTTCCGCTCAGACAGCTTCTTCCCGAGAACCGTTACTTTGTAGAACAGACTCCCTAGAGGATGCTTCCTCGATTACTATCATCCCCATTCCCTTTGTATTCCATTGGTAAGGATGAAGTTCCGCTCAGACAGCTTCTTCCCGAGAACCGCTACTTTGTAGAACAGACTCCCAAGAAGATGCTTCCTCGATTACCATCATCCTCCGACAGCTTCTCAAAAGCCGCTGCAACTTTGTGCAACAGACTCCTGATGTGGTACCTTCCCCTCCTCCCGGGCAATACAATCTTAACCTATTCAAGATTAGGGTCAACCGTTATCTATCTTAATCCGCAATATTTACACCCATAAGACAATCCATTCAGTAATTCTCTACCTTGAACGATAATGTTGGCTTTTGTATGAACAATAACGTAAAAACAAACGAACATTCAACATTTCCATTCTAAATACATAGCTGCTGAAACAACCAGGAATTAAAAGAATTGAACTTCATTTTATTTACTGCTATGATAACATAAGTTAATGATTTGTGAAATCATCCAATTATTTTGTGTTGCGACCAGATGTTGCCTTTGGACTATACAATGCCCTATAAACACAACAAGTAAAAAAAAACTTCTTTCTACCCCACTCCCCAAGAAACTAATCAAGCCACAATGACAACCTGTCATCGACGGTGCTCCATCTGTTGCACAAGCAAGACCGTTGGTAATCGGAAAGACCCTGGGGGGTGGGGGACAAAAACCCTAACAAAACAAACAAACAAAAAAACTTTCTCAGCAAAAAGAAATAACTCGTATATTGTATATGTTTCTAGTAAATAACATCGAGCCAAACGTCTGTCTTGAAGACACGGTGGAGTAGTGGATAGCGACACTGATTTGAGGAATCCGAGAACCGCGTTCGAATTCCAGTCGAGTTCATTGCAATAACTTACGTGCTGATACCATTGGGAAAGGTATGGATCCATTTCTTCTCCCACTCCCAGCTATCTTCTCCCACTCCCAGCTATGGGTAAAACAGATTGGATCCTATAGCCAAGGAGAATGAAAACTGAATGCAATCCATCCTGGACAGTGTTATGCTCCATAAGGCTACCTTGCCCAAGACACACCACTGTTACTACGGCTGCAGTGCCCCTACCCACTTAATAGATTTTCATGGCTGGAAAACCCGCCTCCCTGCCCAAGGTTGTTCATGACAACAGATTGGACCCGGTCACAAGATTCTCCTTCTTTAGGAGTGCTCCTCTCAATAGTCATTCACTAAAAGACAGAAAACGCGCATTACAAGTAAGGGAGCACCCATATTAGCATTCATTTAAAGAAACTCTTATTTATTTTATTTTTTTACTTCTACGATCCATCGGTTCGCCTCTCCGGTCTTTTGAACAGGAATAGGGGTTCATCTGTTGTTCCCTGTTTGGGATTGAGTTTCCAGTTCCTATTGAAGTCTTTTTATTATCTTTCACTTTCAGTAGCTTATTGCGTCTTAGTGGCATTATCGCCTTGTTGGGGGGGGGGTCAATTACCCCCCCCCCCCCAAAAAAAAAAAACAAATACCAAAAAAACAAAAAAACAAAACAAACGACACACACTCTACAAAAAGAAACGTTTCATTTTACTAAACTTTATTCAACCCTTCAAAGTAATTTTCCATATAATATTAAGATTCTTGCATAATTTGTTACACTTGAATGGTTTCCCTTTGAATATGCCTCTCCTATTTTCTAAACCTATGAACTCATTTATATATTATCACTATCTTTTTCCAATTTTATGAAGCTTGTAGTAGGAATGTGACGGTTAACATGTAGCCTTGAATAAGCGCCAATATTAAAAGAAGAGAACAGGCGTACATTGAGAAGAATTTGACATAAGACGAAAATGCTAAAAAAAAAAATTAGAAAAATTAGAAGCTATATTGTAATTTATTAGCAGACACCGCACGAAAAAAAAATAGACCAATAATATTAGAAAGAAATAAAATAAATTTGTAATAAACATTAAACTGTGGGATTACCCCCACTTGGTTTATCAAGACGCCGCATGAGGCGCTATTTAGGGAGCTAAAAGAAACCGGACACTTCCTGTTTCTTCCTCTTTTTTTTTTTTTCATTATTTACTTTCAACATGCGGTGGAAGCAACACCAACATGGCTTGAAGATATCTTTCTCCGAGTGACTGAACTCTTTCACACAGCCACATGACAATTCCCGATAGCTAGATTTTAATGTCTTCTTTCTTTTCAGCTAATTTTTGCATGCATACAAGTATATTTTATTTATTGTTAATCCATGATTAGCCATATATAAAACGCAGGAAAATAATGTCGACTTGTTGAAATTTATTCCATTTCCTAGCACCTCCACAAGTAATGGCGACCCGTCGTTTACATGTGTAAATTTTGTTTGCCGCTGCTTTTAGTTCAACCAGTAGCCGATCCGTAACAAAACTAATTTATTTACATGTTTTACAAATCAGATTTCGGTGATTGACGACTGTACATTGAATATGGACTGAGAAGGGTTCATTTATAATGTATCTTTGAAATACGACCTGTAAAAAAATCTGGTGGCAGCATTCTTGGTCACGAGTGACACGGAGACTTTAGCAGGTTGAAAATGTGGCACCAGTGAGTAGAAACATTCAGTTTTTATAGCGTTTTGAGACATCCAAAAAGTGTGTATGTGTATATTCTGTATATATGTTATTTTTATAGATAAAATTTATTTAAGTCAATGCTCTGCTTTTTAATTAAACAGTATTAAATACATTTACCGGACTGAATGTTCGAGAAATTTCATCGAAGACTGTATTTAAAAACAGTAATTTGGACTTTGCTAAGACAATTCTCTGTAGCTAAATGGTATAGCGCGTCAGATCAAATGACGAATTCCGTATATGAATAAAAGTTCGATTCCTTTCGGAGAACGCATATTTTCTACGAAGTTTATTGAATATTCTGGCCGGTAAATGTAATTAATAGTGTTTCATTAAAAACAAAGCAATTACTGAAATTGTATCTATAAAAATAACCGATAAACAAAAAAAAAATTATATTATCAAGTACAGGATTGGTGTATTCAACACCATCACGTGATAAGACATCAGATGTGTTGAAAGAAAATGTCTATTTTTGTAGTGATTTTAATAAAAATTTTTATGTTATAATTTTCGAATAAATGATTATATATATATATATATATATATATGATACATGTGATTATGTTATATATATATACATATGATTATATATATATATATATATATATACATATGATTATATATATATATATATATATATACATATGATTATATATATATATATATATATATACATATGATTATATATATATATATATACATATGATTATATATATATATATATATATATATACATATGATTATATATATATATATATATATATACATATGATTATATATATATATATACATATGATTATATATATATATATATATACATATGATTATATATATATATATATATACATATGATTATATATATATATATATACATATGATTATATATATATATATATACATATGATTATATATATATATATATATATACATATGATTATATATATATATATACATATGATTATATATATATATATACATATGATTATATATATATATATACATACATATGATTATATATATATATATATATATATATACATACATATGATTATATATATATATATATATATACATACATATGATTATATATATATATATATATATACATACATATGATTATATATATATATATATATATACATACATATGATTATATATATATATATATATATACATACATATGATTATATATATATATATATATATACATACATATGATTATATATATATATATATATATACATACATATGATTATATATATATATATATATATACATACATATGATTATATATATATATATATATATACATACATATGATTATATATATATATATATATACATACATATGATTATATATATATATATATATATACATACATATGATTATATATATATATATATATATACATACATATGATTATATATATATATATATATATACATACATATGATTATATATATATATATATATATACATACATATGATTATATATATATATATATATATACATACATATGATTATATATATATATATATATATACATACATATGATTATATATATATATATATATATACATACATATGATTATATATATATATATATATATACATACATATGATTATATATATATATATATATATACATACATATGATTATATATATATATATATATACATACATATGATTATATATATATATATATATACATACATATGATTATATATATATATATATATACATACATATGATTATATATATATATATATATATACATATGATTATATATATATACATACATATGATTATATATATATATATATATACATATGATTATATATATATATATATATATATACATATGATTATATATATATATATATATACATATACATACATATGATTATATTATATATATATATATACATATGATTATATTATATATATATACATATGATTATATTATATATATATACATATGATTATATATATATATATACATATGATTATATTATATATATATACATATGATTATATTATATATATATATACATATGATTATATTATATATATATATACATATGATTATATTATATATATATATACATATGATTATATTATATATATATATACATATGATTATATTATATATATATATACATATGATTATATTATATATATATATACATATGATTATATTATATATATATATACATATGATTATATTATATATATATATACATATGATTATATTATATATATATATATATATATATATATATATATATATATGATTATATTATATATATATACATATGATTATATTATATATATATATATATATATATATATGATTATATTATATATATATACATATATATATATACATATGATTATATTATATATATATATATATATATATATGATTATATTATATATATATATATATATGATTATATTATATATATATATGATTATATTATATATATATATATATGATTATATTATATATATATATGATTATATTATATATATATATATATATATGATTATATTATATATATATATATATGATTATATTATATATATATATATATGATTATATTATATATATATATGATTATATTATATATATATATATATATATGATTATATTATATATATATATATATGATTATATTATATATATATATATATGATTATATTATATATATATATATATGATTATATATTATATATATATATATATATATGATTATATTATATATATATATATATATATGATTATATTATATATATATATATATATATGATTATATTATATATATATATATATATATGATTATATTATATATATATATATATATGATTATATTATATATATATATATATATATGATTATATTATATATATATATATATATGATTATATTATATATATATATATATATGATTATATTATATATATATATGATTATATTATATATATATATATATATATATGATTATATTATATATATATATATATGATTATATTATATATATATATATATGATTATATTATATATATATATATGATTATATTATATATATATATATATGATTATATTATATATATATATATGATTATATTATATATATATATATATGATTATATTATATATATATATATATATATATGATTATATTATATATATATATATATATATGATTATATTATATATATATATATATATGATTATATTATATATATATATATATATATGATTATATTATATATATATATATATATATGATTATATTATATATATATATATATATATGATTATATTATATATATATATATATATATGATTATATTATATATATATATATATATATGATTATATTATATATATATATATAATTATATTATATATATATATATATATATGATTATATTATATATATATATATATATATGATTATATTATATATATATATATATATATGATTATATTATATATATATATATGATTATATTATATATATATATATATGATTATATTATATATATATATATATGATTATATTATATATATATATATATGATTATATTATATATATATATATATGATTATATTATATATATATATATATATATGATTATATTATATATATATATATATATGATTATATTATATATATATATATATATGATTATATTATATATATATATATATATGATTATATTATATATATATATATATATATGATTATATTATATATATATATGATTATATTATATATATATATATATATATATGATTATATTATATATATATATATATGATTATATTATATATATATATATATGATTATATTATATATATATATATATGATTATATTATATATATATATATGATTATATTATATATATATATATATATATATATATATATGATTATATTATATATATATATATATATATATGATTATATTATATATATATATATATATATATGATTATATTATATATATATATATGATTATATTATATATATATATATGATTATATTATATATATATATATGATTATATTATATATATATATATATATGATTATATTATATATATATATATATATGATTATATTATATATATATATATATGATTATATTATATATATATATATATGATTATATTATATATATATATATGATTATATTATATATATATATATATATATATATGATTATATTATATATATATATATATATATATGATTATATTATATATATATATATATATATGATTATATTATATATATATATATATATATGATTATATTATATATATATATATATATATGATTATATTATATATATATATATATATATGATTATATTATATATATATATATAATTATATTATATATATATATATATATATGATTATATTATATATATATATATGATTATATTATATATATATATATGATTATATTATATATATATATATATGATTATATTATATATATATATATATGATTATATTATATATATATATATATGATTATATTATATATATATATATATATATGATTATATTATATATATATATATATATGATTATATTATATATATATATATATATGATTATATTATATATATATATATATATGATTATATTATATATATATATATATATATGATTATATTATATATATATATGATTATATTATATATATATATATATATGATTATATTATATATATATATGATTATATTATATATATATATGATTATATTATATATATATATGATTATATTATATATATATATGATTATATTATATATATATATGATTATATTATATATATATATGATTATATTATATATATATATGATTATATTATATATATATATGATTATATTATATATATATATGATTATATTATATATATATATATATATATATATATGATTATATTATATATATATATATATATATATATATATGATTATATTATATATATATATATATATATATATATATATGATTATATTATATATATATATATATATATATATATATATATGATTATATTATATATATATATATATATATGATTATATTATATATATATATATATATATGATTATATTATATATATATATATATATATATGATTATATTATATATATATATATATATGATTATATTATATATATATATGATTATATTATATATATATATATATATATATATATATATACATATGATTATATTATATATATATATATATATATATATACATATGATTATATTATATATATATACATATGATTATATATATATAAAATACATATGATTATATATATATATATATAAAAAATACATATGATTATATATATATATATATATAATACATACGATTTTATTATATATAATACATACGATTATATTATATATAATATATATATATAAGTGAATATAGACGTCAACACTTAGAGGCGACAGTGTTTCATGCTAGATGCAATCATCGGGCCACGAGTGATGTTATTTTTCTCGGCTATTTATATATACGGGTCAGTGGTGCATTGTGGGTAGTCATTTTTGGCAGGTGTTTTACCGGAAGTCGTTTATTTATTTGTGTCAAATTATTTTCCTTGTTTTTATTTAATTTCATTTTTGTTTTTTATCCTTTATATTTATTTTATTTTTATTTATTTATTTTTTATTTATTTTGATCGGTGTTTTTATTAACGTAGTAAAAATTTGTTTATATAGCTTATTGTGGGTGGTGTATTATGGCGGCATTTTACTGAATGTCGTTTATTTATTTATTTGGGTCAAATTATTTTGCTTGTTTTTATTTTTTATCTTATATATTATTTATTATTTTTATTTTGATCAGTGTTTTTATTAACGTAATAAAAATTTGTTTATATAGCTTATTTAACAGTTTTGTTTTTGTTTGGGAAGATAAACCTATTTGTTGAATTTTGGGGTTGATTCTTGTGGTTTGTTCTGACTATTATTTTTTGGCGGGAACAGTTTTTAATTTATTTATTTGGATTGATTATCTTTATTTGTTTTTTTAAACGGCTAGTTTATCGGTATCGGTTGTTAGTTTATTTATATATTTGGATGTATTTAGATCAATTTATTATACTTGTCGTTATTTATTTATTACACTGTATATTTTCTCTTTTTGGTTTTCGATTTTTAAGTAACGCAGTATATTAGTTTTTTTTTATCGTTATATAACAGTTATAGCTATTTTTCGTCCGATTTTTTGTTTTGATTTTTTATAGTCTAATATTTTGGTCATAATAGTTTGCTAATTTGTTTATTATTTACTTTATTTATTGATTTTGTTCCTTATTTTTTATTCTATTTCGTCTATTCTAACAAGTGTGATTTGGTAATTTATTTTACTTATTTTTTTTGTCATTTTGTTTGTTTATGTATTTATTTATTTTTTCAGTTTTCGATTTTTAAGTTACGTAGTAAAAATTTGTTTTCATGTCTGCATTTTGAGATTAGCTAGGGCACAATGCACCACTGACCCGTATATATAAATAGCCGAGAAAAATAACAGCACTCGTGGCCCGATGATTGCATCTAGCATGAAACAGACTGTCACCTCTAAGTGTTGACTTCTATGTTCACTTTTATATTTACACACGCTCTATCTCTGATATTGAGCACTTTATCCCATAAATATAGCACACTTTAAGACTATATTTCTTCATATATATATATATATATATATATATATATATATATATATATATATGATACATATGATAGATATATATATATATATATATATATATATCTAAGTGCTTGGGGCACCTCGACGTGGTGTAAAGCTTTTCTTGATAGATCAATTACGACTGAGTAATGAGTTCGATCCTCACTGGGTTCCTCATACTTTCGGCCATTTGCCACATCTAAACCGGGCTTAGAAAATCACTATATATAAGTGCTTAACTTTTCGAAGGCATCTTTCCCCGCCCCCTTTGTACCTTCGGATTTCATTCTTGCTTTTAAGCACACGCATTGACATAAAGCCGCCACTGCATTTATAAGGGTACTTTTTTTTATTTAAAAAAAAAAAAAAGAAAAAAAAGAAAAGAAAGTAAGAGAAAATAGGTTTAACTTTTCCAAAATCGGTTACTGTGTCTTCCTAGCCGACATATTTGCACGTAAAATGGATTCAATAATCAAACAATCAACGCGGAAGCACCCCGTCATTCATCTTCTGTACCTTCCTACGTGATGGTAGATGTCGGCGCAACTTGTTTGGACATGTTGTCATCGCCGCCCTCCACCGCACCGCCCCGCCCCAGCCTCGCTCTACCCGACTTCACTTTCCTCTTTGTCCTCCTTGAGTCCCCGCAGTTTGGATTCATTCGGACGCAGGTTCAGCACGCACAGCACAACGGACAGCAAACAGGCGGACATGACATTCGCAATTTTACCTCTTTCCGACCGGATGTGAACTTAACACTTTCAGGCGTTTGCGACTCACAAATTTGTCGTTTGTTCTCTTCATTTTTTTTTTTAATGTCGCCTCGATTTCGTCCACGATTTCTGCCTTTCAGCGTTCCTTCCCTCCCACACTTTTTATCTTTCTTTTCTCTCTTACTATATGTCTGACACTCCATCTTATCATTAAAGCTTTCTCTCCAACACCCTCTCATCTATTCTCTCTGCTTCTCATCCATTCTCCCTATCTGTCCCTCATCCATTCTCTCTAACTACCCCTCATTCACTTCTCTCTTTCACCCAGTAATAGTTAATCCGCTCCTGTAAGGAACAACGACACTCAAGTGGGCCTCTGTTGCAGAGCCATTGTTAGTATGTCACCTTCATCTTCCTCTTTGCTTGAAACAAAGAATTAAAAAGAAATCCAACTCCATATCTTTATTAAATAGGTATTTTTCCACAACAAATTACGTTGTATTTATTTCCATTAACCGCGTTACTTAGAATGACTACTTTACTACTTATGTAGCAAAAAATGTAAAATAAAAACAGTCTTAGTTGGCAATAAGTAACAGATGGCTACAAAAGGACATTGGCGATTTTACAGCTAATTTGTTTAAATAATGCAGTGACTATTGTTTGCGTTAAGTAGCAACCATTGTAAGTAAAATCATGTACTTTTTATATCATGCCCCTTTACGACGTAAAGTGATTACGGATCTTCGTAGCTTCTTTTCTTTAATATTTATCAATTGCCATGACATCTTGGCAAAGATCGTGTAGTAGTTTCCCACTGTCTTATCAGCGGTTTGGAATTCAGAGCTGTCCTAGATTCATTGCTAGACAGTACAGTACACCCTGGTATTTAACCATTAGCTAGAGAGAGAAGAAGTGGATTCCTGCCTTTTCCAAGGCCATTAGTGGGAAGTGAACGGAACAGACACGGCCGGGATTTGAACTCGGCACATCGATTCCAATTTCTTCGCCAATAAACATTACGCTACCTGTACACACTGTCATTTCTTTTCAGGAAGTAGGCCATCATGACCCCCCACAGCTTCCATTTATTATCCGTGAATTGCCATGATTCAGAACAGTTCTTTTAGACTGGTTGCCACTCAAGGCTACCTTGTTAGTTGACTCTTAACTCGCGAGAGAAGAGACGTATGCGGGCCTTTCCCAAAGGTATTAGTGCGAAATGAACGAAAGATCTCTATAAACATGTTAAAGCTTAAATTCAAAGAACTACTAAATGAGTTAATCTATTTTAGAGGTAGTCATCTTGTCGGTTTTTTTTTTTTTTAAGTAGTTTATTAATTCTTTGTGGATTATTTAAAACCGAAACGTATTCAGGATAGTAAGAATATTTTTTTTGCGAGTGCATTAAATTTTTTTATTTTAGAATAGCAATGATTTTTCTAGATACCAGTCCTACTGTTTAACCCATAGTTGGTCAGGAAGAAATGGATTTTTACCTTTCTCAACGGTGTTTGCGCGGAAGTGGATGTAACGAACCCGACTGGAATTTGAAATCGGCTCCTAGAGTCCGCATTCCGCAGATACATTACACCACCTGAATATCATCTTTTGTTACCGGGTGATTGTAGATATATACTGTAATTCCCCATTTATAATACGCCTTCATCCATAACACGCAACCATAAAAGTGCTGAAAGTGTGGGAAAATGCTTCTACTCACGCATAATACGCACCCCTTGTTTTGGTAATCAAACCTTATAAATTGTACCTCTCAAATTTCATTACGGCCAGCGTTTGCTACTCTTATTCAAACTGTAATTGAAGATATTTATAAAACTTTCCCATCATCACGATTCTAAAAGGAGACGGAAATACTTATATTGTGCCTACTACGCAGACTCATTAACCTGTTTTTGTTCGATAAAATGTGCAATCTACCGGATTTGTTTGTAGTTTTTCACAAAAAAATGGTTTTAAACATAGAATAATATTATTCTAATTTAGTTTTATTGTAATTCTTATTTTATTTTACATATGTAAGTATTATTAGGTACATATGATTGAATTTGACATTCTTATGAGATCGCAATAGCCGAATGTTATTGCCAAATTGTCGTACGTTTGTGGTGAGTAGTCATTTCGCAACTGAAATTGACCTATGAAAAAGCATTTTTTTGTAGCTGGGCATAATACGTACCCCTAATTTTGTTTATTACTTTCTAGAAAAAAAAAGCGTATTATACATGGGGAATTACGGTATATTTATTGAAGTGAAGGAAGCACTTTTGTTAAACATACATTTTCGCTTGGAGTTCGCCAAAAGCGACCAATGAGTTCGATATCAAGTTATTTTCTATTTTTCTAATTAAATTTGCAAATAAATTATAAGAGGTGAGTACTCGGTAATTAGCCAAACTCCAACTACATTTAAAAATTAAAATCAGCTTTAGTTATACTACTAAATCCCTAATCAGCAGGAGTTGAGTGTTAAATTATTTTTAAGCATACGTACTCATAAATTATAACTGATTGGTTTGTATTTTACGTTTTTTCAATCCTTTGCGTGGTATTTAAAGCCGAAACATTTTCTGGATTGTAAGAATATGTTTTTGCAAGTGATTTGTTTTACAGATAAATTTTTTTTTCTTCAAGACGAGTCCTACTATTTAACCCAAAACTGGGGGAAAGGGAGAAAAGATCGATTCATAAATTTGTCAAGGATATTTGCATGTAACTAACAATCTCGATCCTCTATTTTCTCTTTTCGAGCCGCGCTATTTACTACACAACCCACACATCCTCATAAATTAGATAAAAATAAAATTCATAATCGGGTTTACAGAATGGTCGTTTGTCTGGGAGCTAAAAAAAAAAAAAAGTGTTTTTTTCATCTTGATTCCAATGTTGATTTGATCTTTTCAGCTTTTATAAAGAAAAACAGACATAACTTAAGATCCTTAAGACAACAAGCGCGGATACAGACGGCACACCATTAACTTGAAGACTGGACCGCAGATTGCTTTCGTCTGCAATTTAGAACATTTTGCAGGAACAAACATCTCGAAATGTGCCGTGTTGCTGCGACCAACCATACCAAAAAACAAAAATCAGATAAAAATGCATTGGTCAGCTAGAGCAGGGTGACCACCTGCCTAATATGGTAGCGGTCCTCCAACTGCCCACAAAATAGCACAACTAATCAGGCATGCATTATTTACATTACTCGGACTGTTATCCCTATCTTCATGGCCATATTCACAACGTTTTGGCCGTTGTAAGCTCCGGCCTTCTTCGGGTGATTGGAATTTCGAACCGAACCCTTTATTTCATTCACCGGGGTAGATTATTCAGCAGCTCAAAAAAAAAAATGTGATAGAAGGGTACAAGAGGATAACAGCACTCAGAAAACAGATTCAGCCAGCCGACCCTATGTGAATGGATTATCAGAGAAAATTACAAAGGATCTGTGGTCCATAGAACACCAGGACAATCTTCAAACGGGGTTCAACACTTCGCAGACAGCTCTTCTGAGTAAGACACCCCCTTAGAGGAGAACATGACTAAGAACTGTGTATACGACATCCCGTGCAGCTGTGGTAAGTAATACAAAGGAGAAACAAACCGCCTCCTTAAGGTAAGACTACAAAAAAATCGTAAAGCGGTAACACAAGGGTAAAATAGAAAATTCAGGCGTAGCCGACCACATATAGAGGGAAAAGGGAGATCACCGCCCCCTGTGGAATGAGGTTGAAATAACAGACAGAGAATATCACTGAAAAATACGAAAACTTAAGGAATCAGAGAGCGAGAACTTTGTTATCATGGCAATAGAGTGATGAAGTCTCTTATCATTAAATATGAAAGAGGGTATTGTTTTGGTGACAATTTCCACTTTCACTGTAGAACACTAACTATGAAGATGTGCATATGGACTTGCGACAAGGTAAAGTTTAACAAACGTACTGAATAAAAAAAAAGAAGAAAGAAAGAAAAAAAGGTGTGTGGAAACACGGATTTTTTACTCCGGCATGTCACCTATCGCAATTGCAATAGTAGCACAATATGGTATATGAGCTAGTAGAGAGCACCCACCTCTTCTCCACAAAATAAAAAAGAAATAAATAATTAAAAAAAAAAGATCTAATTGAAGTGGGATGCTTTAAAATCCAACAGACACTAACGGCTCTACAGACTGTCTAGAAAAAACGGAATCCAAATGGCAACAATTAAAAGATAAAAAGAAAAAAAATCAGGTAGAAAGGGATTGTCAGTGGTCAGGAATGAACGCAAGCATTACTGATAGAATACGGTTATTATGTATAATGTAAATGCATTGCTAATGATTTTACTATAGGAATGCATTGAAAATCAGGAAAAAGGGATTGTCAGAGGTCAGGAATGAATACAAGCATTACTGATAGAATAGGGCTATTATGTAAAGGCATTGCTAATGATTTTAATTTATTCTATGTATAAAATAATGTACAAAATGAACGCACAATTATTTTTTGTTGGAAATTTCAATTTTCAATATAGAAAAAAAAACAGCAAACGAAAATTCCATTTAAAACGTTAAAAATAATTGACAGTTTCATTTTATTTCTTAAAGTAAACCCTTTACTATTCAGACATTAGTAGTTTTAAGAACTCGTTCCTTTTCAAGGACCAGATTCTGGAAAAACTCCACCAGTTTAAAGTTGATAACTTTCTCGCTTCACAAATTGAAATTAAATTAAATAAATAGAAATATGTCAATCATTGTCAAAGCAATATTCAAGGGAAGCAACTGCTGTATTAGCATAAACGTTATTCCCCTTGGTAAATTTTTCTTCACCTAACCGAAATTCAAGAGACCCAGCTGATTGTTTTATCGGATTTGCAAACGATAAGAACAAAGCAAAAAAAAAAAAAATTATGCGACTTTTGAAGACATAATTTCTTAAAGTTAATTCTAACGGGGTCGCATCATACGCGAGATAAAAGAATTAGCCGATGTAATGCTGGCCCCATTTGAAACAAAATAAAATTAAATTAAATAAAAACGCAATTAAAATTTAAATCAAAACAGGTCTAAAAATTAAGCCTCACCTTTAATTGAAACAACTTACTCAGTAACTAGACAACAAGAAATACCTAAAGTTTAAAATGTATTTTAAAAATGAAAAATATTTCTTAAAATTCTAATTTTAGTTTTATTTCCAAGCTAAGATTAAATTTAATATTCCTAATAAACAAAATACTTTGCTGTATTTCAACCCCTTTCTCGTTTTTTTTTGTCCATATTGACAGGTCTGTCACCAGAAATTAATTCGCTTTATTAAAAAATATTTCAGAAATAAGATATACTTAAACGTTATTTGAAGGAAATTAGCTCTGTTATGATCCAGAGAAAAAAACTCATAATAAGGATATTTCATTATCCTGGAAATAAAGATAAAAATCTCATCATTCTAAAACAACCTTGTCACCAGTGATGATATATATGATGATGAAACTTCATCATAATAAAAACGACCCTTCCACCACAAGCGAAGTCAGTAGGGTCAGTAGAGTAGCAGTAGTAAACAACACAGACGTCACTTCTTCGCTCCGAAAAAAAAAAAAAAAAAGCTAACGGTCTCATGCGCTATTCTTAACAACGAAATTCTCGGAACAAGCAAAAACAAGCAAGCACAAACTTTTAAAGAAACAAAAGAGACAATAACACTGAGAGCATTTTTAACACACCCAATACCAATATGGTAAGTAAAATTCACGAAAAGAAAAATACATATTCTTGTCATTAATTTCAACACGTGTCTCACAGTCTTATTGTTGTTATCGTTGTACGTTTTATTCATTTCACGTTTCAGTAAAAAAAGAAAAGTATTCCTCTATCAACTAGAAATAGTGATCTTCTAAGCCCGGCTTAGATGTGGCGCAAGGCTGAAAGTATGGGGTACCCAGTGAAGATCGAACTCACTACTCAGTCGTAATTGGTCTAGCAAGACAAGCTTGCTAACCATTACACCACGCCGAGGCGCCCTAACTACAAATATATATAACAACGGATAATTACTTTAATAGCTAAACATTCTACCTCGTTACAGCCGATTTAAAGTTTAATTAATCTGAATTAAAGCAAATATTACTTACTGTTAGTTGAAAATATCGCAATTTTTTTTTTAAATACGGAGGGGAGTTCTGCGTGATTTATTCATAAGCTGATGTTTGTTAAAAAGTAATTAAGGGGGGATGGAATAGAAAGAAATTACTTTAATATAACGTGAACGCCTTTAAAAAAATATAATCTTAACTACCCAGTAATCTTAAAAATCTAAGACAATATTTTAAGCATTCTAACATTTTATTGAATTTTATAGCCTTAATTACAAAGGCGCTTGTTGAGAAAATTATCAATAAATTTTCAATTTATTATAGGTGCCACTCTTATATTCTGACAATATCGTGTATGGACGTCCGTATTTTAAAAATCGACATGTTTACACACACAAAATTCTTTTTAATATACTAGGGGTCGTTGAATTGTTGTGAGATTTTCTATTTATGATTAACACATACAGCCAGGTTAGGCAAATCAAATAAACCTCAATAACTGAAAAAAAAAAAAAAATCTCAACCAACATTTGTCAAATTTAAACTCGTTCATTTCTATCATTAGAAAAATATTTAGCTAAATTTTTTGCAGTTTTTAAGAGTTAATTTTTGAGATATTTTGAATTCACGAAAATGTATTGACTGCAGTTAGTATGCAGATTAAACTAATATTAGCTTAAGACCTGAAATCTGATAAAAATTAGTTTTTTCTTTTTGTCCATAAAATATATTGAAACACGAGTGAAGGGAAGGGTTTAACAACAGCTGGAAAACAGAAAATAAAGTTATTGCTTGAGAGAATGTCCACACTGGAGACATCAAAGGAGCTTTGTAGACATCATTGAACGATAAAGAAGACTGTTGAAAATATAAGTTGAGAAGTCAAAGCAAAGGTAAAAGGCTTTAGAACTTGCTTCCTGGAGATGAATGCAAAATAAAGCAAGTTATAGCAAAACAACCCCTTTAACCAGTGCTCAGATCTTTGAAAAGGCTGGAATTGAGAGAGTCAAGAAGGACAAAAGGTGTAGAATATTTTGTGAATTGGGATCTGTAAAAAAACCTAGACAACCTCCTCTCACTAAAGCAAAATTTAAAGCGTCAAAATTGGTCCAAGAAATACATGAAAATTGACTTTTCTAAAGTAATTTTCAATGGCGAATCTAGAGTGACATTTGATAGACGGGCCAAAGGATGGATTTTATCCAATTCAGATGTGTCTGTGGCTAAAATAGGCGGTAGTGTTATGGTATGTACTGGAATTGTAAACCAAACTATTATTGGACCATTCCAAGTCGTTGAAGGAGTTCAACTGAACAGTGCTAACTATTGCGATTTTATGAACAAGACTTTCTTTGCATGGTACAAGTCCCATTATCGCAGTTTCAAAGTGAAGTGTGTATTTATTTATGACTATGCTGTTTCTCCTTCATCTAAGCTTACCCGTGAATTATTTGAGCATAAAAGATTTACAAGAGAGAAGATAATGAAATGGCTTCCATCAAGTCCTGATCTGAATCTGATCGAAAATCTATGGTCACTTGTGAAGATGAAAATATATGAAAGTGGCAAATAATATAACAGCACACATATGGGAAGCAATTAAAACTACCATGTTGGAAATTGAATTAAAAAAAAAATCGATGGCTAATAGATTGCTTGCTGTTATTAAGAAGTGTCACTATATTAAAATGTAAAGGATTCGAAGACTTATATGTGTTTGTTATTTGTTCTATTATAGGCATTGATCAATTTTTGATGATTTTATTACTTTTTTATTGAAGTAAAATGTGATTATTTGGTTTTGCCTAATAACTTCAGACTGCAGTTTTTTTTTTATAAAACATCAAATAATTTCAATAAAACATTGATATGACCTAACATTTTAACTCGGACTTTGTTTTGACAACTAAATTGATTGTTTAAAATTTGACAATTTTTTTTTCAAACTAAATTTTAATTATTGAAGTTTATATGATTTGCTTAATAGCTTCAGATAGGGTGTAGTTTTAATTTAATAACAATATCACTTGACCGATACAAATTAATACAGAATTTTATAAGATTTAAAAGTTTATAAATTATTCTAATTAAAATAAAAAATGAAAACAATTCTTGTAAAAATCCATTGTTCATTGTAATTTTTTTTTCTTTAGACAACCGTGTTCATAATATATTTTATTCATAAAAGCAACTAAAATCTTTTCTAATGAAAAATATCTTCGTTTTATTTCATTTTATTATTTGATGATTTAAATTCTCCGATGACCTGTACTTATAACAAACAAACAGTAAGCGATAGAAAAATGAATTTCTCGAAATTTCATACCAATTAAACGAGTGTGTGGGGGGGAACATACATATATATATATATATATATATATATATATATATATATATATATATATATATATAGATATTTTTTTTTGTCATCCACAGACAGACTGTTTCGCAGCTCATCAGTGTGGCTAGACGTCCGGTTGCCTCTAGCTAGGATCGAAACCCGACTGAATTGGCGTCAGTCGGAACTTCTACCACTAAGCCGTCGGTCCACGAAGGTGAATTTTAGCGTGTTTATTTTTAGATTTAGATAAACACACAGTGACTGACAGTGACTCAATTCTGCCAAAGAGTCGTGCAATATTAGCTTAAATAGTCACTGTTTACAAACCCACACCTCAAACCAAAGAGCTCAACCGAAATTAATTTTTCAGGAGCCAATATATATATATATATATATATATATATATATATATATATATATATATATATTTCTCAAGAGTTTAAATTTTTTTTTTTAAATAATTTCATTAATTTCTTAAGTCCTGAAAGTTTGATTAAAATCTGACAATTATCTGATTTATGCAAGAATTTACAAAACTATGTTTTTCAACGAAAACAAAAGGAAAAAAACGTTAAAATTTCCCGTACAAACTTAAGTTGCTTCGTTGACGCTAGAAAAAAAATTTAAACCAAATTTCTAATGTTCTAAATATGATTAAAAAAAAAAAAATTACATAAAAAGATACACTGATCTTTCCTTTTAATAATAAAGCAAATGATTTTGATGGTAAAATTTTGTTTTTATTAATTTTTCGGTATTTTTTTTTTCATCTTGTATCTATCGATATATTTTAGCGAAGTTTTCGAAGTACTTACATCAGACGTTCCCGAAATGATTTTACTAATTCTTGACGGATAACGTATTTCATGCAGTTTAGACTGGGAGATTATATTTTATTCTTACCTCGATGAGATCAAACATGCTGTTCAAAATTTTTCAAATTCCGCATAAATAGCCTTGGGAGAGGCATGAACCCATCTTTTCTCTCTCCAGCTATTGGTTGAATAGCAAGACAGACTTGGTCCTATTGACTGTTAGAAAAGAAATTGCTGAACTGAACTATGTCATATCTCCCCTCGTTTGTGACGGTGAAGGCTGGACAATTTCCTTATAGATAATGAAGACACTCGAAGCTAGCGCCGCGGTTTTTTTTATATAATCGGATGCCGAGAATACCCTAGACTGAACATATGAGTAATAAGGAAGTTCTAAAGAAAATATGAACTAGAAAGAGAGTTGTACTTAAAATCAAAAAGAGAAAGTTGAAAATTAGGGGACACATTATGAAGGAAGGCTTGGAAAATTTGATACTCACAGGACGTATTTCAAGAGCAAGCAACTTATGTAACAGGTTTGCGTGAATGAATGGCAAACAGCAACAAAGAGGGATTGTAAAGAGTCAAATGCTGCTTAGAGTTACAAAGGACAGGAAATTGTGGAGAGCCATGATCGCCAACGCCCTGAAGGAACACTACACGTAAATGATGATATTGTTTTTGTTTGTTTTACGGCATATCAACCAATTGGGTAATTTAATGCCGAAATTTAATGTCTTTGCTAAATAAAGCCTTTTACTACGAATAGATATTGTTGGCAATTTTACTAGAAATTGGTTTTGTGGGCAATTTTACTATAAACTGGTTTTGTGGGCAATTTTACTATGGATTTGGTTTTGTGGGCAATTTTACTATGAATTTGGTTTTTGTTGATAATTGTATTCAGTCAGTTATGTGCCATGCTTGATACACGATTAGGTGATCATGTATCTTTCGATACATGACTGACAAGGCATATTTTTCCCGCAGTAGGTTGCCATTTCTTTCTGCAGTAGACCAGTTGCCATCCAACGCTATAGAACCCGGTCTGTCCTGCTATTTACACATAGCCGAGGGAGAAGAAGGGGACTCTTAACTTTCCCAAGGTTATTATTAGCACGTGAGTAAATGTAATGGATTCGACCGGAATTCGAACTCGGCTATTTTACTAGAAATATGTATTTATATACTATCACAGTGTTTTGTTTTTATCTGGAAGTTCACTATTTGTCCATAAATTGGCACCCTAACGGCAGGTGCTACCACCTCGGGTCAGGGTGGACTTGGAAACAATAGCAACTAAGAGGTGGTTCCACGCTCTTCAAAATATCCAATCTCTTGATCAGCGGCCTTGCTGCCGGAAGTAGTTTATCGTCATACCCAGAACTACGTAAATGACGATGACGAGGGAGAAAGACGGAAATGTGACTCTACCGATGGATGCTGAGAGTGCCATGGAGAGAGCATGTGAGTAACGGGGAAGTTTTATGGAAAACAGGATCTACAAGGAAATTGATATTTACAATTTCTGGGATACATAATGAGGAAAGTGGGTTTAGAGAAGGTAATACTCACAGGACTTACTGAAGGCAGAAGAAGCTGGGAGGAATCAACGAGTAACCTACTTAATGAGTCTATGTCAGTGAATTGCAGAACAATGAAAAATAGTCAAAAGTTACTTAGAGCAACAAAATTGAGAAAGTATAGAGAGCCATGATAATACACGTCCCAAATGGACAAGGTTTTCTTTATGAGTAGTGACCTCTCGGGACGTAGGCGATCATGGCTCTCCACATCTTCCTGTCCCTTGCTTTGTCTTTCTGTTATTTCTCCTAAGCTCTGTTCCGCCATCCATTTGCTCAAGTTCACTATGTTATGCGTTGATTTTCTCTGTCCATCTTGCCCGCCATACGTCCCGTGGGTATCTGATTTTCCAAGCACTCCTTCCTAAATATATGCCCCAAAAACCTCGACAATATCTTCCTGGTGTTAAGGATTAGTTTCCTTTTTGTTTTCATTTTCTCCCAAACTTCTCGTTGCTCACATGTTCGGACGACGGTATTCTCAGCATCTTTCTGCAGAACCACATTTATGTTGCTTCAAGACTTCTCTTCATTTTTGAGGAGATTGTCCAGCATTCACCGCTATATTAAAGGACAGAATATCACGTAGCAGTTTAGTACAGTTTTCCTTGTTTTTAGTGATATTTTCTATTTCTTAGACTGCTGCCTAGATTTTATAAAGCTTTATTGGGCAATACACAGAAAAAGGACCATACATCGTATCAAGAGTAGACAAATTGATAGAGAATAGGACTTACGATGATAGAAATTATGATTTGGAATTAGGACGAAAGCAGTGATAACACGTACTATAAATCCACCATAAAAACAAAGAATTTGCAATTAATCCGAACATGCAATGGACTCGCGAAAGAAATGAAACGGAAAAAAAAGGACTAATCATCAACTGAAAAAAAAAAGACAGAAATTATGGTCATCCTAGAGAGGGTGGTAGAAGAAAGAGAGAGAAAAAGGTTTTAACCATCAACTGCAAGAAGACAGAAAGTATGGTCACCAGCAAGAGAAGAAAGCCCTAGATGAGAGTTAAGAATTGGAGATATAAACATCATGACATCCTAGAGAGGGTGGTAGAAGAAAGAGAGAGAAAAAGGTTTTAATCATCAACTGCAAGAAGACAGAATGTATGGTCATCAGCAAGAGAAGAAAGCCCTAGATGAGAGTTAAGAATTGGAGATATAAACATCATGACATCCTAGAGAGGGTGGTAGAAGAAAGAGAGAGAAAAAGGTTCTAACCATCAACTGCAAGAAGACAGAAAATACGGTCATCAGCAAGAGAAGAAAGCCCTAGATGAGAGTTAAGAATTGGAGATGTAAACATCATGACATCCTAGAGAGAGTGGTAGAAGAAAAAGAAAAAGGTTCTAACCATCAACTGCAAGAAGACAGAATATATGGTCATCTGCCAGAGAAAAAAGCCCTAGATGAGAATTAAGAATTGGAGATATAAGCATCACACAAGCACAAAATTTTAAATATCTGTGAAGCGCCTTAACACTGGATGGAATTTGCGACACTCATTGGACTAGCGAAAGACGCATCTCAATAGCCAAGGATGGTGCTTAGAAATGGAAAAAATTGTTACAAAGAAAAGAAAACAATGTGCTGGATTTCTGTGTGATATCCAACCCCTTATATGGCAGTGAATGTTGGTCAATTTTTCCTGGATGAGGCGGAAACGAGAGACAGCAGAAATGTGGTTCTACTGAAGGATTTTGAGAATTCAATAGATGGCGCGAGTAAGCAGCGAAAAAGTCTTAAAGAAAATGGCAACAGGAAGAACACTTCTACTCAGGATCAGGAAAAGTCGGCTGAAATTTGTTGGGCGGGTAATGCGGAAAGAATTCTTGGTAAACTTAACTCTCACGAGGCACATTGTAAGGCAGTGAAATATAGATACTGGAAAGGCAGGTGGAGGTTTTTTTTGTTTTTTTGTTTTTTTTTTTACAAAGGGAGACAAACTGCCAATAACTAAACCAAATACAATTTTGTAGAAAGCCACGATCGCAGTTTAAAGTTCAATAAGGTCAACTTCGTTGTTCGCCTAGATACATAAAAAAAAATTTAAAAACTTAACCTGAAAGCTAACCGTACCCGCATCTTCAGCGTTTCTTGATATAGTATTGTAATTGACATTTGTTTTATTTCGTCACACCACCCAAATATATAACATTCCATCAACAAAACAATTATTATTCTGAAGAAGTCCTTTCGATAGACGAAACGCGTAACGTGCAAAATGAATTTTACAAACTAGAATTTTTTTTTTTAACCGGCTGACGCGCCGCGAAATCCTTAGGTTATTTAGTATTGTTGAATGAAAATTAGTAAAACTAACTATACTTTGTACTCCCTAACTTATTTGCACTTCTCTCCCAAATTTGGTTTCGACCGATCAATGTATGGCTATTTTAGAGAGTGTAAAGGACAGACGGAACTCTCAGAAATAAATTTATATATATATATATATATATATATATATATATATATATATATGAGAGAGAGAGAAAGGGATGAAAAATCTTTCTTGAAGCGTTTATTTTAGTTTTAATTTCAAGCAAAGAGATTCAATTTAGTAATTCCCATGACCAAAATACTTTGCTGTATTTCAAAACGAATTTAAATTGATTGGATGAGTTTTTTTTTTTTAATCGGTAAAAATGGCTTCGGGTTATAACATTAAGCCATATTTTCTCGAAATTTCATAAAATTGAGTAAGTGGTTGATAAAGATGTAAAAAAAAAAAAAAAATTACCAATATTTTCTAAAAAAGAAACATTTCTAAAATAATTTAATTCATTTGTGAATAAGTCCTGAAAGTTTCATTTAAATCCGACAATTATTTGATTTTTACAATAATTTAAATATCAATGCGTTTTTTCCGCCAAAAGACACTCACATTTCTTGTACTATGGTCACTCGTTAACAAAGAAAAAAAATAACCACAATTTTGAAGGTTCTAAAGAGGCTAAAAATATAAAAAATTCTTTGGTCTTTCCTCTTAACAATGAAGATTTTGATGGTGAAACTGTTTTTATTAAGTTTGAGGGATTGTATTTTATTATGTATTTTTTAGCGAATCTTTAGGTGTGTGTGCATATATGTGTGTGTGTGTGTGTGTGTGATGAAAAATATGGAAAAGACAAAGCAAAATCCGAATATGTAAGTTTACTGTTTTAATTTTGTTTTACTGTCGACGTCAGACGTTTCGGTCTAGTAGACCATCTTCAGGACATGGTTATTGGAGACATATTTATATTTAAGTCAACATGAAGAGACGATAGACACAAGACTAGTCAGAAACAGAAAAACTGAAATTCTAAAGTCAGCGTTCCCTTTTTTCCCCCATAACTGGGACCCTAGCAGGTGCTACCACCCGGGTCAGGGAGGACCTGGGAACACCAGCAATGTAGAGGTGGTTCCACGCTCCTCAAAACCTTCTGATCAGAGGCCTTGCTGCTGGATGTAGTTTATCGTCTTACCCAGGACGCGGATGTAGTTTATCGTCATACCCAGGACGGTGTTTGCCTCCAAGAGAGAGACTCGTTGCACCTTCTCAGGCTAACGTTTTCCACCGACAGAAAGTGCGAATCTTATATCTTTCGATTTCTAGGTCTGCTTATAGGAAGGTTGCTTCAGTGTGTCGTGCTAGACAATTTTTAATCACTCGAATTTATATTTTATATTTACAAGTCTAACATTCGTCTATGGTTAGAATAAAGCTGCCATATATGGTCTGATGCTTCCGCTGTATATTCTTGATAAAATCAAAAGAAGAATCTACAATGTCATTGGTCCTGACATCCAGGCACCAGTCACTTTCCCACCGCCATGATGTAGCTTCCATGTACCGCCATTTCTATAAATACTTTCATCGTAAATGTTCTAAGGAAGTTTCCTCTATGGTACGTAGACTCTATGAAGTTAAGCGCATTACTAGATTGGCGGTAAGGTCTCATCACTTACTTCTTCCTCATGGCCCAGTGGATAAAGACGTTGGTTAGACCTAGTGACTAGACCCGGAGAGTTGTGAGTTCAATACCAGGACACAGCAATGGTGAGTTGAGTTAATGGGAAATAACTGAGACAACCGGAAGAGGCATAGCACGTGGAACTAGAACAATCTACCCCGGTGGACAAAATAAAGGGTTCGGTTCGAAATTCCAATCACCTGACAAAGGCCGGAGCGTACAACGGCCGAAACGTTGTGAATATGGCAATGAATATAACAGTCCGAATAATGTAAGTAATCATAATACCTCATCTCAGAGATATAGACATATATTGAAAAATTTCATAAGTTTACAGTCGAAATGGCAAGATGTAACCGTAATTTTTATGCTAACAATTCATTTTCTCGCTCGTAGAACTCTCTTCCGGCATCTTGCTTTCCAGTCAAGTTTGATCTTCAGAAATTTAAATGCAATGACAATCGTCATCTCTCCTCTTAAATTGTTCTTTTGTGATCACTCAATGTTTTTCTTTCGCACTTAGTAACCCCGGCATGTTAGTGGCTCTGTTGCCTTGATTGGGGTGAAAGTATTAAAAAAATAATAGGATTTTGAAATCATAATCAAATAAACGCGAAATCACATCGCAATTTATGTGATCTACATATGACAGAATGAGTTGTTGCGGTCGGTATATTGGCCCGCAAACAGAAGATAGTGATTGATGGAAGATAGCAACAAACGAAACGAAGTATATGTGTTGCTAACTTTATTTTCACTAAAGAAAATACGTCTTCAAAAATAAGGTTACGGTGTACTACTCTGCATGTTTATGTAGAGAGGAGAAGAGCGTTCAAGAGTATTGGCCTGAAAAGGACAGTTTTGTAGTCGGCCTGAAAAGGACAGTTTTGTAGTCGTTGAAATGTGTTGTCCTGAAAAGGATATATCGTTGCTGCTGGTGGAGATGGATGGCGAGGGCGACGGCTGATGGCAAGCTAGGGCTGGTGTTGCTGATGGCTGGAGCCGTGGGCCGACTGTCTTCTGCTGAAACAGATACTATACTTTGATCGTAGGCATCTTGATCCAGATTCGTTGTCTTCATCAATTTTTTTATACCTTTTTATATGCTGAATCAGTTTTACAACAGTCGTTGGTCCTTGAAAGTGAAGTTTGTTTTTTTTTGTTTTTTCTTTTTTAAGTATGAGAGTGCAACCAGTTACAACTCCGACAAACCAATTCGCCACATTATACTAGCATAGATACTAAACAATATAAATGCTGTATATACGGGTATACACTAGGTGTGTTGAAAA
>OZ038519.1:31165455-31192955 GCA_964036315.1 Acanthosepion esculentum | reverse complement strand
TGTTTATGCTGGGGTCGAGCGTCGTATAGCATTTGCTTGGGTGGTCGGTTGTCATCAACATACATAAATACAAACTTACCTATACCTATAGACGTGATCAATTTTTTTTCCTTTTTGTTTAAATTTTCAGGCTTACAAAACTTTGTCCCCGACTCAACTATAATTTATATACATGTCAATGAGTAAGAGGGGAAAGACACGAAATAAAATCGATCATCCGAATGGCGGTACGTGTCCACTAGTCCTCCATTTTCTCTGGCCAAACACTGACGTAAGACATGACCAAATCAGCTTATCGAGTAAGACATTAATGCACTTCTTTTTTTTCTCCAAATCTCCTTTTAGGTATCTGTTTTGCTGTTTATTGTCGCATTTAATGGTTAGATAAAGATAAAAGATAAATATACTTGTCTGTTTTCATCAGATGAACAAATTTATCATGCCGTAGGTATAGTAAGAATTTTTAGTGGATAGTTAGTTAAATTTCCTTCCGCCAGCCAACTCAGAAAGGTATGGAAACAATTTAAATATATTTTTTAAAGTTTTAATTGTAAGTAAATAACAAAAATTTTGTTGTAAAAATTCTACCTAATTCAATCAAATTTTAAATGCTGTTTTTTTTCAGTGTTCTTTTTTTTTTTTTTTTTTTTTTTTACAGTTATGTCAACTCGTCCCGCCATAATTGATTAATGGCTGTCAGCGTAATTAAATATTTAAAAAAAAATCTTGAGAAAAGGATAGTTCTATTAATGATTAATCATTTGAATTTTTTCCCCTTAAATAGTTTTACATTTTGCTTAAAATTTCAGTGAAAATGCATTTAGTGGCTGGAGACGTTTTATTTGTTAATTCAGGTCAAAGGTTTCAAACCAGAATCATCGTGTTGTGAATTTCGATTCATTATGGACACCCGACTACTATAACGCTAAAAAGTACACACATACACACACTTTCTCACAGACACAGAGAGTCTCAAAACGAAGTCTGCGAATAGGTAAGGTTGGAAATCGGAAAGGGGCATAACTCAATTCAACTATTGATGCGTGATGAATTCGGGAATATAGCTGCCATAACCGTAAACTAGGTAGCAAGCAAAATAGCCTCGTTGTGACGTTTAATGAAAATCGCCAAACACCAGCGATGAAGCAAGAACCGAAAACACCAGACACAGCTGCGTTGTAACGTCGGAAACAACAGGTTCGCCAAGAATAAGTGTAAACAAACAGCTGACAGGTTGGTTTCCTTTCGCGAAAAAAGAAAAGAAAAAGGCAAGTGTCTTAAGTGATTAAAGCCTTTCGCGTCAAAATTTAACACTTGCGGACACGGCTCAAGGGTGTCAGTGTAATGAAACTATAGTCGAAAATCGCTTCGTCGTGGATTTCTATTCTAGTTATCAAATTTGTTTCGCAGGCCGTTAATGCTGTGGACTGAACTCGTGTATTTTTAACGAATTTCAATTGATTTGGGGGATGTGCGGGTAGTGTGTCTGTTATCGATACTGAAATTGTAATCGGCAGTCAGAGTTCAAATTCCAACCTAGTTAGTTGCGTTCATTTTCGCACCAATACCTTTCAGAGAGGTATGAATCCAATACTTTTTTCCAGCTATGTTAAATACGGCATTCTCTAGGCTTGTCTGTCAACCAGTCTAAAAGAAAGAAACTTCTGAATTTTAAGCCATGGAGAAATCAAAGGGAAACTACTTTACTATCTTTCCCAATAAAGTGTAGCAATTCACAGGTGATAAAAAAATCAACAATAGAGAACTGTGCAAAAAAAAAAAATAAAAAAATAGCAAAACAAAAAAACAAAGAACCGTGATAGTTAAGGTGTGCTGACAGAGAAATAGATAAAAATAAATAAAAAGACGAAAATTTGGCCGTCTCTAAAAATAGACGGATAATAAAATCGCCATGCAAACAAAGCCATAATTCGACCAAACAGTCAAAACGCTTTCACAACCAGGATGTAAGAAAAAATAAACAAATAACAGGGCGACAAAAATGTCACCATCTCCAGAAAAAATAGATAGGTCGATCAGCCAATCAGAAAGCTTTCGCAACCAGGAGATAAGGCTGCGAACCAATGAGATGCAGAGCTCACCTTTCGATTGGTTGGTTGGTTGGTTGGTTGGTTGGGGTTTTATGGCATATCAACCACTATGGGTTATTTAATGCCAGATCCAGTTTCCACATATTTATTAAATATATATACTTTGTAAACGTAATTTAAGGATAAGGTTGGCAACATCACCGTTTCAAAAAAGTATAGCTGGCAACATCATTGTTTCAAAAACGTATAGTTGACAACATTCATTGTTTCAAAAACGTATAGTTGGCAACATCATTGTTTCAAAAACGTGTAGCTGGCAACATTATTGTTTCAGAAAGGTGTAGCTGGCAACATTATCGTTTCAAAAACGCACATTTAGCGACACCACCGCTTCAAATATGCGGATGCAGTTTACCGCCACACCTAGGACGCGGATGTAGTTTGTCGTCATGACCAGGACGTGGAAATGTGCTGGAAAAGACCTGGAAGTTCACTATTTGCCCATAACTGGGATCCCAACAGGTGCTACCACCCCGGGTCAGGGTGGACCTGGGAACACCATCAATTAAGAGGTGGTTCCACGCTGTCACAAAACCTCCTGATCAGAGGCCTTGCTGTTGGATGCAGTTTAACGTCGTACCCAGGACGTCACCTTTCGGAGCTACTCTATAGATGTGTATATAACCAGATGGAAAATCAGCCAAAACTAGAGTCGATAAATTCATTTTATTCATTCTCCGACGTTGCGGTCATGCTAACATACTCAAAGACGAAATACGATATTTGCAAGACGAACTGGTGATTATAGACGGTTAAACCATCCTTGATACATTGAAAACACACATCCCTTCCTTCACCACATTGTCAAGCAGCGGCGGCTACTACATCAGGATCATTAAGTACATATGTACTTCTTCTCGGACTTGAACTCTTGAAAATTCAACTTTCACCTTATTCTTTTGTATTATTATATTAGTAATTTTCTAAGCGTGGCATCCAGTGAGGATCGAACTCACTACTCAGTGGTAACTGATTTAGCTAGACAAGCTTTCTAACCATTACACCACATCGAGATGCCCCTGTATTATTATATTATATAAAGATGCAATTTGTCATCATACTGTGCATTTTCTTTTAATTATTATACGAGGCCAATATATAACCAAATAAAATTTTGTGGCGATAATAATTGATTGGTGATACACGTCTTACTAATTAACACATAGCTGGGGGTAGGAAAGATGGATTCATACCTTTTCCAGGGGTATTTGCGCGTAAATGAATATAATGAACCCAAGTGGAATTGGAACTCTGATCTCAGATTAACAATTCCGAACCATTACTCATTACACCACCTGCACATCCAAGCTTACGGCAATGAGTATTCCCAAGCAGTCACTCATCTAGGTACAGGCCAGGATCGACGTTGCGTATCTTCGGTGATCGTACAGGAACCGATGTTTCAACGTGATATGACCAAAGGCAAGGAGTTCCATCCTTACTGTGCACCCCACCTACAGTGGCTTTATTCCAAACAAAGCCGAGGCTCACAAACAACTAGATGTTATTTTAAGTGTGTAAGTGCTGCTGGAATACTGGTTGTGTTTAGGTTGAAAACACGTGTGTAGAATCTTCCACGTCTGCCAGTTACCCCCGCTGGGAAATGTACTCTTCCTGTTGTGATTATCACCACCATCATACTTAGAAATTATACAACGAGCATTCATTGGTTAATCTCCTCCAATCTAGCTCGCCGATTGGTCAGTTTCGACCAATCAAGTCGCCTGCACGCGACAAGTCGGTTTTCGCGCCAACTAAGTCCGAGCCTGTCACGTGATACAACAGATTATAAAAACCAAACACGAGTAATTCTCGCTCTCTCTCGCGTCTCATCTCCGCTGCCAAAATGTGACCCTTAAAGAACTCCCGTCTTGACTAATGCAGTCAGACGTAAAAGAACTTTACAACAATCCCGCAAGTACAATTCTGAACTCTTACCAACTTGTCCAATAGACAATCTCTAACATGCAACATACTCATTCTTATAAACTACAGTTTAGTAGTTAATCTAATCTTTATGAGCTCAGGTGCAAATATCTCCAAATCTAAGAGACATAACTCTTTCAAACCTTTCAGTTTATATGCATGTACGTGAAACACTTAATAAATTCAATTGTTATGTTTTGAATCATTATTTTTGTCTTGTATTAATTGTTGTGGATGGAAGATTATTGAACACACACAATTTTAAGCCTTCTGACCATTCAAACCTTCTGATACTCTTCTAACACTTCCACATCCCCAACACGTGTCTCCTGGTATGTATTTTCCCACAACAATAATTGCAGACTCGAATGTGAGTCCAAGTAATAAATGATTAAGTAACAACAAAAGTATATACAAAGAAACGACATTGTCTGTATTAACAAAACAGAAGTATACATTGACAATAAAAGATTGTTGCGTGTGACAAAGCAATATATATAAAAGAAGAAATCTAATGAAGGTGTTTGTATAGAAGCAAGTCCCAGAGAAAAATAAATTAAAGTGAAGTGAAAGGTACGTACGTGCGTGCATGCGTGCCCCGATGGCGGACACATTGCCACCACGTGTGAGCTACATCTTATTGTCTAAGATAAAAATAAAAAAGAGAGGATGATAGGGAATGTCACTTCCTATTTACAGTCTTAAGGAGCGTCCCCTAGCGACGTTTTTTTTTTTTTAGTGAAGTAAGTGGAGATAACTCCACATAGATCAGTCATTGTTTTTCCCAGTTAAATCGAACTGGACACAATATATTTTATTACATTATTTGAGATTAGCGGCCGTTTTACAAATTTCTTATGATAAACGTCGTTCCTGGAGAAAAGGACAGCAAAGATAAACAAATTTATCAAAAGATAAAAATATTGGAAAAAATTTAACGTCCCCGAAAAAATAAAAACGGTGTGTCAAAACGACGGTTTTTGTCTTGACACAGCTATTATTGTATCCCCCCCCCCCATCTAGTCGGCAGTTTTAAAAAGCTATTTTAGAATCTTAATAAATCCTAAACATATGAAACTGGATTCATGCATTATCCTTTTTCTCGAGAATTGACAACGATTAAACATTATTTGTTTTATTACATTGGTTATTTACAAGTTTATAAAAACTAGATTTTTTTTGCAACACGCGTCAACGTGTTGAAATTCTCACATAATATTGTTGAAGTTTTCGCTAATATTTGTTTTCGAGATTTACAAACTCGACATTTCGTTCAATCTCACAAACCAATCGATGAAATTTGAATAAGCCGATTTGTTTGGAAAAATACTTTGACAAAAACCCTATTTCGCGGTTTAATAATTTATTTAACAGCGAATAAGAAATTCTTAGGATTTCTTACTCTTGAGCATGCAACATGCGCCAATATTCCTTTCTGGATACAAATTCAAACTTTTTGAAGCATTCGGTAGGGCGAACTGGAAACTGGATTCTTATATATAAAAACTTCGATATGCAAAAAAAACAAAATTGCATTTTTATTAAATAAGTATTCGTTATTTTAATCATTAAATTATTACAACACAAACACCAGTTATATTATAACCTTAACACAAACCCTATATATGATTTCGGATTTCCCTATAGTTTTCAGTAGTAGGAGGCGATTTAAGTTTGTCATCAATTTCCATTTATTTCCATTTGGAGATAGTGTAACCCGGATATAAGAGAGTTGTTGGGACAGGAGAAGAAGTCTCTTATATCCGGGTTTGGTCTATTTTGTTTTGGTAAGTATGGCTCTAATTTGGGACCAGAGAAAATCGCACTTATATCCGGGTTTCTCTTATATCTGGGTCTCTTATATCCGGGTTACACTGTATCTATACAAAAATAGAAAGGAGGGTGAAACAAGGATGTGTCTTCCCTCCAGATTTATGCAACATCTGCAGTAACACTGTCCTTAAGGGAATTGCAAACCCTACCAGGATTTATTATCAGTGGGTATAATCTTAACAATATAACACTAGAATTTTGTTGCAACACGCAGACGTGTGTCGAAGTCCTAACAATATTTAGTATTGCTGAAGTTATCGCTAACATTTTTGTCAAGATTTGAAAACTCTACATTCCGTTCAATTTCTCAAACAAATCCATGAAATTTGAATAAGCTGATTTGTTTGGAAAATTCTTTGACAAAACCCCCACTTCGCTGTTTAATAATTAATTTAATTTTATATGACTTCATGATAAGCAATATTTTATAAGAAAATTACCTTTTTATTAAATAAATATTTGTTATTTTAATCCTTAAATTGTTTTTAAATTAGTGGGAGTAATTCGTATGTTAATTATTTAACATACAAAATACTCCCAATATTTTAAAAACAATGCTTAAAATAACACATTTAATAAAAAAGAAATTTTCTTAAAAAAATTAATGAAAATTTATTGTACTAAACTACGCATACTAGTAAAACCAACTGTACTTTGTACCCCCTTACCTGTTTGAATTTTCCCGCCTAATTTCTTTTCGATCGGTCTTTGTAAAGCTATTTTAGAGGGTCTAACTGAAGTCACAGACTTCTCCACACCCTTTCATTCCTATCTGCTCTCGCTCCAAATCTTCTGTTACCCCCTTGCCTTGATCGATCCACTGTCTTTATCTTTCTCCACATCCTCTCCTTTACCACTCCTATCTGCTCTTCCTCCAACCCTTCTATAACCCCTTGCGTGATAGTGGCCTCCAGCCTTGCTTGGGGTGATACGCTTAAAAAAAAAAATTATATATATATATATATATATATATATTTGAACCAACTCCAATTCAATATGATCTACTGTATTATAAAGAAATGATTATGAAATTTGTTTTCATTCATAAATTTATAAAAATGTCTGTGAAAAAGAAGTCAAGAAAATTCAAATAAACACACAACGATGAATAACTAATAAATTTTGAAAAAAGTATTTTCTGAGCATTCCTTTCATTTGCTTTCACTACAAATTCATTAAATTTGCGAATATCTGGATTTTGATAGATTTTGTTTTCTCGAGATGTGACAACAAGGATGTTAAACTATTAGACTGCTTACTTATAGCTAAATACTTTGTTTAGCTTTTGGAAGGCATCTTTGCCTAACCAATGTGCCTTCGGATTTCAGTGTTTCGCTTTTTGTTTAAACTTGTAAAACATTTAAATTGTTGTACATATTTGATTTTAGTATCTGCAATTTGTAATTTTGCATGTTGGGCTGTTCTTAAAGACATATCACCAAGATAAAACGGCCGTATTTTTTTTGTTTTATTATATTCACAAGACAAAAGCTCAATCGTTGAAGGAGTAAGATTCTCCTGAAGAGGGTAAAAATAGCCCGAAATGCTAGGGAAGCCCCGGATCTATAATTTATTATTGATTGTAAATATTTTTGTGTAGGTCGGGTTCAACTACCACAGTACGGGTCAAGTGTTTGTTTAGTTTGGATCGACCAGACGGACATTTTCATATTGGACATGAATGAGTTTAGACTGTAAGGAAGTCCGGGTGAGGAGTGGGTACTTAAGGGCTATTGAATAAGAATCTTGCTCTTTCAGACTAAACCCAGGATCAATATAAACTAACGATCGTTCTATCAACACAAACCTGACCTAATGACTTTCTAATACCACGCTGAGCTCGGATTTTGGAAAAAAAAAGAAAAGGAAAAAAAAAAAAAAACAGAAGTTCTTTAATATTTGCTAATTGTTGTAATTACGTCACGCACTGGAGGACATTTGATCCACATCGGTTTATTCAGAGAAACTCCAAGAACGGAACTAAAGATCGCCTGAACAATGGAACAAACCAACTGTAAGACAGTTACAATGAAATCCTGTAATTACAGGTCACACAAAGTAACTGATGCTAGAAAAGCAATCCTAACTAGATACTAGGCATTAGGTTATTTTTAATCAGGTTACGGTACAAGTTTGACTGCTACTAATATTCCCTTTTACTAATTAAACCTTCCAGAATAATGTTTCCGTTAGATGAAATTCCTTCAACTCGACTGCTTTGTAGGATGGACCTAGATGACGCCGACTACGTCCACTGCAAAAGACGAACCTACCAATATATAATATTATCAACCTCTAAAATGCCGAAATCTAAATATTTTGTACGAACTTTTATTTTATTTTTGGAGATAATAATGTCTAAGTGATAAAAGTCTTACTAATTAACCCATAGCTGGAGGGAGAAGAGGTGAATTCATACCTTTCCCAAGGGTATTTGCTTGTAACGAACCCAACAGAAATTGGAACACGGCTTTCCGATTAACAATTCCGAGCCCAATGAGAGGGAGAGCGATGGAGAGAGCGAGAGCAAGAATGAGAGAGAGCGAGAGGGAGGGAGAGAGAGAGAGGGAGCGAGAGAGAGAGAGAGAGAAGGAGGGAGCGAGAGCGAGAGAACGAGGGAGGGAGCTAGAGCGAGAGAGCGAGAACGAGGGAGAGAGAGTGAGAGGGATTATGCTCTTCCTTTTATAATCCTGAATAGATTATATCCTCCTTTTTATAATCCTGTCAGGACACTTACTGGGTCGTCCTGACAGACAAGACAGGGGTAATCCGCACACACTCAAATATGAGTAGCCAACATTTACTTATTACTGAACCAAGTAAATTTAATTTCTTTTTAAAGACATGCCACTTCTGAACGGAAGAGATAATGGCTCTCCACCGCTTTCATGTTTTTGAAATGTCATCAGTTCTTGAGAAAAAAAAGTGAGGTTTTCCTGTTCTATTCCTCGCAGTTTTGGATTCAGTTTTTCTTCTCTTTCACTGACCGTCACCAAAGTTGAAGGGAGAAGTGCTAAAGCCATGATTTTTCATATCTGGAGTAGAATTATATGTAGCAATAAATGGCCAACTTGGACAATTCTTGTCTGCAAAAAAGAAAAAAAAAAAAGGCGGGGGCTTTCAAAAGAACTGTTTTTTTTTCCATTAACGCCGCTATTATTTTAACCACTTTCCATCTTTTTCCCATCTTTTCTCGCAATCAAAACAGAATGGTCTTTTAGTTATCCGAGGTAATGGCAGGATGTAACACACGCACTAACTTACGAATTGGGGAACAAACATAATTTTATAATGCTTTTCTATAATTAATTCAAATACGTAATTCAAATTCAGTATGTAAAAAAGAAGGATGCAAAGAGGAGCAATGGGAAATTGGAGAGCCGAGTTCGAATTCCAGTCGAGCGTAATTACTCCTAGGAAAGGTAGGAGTCCATCTCTTCGCCAGTAAATAGCAGCACAGACCGAGCCTTGGTTGACACCCAATCTAAGAGAAGGAAAACTGAATTCAAATCAGCTATAGTGTGCCGGTTTCTGTCAGGCTATCTTGCCCAAGTCACAAATAGAGTACATGTGGTACCCCTACGACTTTAAGAGGTAACGGGAATCATCGTCATTGTGATGTAATAAATATAAACATGGATATTAAATAGACTCTATATTCTAATGTGGGTATAAGAGACTCATTTCCATATGTTTATGCTTTGTCGGTTTTCCCCACATGTGCGCATCGTAGGCACAGCTGGGTCGATTACAAGTTTACATATTGGGGCTTGGGGAAGCTACTGATATCTGTGAAGCGGGGATCTGCATTTGGTAGCTAAGAAGACATCACCCAAGTTAATCTGTAGATGAACCTGGATTCTTTGATGGTCTAGTGTGACAATGAGTGAAAAAATCTATTCTAGCATCATTTTGAGCGAATCATATGCTACACTAGTACGAAGCCACAATTATGAAAGACCGAGACAACATCGAACTCACTACTGTAGAAATGGCTAAGCCAAGCTAACATTCTAGACTTGTCGAGTCGTATTTTATGCAATGGCCAAGCCAGTCTAATACACTAAACTTGCCGGAGTGTATTTGTAAGCAATTATTATCATTTTAATGATAGGTAGCCAGACCAGTTACCTTTGTGACTGAGAAAAGTTCGGGTTTAGAATAATATCTAAACAGATATTGGCAGCAAAGGACAAATGGCCACACAAAGAGGTTAAGGAATCGACTTGTAGAAATTTTACTGCTTGGCTAGCAAATCTCTCATGCCGTCTGAAGCTGGCTTAATTATCCTGTGGCTTTCGAATTTCTCTATCCAAAGCGATGTTAACTAAAAAAAAAAGGAACCTTTTGAACTAGACTCAAAGCTACGGTGGTTGTCAGTTAAAAATTCAGCTATTGAATAACAAAGCCGGCAACCAACGAAGTGAGTCTACACTTTCAATGTTAAACTGACGAAGGTGTCTTGTTACTTCTTTGAAACGGGTCAGTACGAATAGAACAGCTGTCATTGTCAGTAGAATTACAAGCTTTCTCTTTTTCTTATTCTTCTACGCTCTGTAACGTCATTGTGTCTTAGTGGCTTTATTGCCTTACTTGGATTGAAATGATTAAAAAGATCTGTTATATGTTCAAACAATACAGGAGTTTCTTTTAATATACTAATCCATATCGCAAAAAAGATCTAAATCTAAACATCTACTGAGAATCCATCAACAAAAATGATCTCCAACTCCCGATTGATCGATTCGTATTTTTACGGCTTACCAACCCTTTGCAGGTTATTTAAAGCCAGAAAATATTTTTTAGATTATAAGAATATTTTATGAGATAATGGTTTAGTGATACACGCATTATTAATTAACCCATAGCTGGTGGAAGAAGAGATGGATTCTTACCTTTCCCAAGGGGGTTCGTGCGTAAATGAATATAAAGAAACCAACCGGAATTGGAACTGTTCTCTGAGTAAAAATTTCGAGTCATCATCCATTTACACCACTTGCACATCCAAGCGTACTCGCATGGTATTCTCCAGCGGTCACCCATCTAGGTAATGACCAGACTTGACGTTGTTTAACTCCAGTGAAGTTACAGGAATCGGTGATTCAACGTGATGTGGCAGTAAGTTACAAAGAACTTTGCGGATTATATAGTGACAAATAGTTACCTATCGGTGTATCTATCTAGCCATTAAGGTGTTACATAAGGCCTGCATAGAACGTCTTCGCTCTGTTGTCCACAGCTGCCGCTCGTGTCTCACCCCAAGATCGCCAACCAATTGCTACCCTATTTTCCATAGTCCCTCGCCACGTCGTACTTGGTCTTCTCTTTATTCAGTTTTCCTTCAGAGGATCGTCAATGCTAGGCTGCGGTCATCGTCCGAGACGTGCCTGAAGCGTGGCCGATGAACCTCCATCTTCTCTGCCGTGCCTTGACACTAGGTGATTCGAGGTATGCGTGAGCAGTTCCACCATCTTCACATGGCCTTGTCTTCTAATCTTGAGGATCCTTCTTAAGCTGTTATGAAATAAATCAATAAGCTTCAGTCCCCAGATCTTGCAAACATATTAGGAGACGGACAACCAAGGTCTTATAAAACCTGATATTGGCGGACCACAATTTCTTTGCTTGAATATTGCATTTTGTTCTCTTTTAATGGCGTCAAAGGACCAGTATGCCTGAGGTGGATAGTGGGGACGAGCTCCAGTTGGCTTAGAAAGTAGCTCAAAATAGGTTGTGAAACGTATTCATTGCATGAAAACGTGTCTCTTGTCTGTCGGTAAAACCCCTCCCATGTGTCTCCGTCACAACCCTGACTACTGAATTGGGTTGGGCGGGGAAAGCGAATGTTTTGTTGCTCTAATCAAATCAATACTCAGATCGCACTACCCTAAAGTGCGTATATATGTGGCTAGAGGCCGCTTGTGAATCTAAATAGTCCCTAAAACTCCTGTGACACTGGTATCTTCGGAGGTTGATCAAACAAAGAGAAAAAGAAAGGAGGAGACAGTCTACTAAGTTGATGAAAATTGTTGAAATTGCAGGTAGATGGATTGAAAAGTTAAGTAAAAAACGAAATGCGTTGAAAAATCATGTTTTTGAAATAATTCAAAGGAAAACCGAATCCAAGATTAACTAGACGGAATTCAGTAAGTTACCCGTCCTTCTCCACTTCCCATCGATAAGAAAGAGACCATTAAGGTATCCACGAAGATATCTGATAAAATAAAAACATATGCTCTCTATAAAGAAATCCGGGTGGTCACCGAAACAACATTCACGATTCCTCTAGACAAGGAAAAAAAACCATCTGTTTTGAATCAGCCACTCAGAAGAGAAGTATCGCCACGCGCTCATCATTATGATTTCGGTGACATTCGTCCAGAGAAAATTTTTATATCTGAACATTAATTCGGATTCCTTTGGATATAAGTGGTAAGGAAAAATTAATTACTATTTTGAAGTGACCATGGACAGGAAGGCAGGGGTGGTTTGTTGATCGTGAAAAAAAAAATGCATAGCACAGAGAAAAGATAAACTTTCGTTTTAAGGAAAGTGGGAATGATTTTTCTTTTCTAATTCTTGAATAGTCTGGTCAATCGAGAAGATCCCAGCATGGAGCAAGCTGATAGATAAAGGACTAATGATTGAAAATCCATTTTATCTACGCCGCGCCACCTGGAAGTTGGATTTGTCACTCCAGCCCAGGAGAAAAGAGAAAAGGAAGAGAGCTACGATTCGATGCGAAGTGTAAATAGAGTAGGAGTTAAGGGGTAGCTTGATCCCTCTGACCACTCTTAAAGGTGAATTGGACAGCCCTAAATTTGGAAAACCACTTGAGTAAATATATTTTCACACACACACATATATATATATATATATATGGGAATTTAGAAAAGTTTGATATTTAGGGTAGAAGACAGCCGAACCCAGACCCTAGTCAATCCTACCCCTGCCCGATGCAGGACACCGTATAAGCTGAAATATTTGAACTCAGAAACAAGAACAAGAGAAGAGAGACAGAGAAAGACAGACACACAGAATCCCCACACTACTGCCATAGGAATCTACATCGTTCACCAAAACATCCTGATCAATACCTGGTGCCGGACATGAAGACCAGAACTTAGAAATTTAAGTTACTATTAAAACAAGCTGCAGATTCCGAAGGAGGTTCCAGTGTCATTTGATTATAGCAACAAGTAAGAAGGGTTAAAACCGATGAATACAACAAATCATATATAGGGTGACCAACCAAAACGGGAATTTTTGAAGTGCGTATTGCCAGACATGAGCAAGTGGCAACACTGCGAGACAGTGACCTTGAGCAAGTAAACATTTCGCCATTTTAGTAACGAGAATGAAATTAACAGTATCCCAGCTGAGATGTTGCAGCAGTCAATGAGGAATCTCAACAGCAGATTTCAAGAATGCATTCGTACAGGAGGACGCCATCTACAGAACGTAATTTAAAAAAAAATGAAAATTCCATCATTGTTTCTTAAAAGTCATGTTTTAAGGTTTCAATTACTATGAATTAAATATTTTTCTTCCATCACTCTTGGTTTTATTGGATTGTTAAAAAGTTCCAGTTTTTTTGGGTCATCTTATATAAACTAAATCGTTGTTACATTAAGAGTTAATTCTTTATTCTAAAGGATTCTTGTTTTTTTGTGTAGTTCCCAAATTATAGAACAGTCTTCACTTTAAGTTTGCTTCATCACCTTCTGAGATCAAAAACAAAGTAGCAGAGGATTTCAATGGTCGTGAACAGACAAACTCCAGCTAAGTCGTGTAGAACCGTTTTACCATCACGATACCAGCGACAAAACGAGTCACGCGCTAACGAGTGAATATTCAGCTAAATGGGAACCACGGTGGTCTGAAGGAACATGAGGACCGACGACTGGGTGGCATAATTGATTTACCGCTGATAAGAATCGACAGTGGCGTTTCACTACCATGAATTTGCACGTCCGAATAAATACGTAACTGACCGTTGGCTTTCGTTCGGAATGCAGCAGATTCGTTTGACGGAGCCGACTCAACTGATTCCTTGTGAATGTCGCAACAAGTGTGTGTGTGTGTGTGTGACCCCCATTACAGAATTGTAGAAAAATTCAATAGATTTAAGCTATATTGCTTAAACTCAAAAACTAACTCGTTTTTGTGCTCGGGCCAGCACCAAGAAGATGCAAATATTTTGCGTGAATTTGTTTCGCAAAGAATTTTTTGTAATTCATTTCTTTCAATTTGAAAGAAAAATAATGCTCGATAATTAAAAAAACAATACTTATATTTGTAGAGACGTGTTCATTATCAGGAATTTATTTGTTTTATCCACACATATTCCTCTACAGGAGACACGGATAGCGGCTCGGATTGAGGAATCGGAGAGGCGGGTTCGAATTCCAGTAGAATCAATTGCATTCACTTACGGGCTAATACCCTTGAGAAATGTATGAATCCTCTTCTTCTCCCCCAACCATGGGTAAATATCAGAAAAGACTGAGTTCTGTAGCCTTGGGTGGCAACCGGTCTAGGAGAAAGACATCTGCGGAATGTTGTCTGGAGACCTTGTGGCACATTGTGCACCAGTTCTTTGTATTCGGCTCTTCCAAAAGGTGTGCTTCGTTCTACAGAAGCCTTCACCACTAGAATCAAATGATTTGTGTGGGTAGCCTGGCTGTTGCGTTCTAGGAACCGAGTTGCTTGACCCCCATACGTCTAAAAACGACGGGGGAGTACAGTATTCCTCTACAGAAAGTATTCTTTTTAATAATGTGACACTATTTTCTATCTATCCGGTGTCTTGTGGCATAAAAGTTCCACACAGAAAGTTTCCACTCTGCTCTGTCAGCAGCTACTGAGCATGTCTCACCCCAGGATAGCGAACCCATTGCTTCTTTTTTTCTCCACAGCTCTTCGTCATGCCCTTTTTACCTGAGGGGACCAAGTTAGCTTACGATCATTGTTTGGGTATGGCTTTAAAATATGGTCAAAGAACCTCCATTTGTTTTGCCCTACCTCAACATTAAAAGGTTATACGGACTCATGCTGGAGCCGTTCTACCATCTTCACATTGGCTTGCCATGACATCTATAATAATAGATCAATAAGGTTGTTATTTTCTCGATTCATTCCCCAGGTCTCGCAACAATATAAGAGGACATGAACAATTCTGAGCCATTATCCGTTACCCCACGCACACCATTAAAGCTTACTAGATAGTGACCCAGTTGCTGAACTTCGATGATCGTATGAGAGCCGGGGTTTCAACTGGGGATAGGAGACGATGACTGACACCCACGTTGTATTTGAAAGCATTTACAAGATCAGGTTTGAAATATCGCACGTTATCTGTCGCACAAAACTGGATTTCTTTTGTGCTAATGTCCACCCAAATCACAAGAGACACTCTAGGTAGAGGGTTACTGTGCAGAGTTGTATGAGCATTAGAAAAGCTAAGTGGAATTAATGGCGTTATGCAGGAAATATAACGTTTAACCAGGACTTGAAGAGGATAACAACCCTGCTGGAGGACGAATTTTCCTTATTCATTTTTATCGAATGTGCAGGCCGGTAGACGTAATTCACACTGTTGAAAAAAACAATGAGACGTCTACTCAAATACGGTTATCTACTAAAGATAATGTTTAAAATAATAATTTTTTATATAAACACGTTTTTTTTTTTCGGTCGAGGAAACAATCTAATTTTTGTTTGACTTGACGAGTGCAGTCAGTGAGTACAAGGCCGCACCCAGTTAAACTGAGTAACATTCTCAGGTTAAAGGTTAGAAAAAAACCAAAAAAAAAACGTGATAAACAAAAAAATTTTTTTATAAATATATCGTATTTCTGGAATACAGTTATGTGTTTCAGTCCTTCATCTTTAATATGTCTTGTGAGCGTTAAATTTTCCAAGCGCTCTTTTCTCATTGTGTACTCCAGAAATGTAACTGTCTCTTTCTGATTCTAAGTATATTTTGTTTCCATTTTCCTTAAAACTTTCCCATTGCTCACATATACCATCTATCGCATTCTCAGCATCCTCCTGTACAACCGTATCTCTCTCCAGTGTCCATTGCTATACGAGAGGATTTATATTACATAGCAGTTCAGCACGGCTTTCTTTGTTTCTAATGAATTTTTTCTGTTTCTTGATACTTTTTTCAGCTTTTGGGAGGCGTCTTGTTATTTCTATATGTCTTTGAACCTCTGTATCTCATTGCACGTCATTGTCACTGGCTATGCATTTCTGCTAGTCATGAACAAAAACCTATGCAAAGTCATCTTGTCTTTCGCATCACTGTCGTCACTACTGAAACGCATTGCCCACCGCTTAACCGTGTTCACATCCATTGTTTGGTTTGCATAGAAGTTAATGGAGAGTAGCTTGGAAGTGAAAAAGCAAAAACTTAGATTTGTGGTGTAAAATAATTGCTTAAAAAATCGTCACTCGACTGTTGACGTATCATTGTTATCAGGATAGGGAATAATAAATGCTAATTATATTTCAGGTTCCATAAAGAGCTAGTATTCAAATAATTTCTAATGCATTCATATAGTAAAATCATTTCAAATAAATTTCTATAAATGCTTTTAATATTTGCTATATCACTAGATATGGAATCATTAGAGGGAATGAAAGTTTGAGTGGATTTGTTTAATAATTCCAGGTTCCATAAAGAACTAATATTAAATCTATTTCTAATGAATGCCTAAAGAAAAAATTCCGATGAATTTCTATATATGCTTTTAGTATTTGCAATGTCCCTATATATGTAACCATTATAGGGAATGAAAGAAATCCTACCTCGTATATCAAGGGTTACATAAAGAGCTAATATTAAAATCATCTCCAACGAATTTCTATAGATGCTTTTAGTATTTGCAATGTCCCTATATATGTAATCATTATGACGTGTTATATAAAGAGCTAGTTTTAAAATAATCTACCATGAATTTTATTATAGGCTTTTAGTATTTGCTATTGTCGCTATGTTTGTAATAATTATACGAAACGAATGTTTCGGAATATTTGATAATATTTAATATGTCGATTATATTAACATCTCATCAGAAACATAAAAAGGAACACCTTTTATTTGCACTTTCTTAATTTGACAGACCAAATGTACTTTAAGCTTTTCTATCATTGCAGTTAATAAATAGGTCGGAAGAAGGCATTATGAGAGGCTGAACCGTTAAAATCACAAGCTGAAGGTAATTACAAATATGGCGACTATTTTTGTTAACTGGTAATAAATAGCAAAATGAAAATTTTATGCAAGAAAGGCTACCAACAGATCCAAAAGAAAAACTTCTTTTTAAAATAGAAAAGAGAAAAAAAAAAATCCTTTTTAATTAATTTAATTAAAAAAAAAAAAAAATTGTTTCCATATCACGTCTTCAAATTTCTTAGAAACATGGCGTCCAAATTTCGTCACGTGTCAGCAAAGCTGATTAGCGATTGGACAAGAACGGTAAGCAGATGAACGCCATTTAGTACACCCATCGCAATTGCCAAGTAACTCGACCTTCAGTGGACTAGAAAATGGAACGGTAAATTATTGTGTTAGATCAGTCCCTGGAGATCTCGCTACACGTAGCGGCCAACATCTCGCATTTCGGGAAGTTTCGTTGCAACGCAAATACGGGAACACATGGGGAAACGGTTGTCGTCTGCCTTACAAATAATTGGAAGGAAAGGGGAGATGTTCGGTACGTATCGAGGCTCATCTGGTAGAAACGTTGGTTCTTTAATTATCTCTTATCCCTTTTGACATTGGGAAATTTGAAATTTATAACGATCTGGATGACAGATTTTACAAGTGGATACCGAAACATGGAAGCCGTTAAATAACAGTTATCCTTATCAGAATAGTGGTCACAAAATGTTCAGAAGGATTTTAATGTGATGTTCTGACTATTACGGGAATAGCGATAATACTGTTCTTCGTTGTGTGGACCAACCATTTGGCCTTTGTTCCACTGTATTAAGCAGCGACTTCTTTGAGAATTTCTGATACCGCTGTAGTGAAAAAAAATACACAAAAAAAACAACAACAAAAAAATAACAAAAAACAACAAAAAAATAAAAAACAACAAAAAACAACAACAAAAAAACAACAACAAAAAAACAACAACAAAATAACAAACACCAACAACAACAAAATAACAAACAACAACAAAATAACAAACAACAACAAAATAACAAACAACAACAAAATAACAAACAACAACAAAATAACAAACAACAACAAAATAACAAAAAACAACAACAACAAAATAACAAAAAACAACAACAAAATAACAAAAAACAACAACAAAACAAAAAACAACAACAAAATAACAAAAAACAACAACAAAAAATAAAAAAACATCAACAAAAAAATAAAAAAACAACAAAAAAATAAAAAACAACAACACAAAAAAAAACAAAAAAAACGAACGCACGTATAACTTATATGAAGCTTTATTTAATTTAGAATGGAGTGTGTCCGAGCGAGATACAGAATACATTAAGGGGAGATAATCCATACCACAACAGCAAAACGGTAATTAAAACACCAAGAAAGGCTTAAACTTTTAGTTATTGTTTATTTCATATACAGCATGTTCTCCTATAAACGAGAATACTTGTACAATATTAACACTGTATACTGGGATTTAAATGCCAAGATTGTCACCACTTTCCAAAAAAAAAAAAAAAAAAAAAAAAAAAGAAAAAGGCTTTATTTAAATAACTAAGCAATTTAATAAAATTGCTCAATAACTGCTTCCGAAGTTCTCTAAATCAAGCAAGAACCGCTAAGTTCGGCAAGATGCAAGACACATGATGCTAGATATAAAATTTGTAAGGTCATCTCCAGAGGATTATTCTCCTAAGCAACACATCTTCCAAACGGGAGGACTAGCGTTAGTCGCTGTTACCCGAGGCAGCACTTTTTAAAAAATTCGATTACACCCCAAACAAGGCAGTAAACCTACAAGGACACAAGGAATTGAAAAGGGTAATTATAAAGTCAAGAATCAATCAGATCGAAACATATCTTGTTTTGAATAGACTTGATACTTCAGACTGGAAGACGAATTTAATAAAACCACATAGACATGTTTTATTTAACACACGCACGCGGCGAACGCTTTATTTACATTAGGGACTGTGCAAGAAGAGACAAGAGGAAATAACTAAGAGCAGATAACTCTTGGCAGACTGACAGCCATTGATAATTCAACACTCCTCCTCAATTTCTATGAGACACCTGTATCAGTTCTATAACACCTAACAGTTCTCCGAGTTTGACAAATTGTGTGCTCACAAGTCCTTTTGTCAGCACATCAGCTATCATGTCTTTGCTCTGACAGTACTCCAGTTTAATAGTCTTCATTTCCACCTGCTCTCGAATGTAGTGGAACTTAATGTCAACATATTTGACTCGTCCATGATATTGTGGATTTTTTGCCATTCATATTGTTGATTGATTTTCCTCGTATATCAGTGTCGGTTCAACTGAAACTCCCATTAAATCACCTTGAGGACGCTGCATCCATACTGCCTCCTGTGCCGCACTTGCCAATGCCATGTATTCTGCTTCAGCTGTTGATAATGCAACACAGGTTTGCTTCTTACTTCTCCAGCTGACAGCTGCTCCACTTAATTTGAACAAGTACCCGGAGGTTGATCTGCGATCATCTAAATCGCCAGCCCAGTCTGCATCCGAGTACCCCAGGAGATTGGTTGCTTTCTCCTTGTCATATTATAAACCATACCCTCGTGTACCGTTTAGGTAACGAAAGATATGTTTTACAGACTTCCAATGTTCCATTGTAGGCTGGGAGCAGAATCTTGCAACATTTCCGACAGCATAGGCAATGTCAGGTCGTGTCCTTGTTGACAGATCCAGTAGGCTTCCAACTGCTGATTGATACAACTCTTGGTTGACCAGCTTGCTTTCTTTAGTTGCTATGGTTAATCTTGCTCCAACATCAATTGGAGTTGACGTGGGTTTTGAATTTTCCATTTGGAATCTTTTCAAAACTTCTGCTGTATATGCCGGTTGTCCAATCCGTATTTTCCCTGATTCAGGATAAGCAATCTTAACACCCAAGAAGTGATGTAGTTTCCCCAAGTCCTTGACGTTGAAAATTTTTCGATATTGTTTTAACAAATTCTTGAATACGTGTCAGAGACTTGCTCGCCAGAATGATATCGTCAACATAAACAGCAGCTATAAAGATTTCTCCTTCTGAAGATTGTATGTTGATGCAAGGATCATTCTCTAACTGCTTGAAATGCATCTTTTTTAGCTGGCAATCCAGTGATTCACTCCAACATCTTGGCGATTGTTTCAGACCATAGATGCTTCGCTTCAGTTTACCGACAAGATGTTCCTTGTTTTTTACTTTAAATCCTTCTGGTTGCTTCATGTAAATTTCTTCCTTCAGCTCACCAGTTAAGAATGCAGTGGTTATGTCTAATTGATGTAGCCTCCGGTCAAGCTGTGCTGCTAACGCAATAACAGTTCGCACCGATTCAAATCTGACAACTGGACAGAAGGTCTCGTCATAGTCAATTCCGTGCTTCTGAAGAAAACCTTGAGCTACCAGTCGAGCTTTATGGTGTTCCATGTCTCCGTCAGCATCACACTTTCGTTTAAACACCCACTTGCTACCAATAGCTTTTCGTCCACTGGGCAATTCCGTAAGGTCCCATCCTTTATTAGTATGCAAGGAAGAAATTTCACTTTCCATTGCTTTCATCCATTCATTTTTCTCAGGACTGGAAAGTGCTTCTTTCATTGTCAATGGGTCATTTAAATGATGAGCCATGGAGGCTCATTCGCCATACTGGTCTGGGGCTTTCTTAATCCTTGGTGATCTTCGGGGTTCTGTCACCTCCTGCGAGTTGTCATCATCATCACAGCTGTCTTGATATTCAATTACTACTGGAGGTCGGTTTACAACTTCCTTTCTCCCCTGTTCAGCTATTGAATCTGATTCGTTGAAGATGACGTCTCTGCTATGGAATACTCTTGATTTTATTGTATCATAGAGTCTATACCCCTTAACACCAATACCATATCCGAGGAATATACTTTTCTTTGCTTTGGAATCCAATTTAAATCTTTCATCCTTTGATATGTGGACAAAAGCATCACATCCAAAAATGCGTAAATGGTTCACGTTAGCCCTTCCATACTTCATATGGCGTCATACCTTGTACTGCATTTGTTGGGCTCCGGTTTCGAACATATGAAGCAGTGGATAAAGCCTCTGCCCAACATTTCTTAGGCAGCTTCGAATCCGACAACATTGCGCGCACTGTTTCCACCAATGTTCGGTTCATTCTTTCAGCTACTCCATTTTGCTCTGGAGTTTTAGGAACAGTATATTCATGTCGTATATCCTCAAATTCTCTTGAAGTGTACTCCCCACCATTATCAGTGCGTAGAGTCTTGACATTATGTCCAGTGGATTTCTCCACCGTGGTTTTCCATTCCATGAACCTTTTGAACATATCTCTCTTGTGCTTGAGCACGTATATCCACACAAATCTTGATTTATCGTCAATAAATGTGACAAAATATTCAGCTCCACCAAGCGATTTCGCCTCTATCCTTCCACAAACATCGCTATGTACAATTCCGAGAAGTTGGGTGGCTCGCCTTCCACCAGATTTTGGAAACAAGGAACGATGATGTTTTCCATCCAAGCATGGCTCACAAAAGTTGATATCCTTGGTTACATCATAGTCAAGGCCAGTTACAAGTTGGTCCCTTACTAGTTTTTGCTCCACAAGCCAACTTTAACTAATGCCATTTTGCATTGTACTTTCCAAGTGGCATAATTTGTACCATTCAGTAGCACGAGGTTACTAAGTTTTGTTTCCATCGCCATTACACGTTATAAAGCGATACAAAAACTTCTACCATAACCGAGAATGCAAGATGGCCGAAATAAAGGTTCCACGTGGTTTATTATCTTTGAGATGTCACCTGGGCCCATAACCATTGAAAATGATAATTATAAAGTCAAGAATCAATCAGATCGAAACATACCTTGTTTTGAATAGACTTGATACTTCAGACTGGAAGACAAATTTAATAAAACGTGTCTATGTGGTTTTATTAAACACACGCACGAGGCGAACGCTTTATTCACATTAGGGACTGTGCAAAAAGAGACAACAGGAGATAACAAAAACTAAGAGCAGATAACTCCTGGCCAACTGACAGCCATTGATAATTCAACAGGAATTACTGGGCGTGGAAGAATTAGAAAACGGAAACTTTACTAAGAATCAAGAACAAAAGAAGAACAAACAGGAGGATAGTAGATAGCGATTGACATTCAGACTAAAGAAGTGAGGGTAGTGGTTAATCATTGTTGCCTCGGGCGTACTATAAGGGAAACTGAGCAGTTTTTTTTCTTTGTACCCTCCATGCACGGGTGAGAAAGCGTGTTCATTAAACCCGCTCTCATTCGGAAATATATAAATAAAAACTTGCATTTATTTAACGTTAGTTTTACGGGGTAACGGAGAACGCACGAACAGACAACGAATTTTATATATCAAATTTTTGTTGTTTCGTACGGGCACGCAAACGTTGAGCTTTATTTTAAGACATTTTTTATGTTCTTTTTATAGATAGAAATATTTTAGTAAATGCTCTGTTTATAATAAACAGTATTAACAACATTTACCGGCCTGAATGTCCGAGAAATCTTTATAGAAAATATGTGTTCTCCGACATGAATCGAACCTGTGTACTATACGGAACCGTCATATAGCCTGACGTGCTTTTACCGATTGAGCCACAGAGGAGCGTTTCGGTTAGCAAGGTCGATTTTACTGTTTTTAAACTGCAATTCTGCATGATTTTCTATCAAACATAAAACAGCACGTCAGGCTAAATGACGGTTCCATATAGGATACAGGTTCGATTCCTGTCGGAGGACGCATATTTTCTATGAAAATTTCTCGAACATTCAGGCCGGTAAATGTTGTTAATACTGTTTATTATAAACAGAGTATTTACTTAAATATTTCTATCTATAAAAAGAAAGTATAAACATTAAAAAATGTCTTAAAATAATTGTCGGACTTTGTCCATTTCATAATGTTGAGCTTTATATATTAGATAAGAGTTTGACGCAAAACTTTCCAGACTTTTAAAGAAAATCCTTTTTCGATATTGTCATGACATCATTGTTTTTAAACACTTTTACTGCTGCATTGGTACAGCATTATAGCCTGGCTGTGCTGGTCCGTTTTTTCTTTTAATAATAAGCTGCCATTTACTGGAAATAAATGATTATAAAGACGCCAACTGCGATTTCTCAAGGCAACAAAGTATTATTTAAGGCGTGAGAACAATAAAAGAGTAATAAAGAAGATAGTAGATAACGATCGGCATTGATATTCGAAAATTTCAAGGCAAAATTGGCGGGAAAAGAATAGAAGCCGGAAGGGAGTTCCACAAGCGAGAAGTGCGAGAAAAGAAACTTTTAGCATAGAACTTACGGTTACATCCAGGCAACCCAAAATGTAAATTGGTGGGACCTTGTTGCCAATCTTGTACTGCGCTTAAATTCATAAAGTCTAGGTATCATAGCGAAGAGCGATAATTATTTGTAAAAAAAAAAAAAAAAAAAATACAAAATATGGTTCAAGGCCAAAATGGAAAAAAGAACTTAAAACTTAACTTAAACTTAGCTAGCCACAAACACTGACCCAAACATGCCACAATATTCCTGATACCAAAACAACGCATTCTTACCTGTCTTACTACACCCACCATAATACCTCATGTCTCTACGAAAGTCCTAACTAGTCCCTCTATATACAATTCATCGTCCGTGGGGGAGGGGGAATAAAACAAAAATTTAAAAACTAAACCCCAATGTGTATTTACAAATTGGAACAAAATTTATCTACAGGAAACTAAATAAAGTAGTGTTAGTAATACCCCCACCCACAATCCTAGTGAAGAGCGATATTTATTTTTATATATATATATACACAGAAGTGTGGCACAAGGCCAAAAAGGGGGAAAAGGACGGTCTTCTTCTGACTTAACGATAACTTATCTAGCCACAAACTCTGACCCAAACATACCACAATATTCCCGACACCAAAACAACGCATTCTTACCTGCCTTACTACATCCACCATAATACCCCATTGTCTCTACGAAAGTCCTAACTGGTCCCCATATATACAATTCATTGTCTGTGGGGGTGAATAAAACAACAATTTAAAAACTAAACCCCAATGAATAGTGAAGAGCAATATTTATTCTGTTTAATACACAGAAATGTGGCACAAGGCCGAAGGGGGTGGGGTGGGGTGGGGAAAGGATGGTCTTCTGTCTTAACTATAACTTAGCTAGCCACAGACACTGACCCAATCATACAAACAATATTCCTTACATCAAAACAACACATTCATACGTACCTTTCTTACTACATCCACCATAATATCTCACTGTCCCTATGAAAATACTAACTAGTCCCCATATTTACAATTCAGTGTCTGGGGGGGGGAGGGGAATAAAATAATAGGGAAGAGCTCATCCGAACAATTACTGTGAAAGTATTTATAGAAGAGGCACAGGGAGGCAACATTACGCCGGTGAGAAAGTGACTGAAGCTGAAATGCCAGGTCAGGACCAATGAAATTGCAGATTCTTCATTGGATTTCACCAAGGATCTCTAGATATATAGCAGGATGACCAGATCATATGTGGCAGCAATACTCAAAGCAAGGACGAATGTTAGACTTATAAATACAGCGAGAAAAATTGTCTAGCACGGTCCAGTCGCCCAGCTTTCTTAGCCGCAGACCTATCAATATAGTCTTTCCACTTCATGTGAGCCGAGAATGTTAGCCTGAGAAGGCGCAACGAGTCACCCTGCTGGAGGTTAGCATCAGCCATACTGATGGAAGACGGAAAGTTCTTTAAGTAAGAATTTTTTTTTTATCTTCAAATGAATAAATTAGAAATAAATCACACGCAGCGATAAGTGTTAATCACAATATAACAGTGACAATATCGTACAAAGATTTCAATTTCTAATTTTTTAATAAGGGATATCTTTTCTCGAAAGAAAAGAAAATTACCCCCCCCCTATTTTTAAATTATATGATTACGCATATGGTCTTCTGTAGTGAAAATAGCCGAGAAACGTACTACGAAAAATGACCTTGGATCTTTCTAGTAGAGCAGCTTGTCTTGTGTGGAACCATATATCATTTATATAGTATGATATATAGGGAACATATATCGTGTTGCACTAGTTGAAGTAGGTTGCCCATGCCTGTACTAAACTGTATTCCTACATAAAAAGACTCCGGATTATTTGGTTTATTTTGTTTTACGGTTTATCAACCTCAATGGGTTATTTAATACCGACAAGATGTTTAGGATAGGTTCGTATGAATAGAATATGTATTCTTTGTAAGAAATCAGTGTGCTTGGTTTATTTTGTTTTACGTCATATCAACTTCAATGGGTTACTTAAGATTTTTACGATAGCTTCGTATGAATAGAATACGTATTAATTTTTTGTTCCCCCCAAAAGTATTGCTGGTAATATATTTTATTTATTTTCAAAAATGTATTGGTGTTTTACTATAAAAATTTATTTTTAAACTTTCATAGTGTTTTGACTCCAGAATCACAGAAGGAGCCCATGAAGCTGAAGTAACTTTTTTTTAATGTGTGAATATTTGAGCAAAATCAATGTTTTTTTTAATGTGTGAATATTTGAACAAAATCGATGTTTTTTTTAATGTGTGAATATTTGAACAAAATCGATGTTTTTTTTAATGTGTGAATATTTGAACAAAATCGATGTTTTTTTTAATGTGTGAATATTTGAACAAAATCGATGTTTTTTTTAATGTGTGAATATTTGAACAAAATCGATGTTTTTTTTAATGTGTGAATATTTGAACAAAATCGATGTTTTTTTTAATGTGTGAATATTTGAACAAAATCGATGTTTTTTTCATGTGTGAATATTTGAACAAAATCGATGTTTTTTAATGTGTGAATATTTGAACAAAATCGATGTTTTTTTTAATGTGTGAATATTTGAACAAAATCGATGTTTTTTTAATGTAAGTGTTTCTTATGAAAATAAGGCCATCATAGTTTTGTAGTGATAGAATCCTAAGCAAAGTGGTTGAAGTAGCGATTGTTGGCCTCAGAATATGCCCTCATACCCATTTCCTATGGCCTCAATTTCCTTGGGGTCTTGTAGAGCCCGAACCCCTAACTGTAGGAACTCCATGAGCTAGTCAGGATCTATTCGTACATTACATTTTGGCAACTGGATCCTGGAATCTATATTTGCTGGTCGCGAAGAAGTCCTTCATATCTGTCCAAGGTTCAGGATCCCAAAAATATAAGTCCGACATTATATATACCGTTACAATGTACGTGTACTGAGAAAGAGAAAAAACAACAACAAAAAAAACAAAAAAAACAAACTTGCTCCCTTTTATGTGGTCAGGAATGTAAAGTGTAATTGTCTTTGCAAATTTAACCTCAAGAGAACAGCACGATTTTAATTTAAAGAATACGAACCTAAAACGAAATATTTTCTTTTTCATAAATTACTGAAAATAGCTGAACAGAAACGAAATTAGTTTTGGGGAACCTGCTTTTTTTTAAGTAGTTTTTTTTTTATCTATGTTTCTAGGAAATACTTGGTCCCGAAATTTGTAATTATACAGCAAATAATTTCTCTGGCTTCAGTAAATGCTACAAATTTTAAACTTCTTGAAATGTAAAAACCAGTGTCCGTCTTTTCGTAATGCATAAAACATGCCATGCCACTTTTGGTCATATCAAGAGCAGAGACAAGTTTTATATTTTGCCCACATAACCTTAAAAATATTCCTATAAAATAGCCTACTTTAATCGTAGGTAGCAAAAAACGTTTAGATTTGCAACAATGAGGATAAACGTTTCGGTGATTGAGCCCTCCGACCTTCACGTTTATATCGATCTGGGTAATCTACAGGGAATTCTGAATTGAACCCTTTATTCAACCTACGGGTTGAGACTTCGCATTCGACTGCTCATATCTGGGGATGTCGTCTAGATCTTATATTTATTTAGTATTGCTCAGTTACGTGTTACGACTCAATAAAGTTACGTCAGGTGCCAGGTGTGTAAAATATTTGATACATTAAAAAGTTCAATAATTTAAAGTAGGTTATATTTCCCGCGTGAGCAATAAAGGAAAGCAAGAAGAAAAGACTAACCGTCAATTAAAAAGACAATGTATGGTTGTCAGCAAAATCAATCCTCCTATATGCTGGACAATTTCCTCATAGATGAAGAGAAAACTTGAGGCAACAGAAACAATGAAAAGAGTGCTGAACTGCTATGTAATATCAATCCTCCTATATGGCAGTGAATGCTGGACAATTTCCTCATAGATGAAGAGAAAACTTGAGGCAACAGAAACAATGAAAAGAGTGCTGAACTGCTATGTAATATCAATCCTCCTATATGGCAGTGAATGCTGGACAATTTCCTCATAGATGAAGAGAAAACTTGAGGCAACAGAAACAATGAAAAGAGTGCTGAACTGCTATGTAATATCAATC
>OZ038519.1:31140455-31162955 GCA_964036315.1 Acanthosepion esculentum | reverse complement strand
GGCGTTTAATAAAACATCATTGATCAATATTGGAGATCAATTCAGACAAAAGACCCGATTGACTCGGGCAGACAGTCTGGCTTCTTTCCAAGATTTACAAACTGCTTATTAGAGATCTTACCCTAGGTCTATTGAGGGTGGAGTCACGTGGGGGGGGGACTCTCTATAAACCTTGAAAACGAAACGAAGGTCTTGAAAATTTAATTCAATTCCACGCACGATGTCTGTAAAACGGAGAAAAAATCTATTACGTTTGTGCTTGGTGCAGCTGCAATGGGGCGACATCTGGTGTGCGAGAAGCGCGACTGGACTAAAGGGAGGTAATCCTTGATACCAAAAACTTTTCCGTGCAAATGACTTAGTTTCTTTTTCGAAAGCCAAGAAGAAAAGAAAAGTAAAAATTTGTAATAATGACTTATTTAACTTGGAAAGAGGGACATACTGTATTCACTACCATAATATTTTTAATCATTAACCCCCAAGCAAGGCAACAAAGCCACTAAGTCACGAGGTGACAGGGAGTGAAAGAGAATGATAAGACTTCAGTGAGGATAAGTAAGGAAAAGGACAATAACGGAACAGGAAGACAGGAAATGGCGATTGACATTGCATTTAAATTTATGAAAATTTTAGGTGACAGGGATGCAAGAAATCGGGAGTTCCACAGGTGAGACGTGCGAGAGAAGAAACTATCAGGATAGAACTTACGGTTTCATCTAGCTATTTTAACAATAAAACGATGAGACCTAACAGCCAATCTAGTAGTATGTTTCAATTAGTGCGGTCGATGTACCAAGAAAGAGACTTCATTAGAACAACTGTCATGGAAATATTTATAAAAAAGACAGAGGGAAGCCATGTCATAACGGTGGGAAAATGATTGAAGATATTATTTAATCGATTTTACCCCAAGCAAGGTAGTAAAGCCACTAAGACACAAAGGGTTACTGCGTGTGAAAAAAAAATCTTAACCCTTTACACAAAATGAAAATTTCTTGAAAATAGAAGATAAGAATTGCTGGACCGAAAAAGCCCGACATTTTCCGCCTTGTACCTTTTATAAAGTTAGTGAGTACAACTGATGTGATTGAAAATAAGTCTCATCCCATCTACTCACACGTTCTTCTTTTGGTCTTGGATGCTATATACAGTACGCTCCTTGATAAAAATCTATAGAATCAGCAATATTATCGGCCCTGATCTGGCTGCTCGGCTTCAGTCACATCTCTTTGCCTTTTCTATAAATACTTTTATGACAGTTGTTCAGATGAGCTCTTCACTGCTGGGGCTAGCTTTTTAAATTGTTGTTTTATTCTCTTGCCCCGACAATCAATTATAGATATGGGGACTAGTTAGGATTTTGAGAAAGATAAGAATGAATTGTTTTGCTGTTAAGAATATTGTTTTATGTTTGGGTCAGTGTTTGTGGCTAGCTAAATTTAAAGTTAAGACAGATGAAGACCGTCCTTTTTCCCATTCCCCAATTTTGGCCTTGTGCCACATTTTCTGTATTTGAAGCAGAAATAAATATCGCTCGTCACTATGGTACCTAGACTTCATGAATATAAGCGCAGTACTAGACTGGCGTTGAGGTCTCATTAATTTACAGTTTAGCTAGCTAGATGCAGCCGTAAGTTCTATGCTAACAGTTTATTTTCTAGCACTTCTCACTTGTGGAACTCCCATCTGGCTCCTTGCTTTCCAGACAACTTTAATCCAAAAAATGTAAATGTCAATTGCTATCTGCTGTCCTCCTGATTACTCTTTTCGCTAATGTTTCTGTTTCTAATTTTTCCACACCCTATAACCTTAGGGTCTGAGTCGCTTTACTGCCTTGCATTGAGTGATACAGACTTAAAAAAAAAAAAAAAAAAAAAAAGACTGTGTGTACGCTATCCCGTGCAGCTGCGGAAAGAAATATAAAGGAGAGATAAGCCGCCCCCTTAAGGTAAGGCTTCAAAAACACCAGAAAGCTGTAACACGAGGGGAAGTGGAAAAAATCAGGCGTGGCTGACCACATATAGAGAGAGAAGGGAGATCTTCGCCCTCTGTAGGATCAGGTTGAGATCATAGACAAGGAACACCATTGTAAAATTCGTAAACTTAAGGAATCAGCACATATGCTAGACCATAAAAATCACCTGAGCCGACCAAGCATAGAAATGAATACAATATGGGAACCAGTCATAAGGAGTGCCAGAGAAAAGCGATAATAACAACAAAGTTGCAATATGAGTTCTGGTAAAAATATATAGTGATAACAGTTTAAAATTGCAATATGAGCACTGGTAAAAATTGTTGCTGAAGACATTAGGTTTATAATACCCAGAAATCCATACACAGATATCCTTCAGTGGATAAAGGTGTTGGTTAGATCCAGTGACAGGACCCAAAGAGTGTGAGTTCAATACCCGGTTAAGGCAGTGGAGAACTTTCAGAGGGAAAAATTAACAGGAGATAACTGACATCCATTAAACATGGCACGTGGAACTAGAACAGTCTACCCCAGTGGGCGAAATAAAGGGTTCAGTTCGACATTCCAACCACCTGAGGAAGGCCGAAGTGTACAACGGCCGAAACGTTGTAACAAAGATGAGGACATATAGTTCGAATAAAGTAAATAATGTAAAAAAAAAAAAAAAAGGAAGGAAGGAAGGGTTTTATATCTTTGCGTGAAAGTGAATTTAACGAATTCTACTCGAAATCGAACTTGTGCCGCTAACCATACAAGTAAATTTCCCAAACCGCCCGAGAGAATAGGTGTTACCACCGTGATTTCTGTTGCAATTGGGTGTTTACGAGGTGGTGGAGGCACGGTGCAGTAATGGATAACGGCTTGGATTGAGGAATAGGATAGCCGAGTTCGAATTCCTGTCGAATCCATTACATTCACTTACGTGCTAATACCCTTGGGAAAGGTATGAATCCTCTTCTCCCACCAGCTGTGGGTAAATAGCAGGACAGGCTGGGTTATATAGACTTGGATGGCAACTGGTTTACCACAGAAAGAAATGTCAACCTATTGCAGGGGGAAAGTCTGCATCGTCAGTCATGTATCTAAAGATACATGATTGCCTAAGCGTGTATCACGCACGGTACACAACTGACTGATATTTTTACAATTACGCTTGGAAAAAAAAAAAATCACTATATAAGCACTGGTTATGTCCTGTGTGGATCAGAAAAATTCTGGAATAGAATTTAATCTGGTTAAAATGAGCTTCGTTTAGAGCATGCAATATCCATCATCAGGATGCCCTACACAATAGAGCTACTCGTAGTTTTATGATTTTTGAACCCCTAGAATGCACAATCATGGGACTGTATTGAATCATTTGTACTTCAGAGAAAGAGTAATAAAATTTTCATATTTAGAAATTAGGTGTTTAGGTCTAGATTTCCTAGTGAAAAGAGGCAAAAATACTCGTAAAGAGCTTGGATTTTACATTTAATCCCTTTAGATTTCTTTTGGGTGGATTTTCAGGACCAAAAGCAGATTTAGACACCCCCAAGCTTCATGATCTACACCTATATTCATGTCTAGATCATGATTTTCTGATAAAGTCAAGTTATGTCGAAAACCGTTATATGTTGCTAAAAAGGGGCACCTCAAGGTGGTGTAGCAAGCATGTCTCGCTAGAACAATACTTTCGGCCTTGTGCCACATCTAAGCTACGCTTGGAAAATCACTATATATTGTCAGAAAGTGGGTAATTATGAATTTAACGCATGGAAAGAAAAGAATAAATTTTAAATATCGTCCAGCTGAAATCTTTTCGGCTGTTCGGTTGAACTCTGCCTTCGGACAGAGAGGAACCCGGACGAGGCTATGCCGAAGGGCAGAGTCTCCTTGGGGGAGGTAGACCGACCCTGAACCCGTTTATACGGGTTTGAAGGGAATATTTTTGGCCGAGCCTACGGGATCAGAGAACCCACGATAAAATCAGCCTTATGCCACATACGACCCACGTGTGTGCGAGGTGGCTGTTAAATATTCCAGCCGAAAACTTTTCAGCTGGCTGGTCGAGTTCTTTGTGTTAGAAAAAAAAACCCAACTATTCAGAATTTATCATCTAAAAACAAATCATGAAACATCTGCGAGTTTCGATAAAATTCGAATGAGCGTAATTTGAAAAATGGAGTTAGGACAAAATTTGACTAGTTCTGAAATTCTAAGACAGTCTACTTTCAGACTGAATGTTACACATCTTTTAGGGAAATGTTATTCGCGCTTAAGAGGAAGATTAAAACAATTTCTCTATTTCTATTTAAGAAATAGAGTCTAGAAAAGTCTGCAGAGAAAAGTCAAAATTCCAGAAAAGAGCTCAAATTTTGCATTTAACCATTTAGATTTTATCTGGGAACGCTCTGTGCCAAAAATGGATCCAGCTATCCAAAGACGATAGAAATAGACGTTTAAGTAATATTTTTATGATGGATACAAGAAAGGTTACGTTGAAAACTGATGTATGGTACCAAAAAAAGGGAGTGATCAATGATAACGTATGAAAGAAACCAAATACATTTTAAATATCTACCGTAAACAATTGTCTTATATTTTGGAGATTTAAAAAAATTAGAGAAAAATGGTTTTATTTGCGAGCATTTTTTTAGTTAATTTTGGAGGAGAGACAAAAAAAACAAAAAAAAAACAGGCAAATTATAGCAAAAGATTGTTAATTTGACTGAATTTTGTTTTGGGAGTTCCAAAATTCGCTTTATATAGGTCGTGTTTAGAGATTAGAACCAATAGAAAATGTTAAAGGTCAACCTGCCGTTCACATATAACATTCATTTTACAATGACTTTTCAAGAAGAAAAAAAATCGTATAAAAAGCAACTATTCAGAATTTCTCGTTAAATAAATGATTAATCATGTACCGGTTTATTTATTTTCAAACCATCATAGATTGACAAATAATTGGAGTTAGATCAGATCTGAAATCCTGAGACTGTCATCTCTTGGACTAGATGTAGCACGTTATCTGGAAAAAAAAGTTCCAGAAATGCTAAAATGTCCGCTTACGAGCCCGCTATGCCTTATACGCTTCAAGAATTGACTAGTGGCAAAATGTAAATTAAAAAAAAAGTGGCTATTTATTTAAAAATAAATAATTCCTTCGAAAATAAAGGTCTATTCCTTCTAAAATTAGGTAATTTTCTAATAAATTTTATCTAAAACACTTGTTTAAAAGATTGACTCAAAAGAATATTAAAGCAGAAGAATTTTTTAAAAGTGCAACAATATTTAAATTAAGATTATATGTAGAAAGATTTTTTGATTAATTCTTTTAGCCATATAAACATTTAAAATTATCTACTACAGGAAATCGCTGTACCTTTACCATTAGGCACTGTTTTAAAATTATTAAACGTTCACGCTGATCGAATTTTACTAGTATTGCGAATCTGATACTAAATAACTTAAGGAAATAATTATTTAATAACATTAAATCAGATGCTATCTTACTGTACGATGGGTTCAAATAATAAAGAATAACGTGAAAAAAATTTAAAAACAATATTACTTAAACAAGAAAGTCGACGTAATATTGATATTACAAATTATATGCAAGCCGAAGGTCGACTTAAAATTTCGACCATTCTACAATTTTTGTTTATAAAATGGCGACTGCGAATCGTACCTTTTCGTGCTAGAGGGTTCTTATTTGAGTGCCGGTTGCCTTATATTCTTGTTTCAAGCATAAGGTTATATTTCCCGATATCTATGAAGTGAAAATGGAATCCAGGCAGTTATTAATTTATTTTGACATAACAAAACGTGTAATACATTATTGAAATATGTGTAACTGTATTATCAAAAGCAAAACTGTGTCCAGGTGCATTCAACCGGGTTATTATGGGTAGGCGTCGGATACGTAAAGTTCAAGGGATGGCTAACGATTTCATATACATAATGACGACACTGGTTTCATGGTTAGTTAATTTTACCAGAGTATGAGACGAGAAAACAAATCAGACGACACGCCAATTAATAGTTCTATAAGAAAAACGAAACAGCTGAATTTGAAAAGAAAGCAGACGACGCGCTAAAAAACAATGAGTAACTTCTTTCGTTATAGTGTGAGTTACATTCTGTAACTTCAATTTTTTTTTTCTTTTTTTTGTTTGCCTGATCATTCAAACGGTTAAAATAACATTAAGTCATTCGTACGACATAAAAAAGAGGAACTTCAAAAACTTGCCTTCTGTTCGACGCGGCTGTTTAAATCTTATGAAGCCCGAACGACATCAGATTGCATCATGATCCTGCAAAGTGGTCAGTCATGTGATCAAACTAAAATCTTGAAATAGCCTCTTCGTGTAAAACGAAGTGCATTAAAAATAAAACGAAACGAATGCTCTTTATATAAAATGAGGACCAGAAATACGAATCGAAGCTGAAAACGTTTTATTATAATTTATTTGTTTGTTTTACATATACATTTTATTTTATTTATTTTACATATAAAATCATTCCATAGGCAAAAAGACCAAACTTTACTTGTAGTTACTTTTTTACCTTCTATTTAACAAATAAGTACATATAGGGACGAGTTCAGACTTCTTAGAGACTTCGAGGTATTATGGCGGATGTAGTAAGAATGGGGTGTTTTGGTGCAAGGAATATTGTAAAATTTCTTTGGGTCAGTGATTGTGGTTAGCTAAGTTTAAGATAAGACTGATGAAGACTAGCCATCCCCCTCCCCACTTTTGTCCTTGTGCCACATTTTCTGTTTTTAATATTAATAAACATTATTTAAGAGCATAGGTGCTTCTATTACAGACGAAGCAGCAAAGTGAAAGCCTGGGTCATAGGGATCTATTTCACAAGACGTGTTCTTCTTCTATGTGGCCGTCCTTTCAGGAGATTGGCGATCACAGCTCTCCACAATTTCCTGTTCTTTGTAGCTCTTAATAAATTTAATTTTTTTTATCTCTCCTAAACCATCTATATACTCAAGCTTGCTAGGTAGGTGAGACATTGTTTTCCTTTGTCCTTGCCTTTAAATTTTCCTGTGAGTAACAAATTTTCGAAGAATTCTTTCCTCATTATGTGCCCGAGAAATTTTAGTTTTCTCTTTCTGATTTTAAGAATAAATGTCCTTTTTGTTTTCATTTTCGATAAAATTTCGTCGTTGGTCGCATGTTCTGTTCATGGTATTCTCAGCATCCTTCTGTAGAACCACATTTATGTTGCTTCATGTCTCTTCATCTATGAGGAGATTGTCCAATATTCATTGCCATATAGGAGGATTGATATTACGTAACAGTTCAGCTCTCTTTTCTTTGTTTCTGTTGCTTCAAGTCTTTTCTTCATCTGTGAGGAAATTGTCCAGCATTCACTGTCATATAGGAGGACTGATATTACGTAACAGTTCAGCACTCTTTTCTTTGTTTCTGTTGCTTCAAGTCTTTTCTTCATCTGTGAGGAGATTGTCCAGCATTCACTGCCATATAGGAGGACTGATATTACATAACAGTTCAGCACTCTTTTCTTTGTTTCTCTTGCTTCAAGTCTCTTCTTCATCTGTGAGGAGATTGTCCAGCATTCACTGCCATATAGGAGGACTGATATTACATAACAGTTCAGTACTCTTTTCTTTGTTTCTCTTGCTTCAAGTCTCTTCTTCATCTGTGAGGAGATTGTCCAGCATTCACTGCCATATAGGAGGACTGATATTACGTAACAGTTCAGCACTCTTTTCTTTGGTTCTGTTGCTTCAAGTCTCTTCTTCATCTGCCATATAGGAGGACTGGTATTATATAACATATCAGTACTGTTTTCTTAGACAGAGGTTCGCCGTGATGTAAGAGGAATTGTTTATGATGTTGGATTCTTTTAATCGGTATCAAGTCAGGCAAGGCAGTAAAGCCACTAAGACACAAGGAGTTACAGGGTGTAGAAGAATTAGGAACAGAAATGTTAATGATGAGCAGGAAGAGAAGAAAGTATTCAGGTGGACAGGAGATAGCAATGTTAGTTAACAGATTTAACCATATATTAAAATAAGAATCATAAGTATGAATGCAGCTCATTAATTAAAGAAGTAAGAGAGTACAAATGAGAAGATTGATAGATTTTTGTTTTTAAGGCTTATTAACCTTTTATTTAAAGCCGAAACATCACCTCAGGCAAGGCGCTAATGCCGCTAAGACACAAGGGGTTACAGAGTGTGGGAAAATTAGGAAACAATAATGATGAGAAGAAAGAGAAGAGAGTAATCAGTAAAAAAGTTGAACAGTAGATAGAGATTGACATTGCATTTAAATTTTTGTAGATTAAAGTTGGCTGAAAAGCATGGAATTGGGAAGGAGTTCTACAATCGAGAATTGCGAGAGAAGAAACTGTTGGCATAGAATTTACGGCTATATCTAGCCAGCTTAACTTTAATTTGATGAGATCTCGACGCCAGTCTAGTGCTGCGCTTAAATTAAAAACCTCTAGGTACCATAGCGAGGAGCTCATCCGAAAAATTACCACGAAATTATTTCTAGAAAAGACAGAGAGGCAACCTTACGGTGGTGGGAAAGTATTAGAGCCAAGCTGCCAGATCAGGACCTTTATTGCTGATTCTTTTTTGGATCTTATGAAGGAGTTCAAGGTAAATAACAGTGGCACCGGACCCTATGTGGCAGCAATGGACGAATGGTAGACTTATAGATATGTAAGATAGATTCTGTAGAGAGAAATTGTCTCGCCCAACATAGTGAACTGACTTTCCTAGCAATGGATTCAATATTGTCTTTCCACTTCATATGAGCAAAACGCCCGAGCAGGCGCAACGAATCACTTTCCTGGAGGTTAGCATCAGCCATGATGATGGAAAGTAGCGACGGGTTTCTCAGATGATTAACAGAGAGTAGTTTAGTTTTGGAAGGGTTAAAATCAACAAGCCATCTTTTGCCTCAGTTAACGACCGACTTGACATCGTTTTGTACCTCGACTGCCATTTCGACCCTGTCAGACTGACAACCCTTACTATCGAGACGGGAGTAAATCGTTGTGTCATCTGCGTAGATACCAAATTGAGAGCTGATATCATCAGAAAGGTCATTAATGAAAATTAAAAACAGAGTTGGACCAAGGATTAAGCCCAGAGGTGGGGGAAGACTTGCGTTAGTAGGAAAGGATCTAGACGAGTGGCCGGCGGAACTAAGGAGTGTAATTCATCTGAACAGTCACCATGTAAATACGTCTAGAACAGTAAGAGGCTCGCGATGTTTCGTCGGTGAGAAAGGGGTTGCAGAGTGGAAGATAGTTCATCGCCTACAAGGACCGCGGAGACGCTTTTGGACTCTATCGAGAGTCGAAAGTGAAGACTGGGCGGCTCCCGATCATATATGGCAGCAATACTCCATTTTCGGCCTGACCTAAATATAGAGGACTGCAGGAGGAGTCAGGTACTTGCTGGAGCGGTACATGGACCCGACCATTTTCTTAGCATCTTTAGTGATACCGCCGCGTATGAACGAATTCTAATTGAGGTCTGGATTATGTCCCAAAAAGGCGCTCAAGGATCAGAACCACCCTGAGGGAACATCTGCTCATCACGATTGGTGAAAATTCTGGGTCCGATCGGTGACGGCGCATGAGTTGTAGTCCTACCTGTGCATCCTGGCCTACTATTAAAAGTGTTTGTTTTTTTGTGATGTCAACGAACACTCGTTGTCACTTTCGTAATGCTCGTTGCAGTAGAGGCTTTGTAATCGCCGATGCAACTATAGTACGCCGTTGAACAACACTGGTGTCAGACGCCTTCGAATAGCAATCGCACTAATAGCACGTGCTCGATAATACTCACTCGACAAGTCACCCGTATAGTGATCTGAATAGAGAAATAGTATAGTGAATAGAGTAGAGAATAGTGGTCCGTATAGTAATAGAGGATAGAATAGAAATGGTGGTCCGTATAGTAATAGAGGATAGAGTAGAAATGGTGATCCGTATAGTAATAGAGGATAGAATAGAAATGGTGGTCCGTATAGTAATAGAGGATAGAATAGAAATGGTGGTCCGTATAGTAATAGAGGATAGAGTAGAAATGGTGATCCGTATAGTAATAGAGGATAGAATAGAAATGGTGGTCCGTATAGTAATAGAGGATAGAATAGAAATGGTGATCCGTATAGTAATAGAGGATAGAGTAGAAATGGTGGTTCGTATAGTAATAGAGGATAGAATAGAAATGGTGATCCGTATAGTAATAGAGGATAGAGTAGAAATGGTGATCCGTATAGTAATAGAGGATAGAATAGAAATGGTGGTCCGTATAGTAATAGAGGATAGAATAGAAATGGTGATCCGTATAGTAATAGAGGATAGAGTAGAAATGGTGGTCCGTATAGTAATAGAGGATAGAATAGAAATGGTGATCCTTATAGTAATAGAGGATAGAATAGAAATGGCGATCCGTATAGTAATAGAGGATAGAATAGAAATAGCGATCTGTATAGTAATAGAGGATAGAATAGAGATAGCGATTCGTATAGTTATAGAGGACAGATTAGAAATAGCGATCCGAATAGTAATAGAGGATAGACTAGAAATTGCGATCGTTAGTCGTTAGCTACTTCCTACATATATGCGTTTCCTCTATGGTTACGTGCCTACTTAATTCAATAATGGGATCGCCTGTGTTTGCTCACTGGCGATCTATGTTCAAACTCAATTGTCGGCAGCAACACTTTATTCCTATATAACAGTTTTTTTTCGAAGGATGAAGTAGCCAAGCTAAATTGGGAGTAACACTTTGCTACTGAGGAACATCCTGGATCGGAGACCATATGAGCGGACCTGAAGATTAGCCGACCTGAAGTACCCCAATTGCAAAGTTCTGCACAGCTTTTATCAAAACCTGTCACTATACTGAGAGTATTGGCTGTGGTGCATGTGCCCGTTATACCCTTGTCACTCTGGGTGTCATCATGGTTATATTGGGCGCCATATATATTTACCCAGACGTTGCTTTGTCTGCTTGCTGCTCCCTCACACAATAATAAGAAATACAGTTCTTAGAGGCTATCTGTTAACCAAGGTTAGAGTGCCCAGGCTACGCTACTGTTTAATCCACAGTTGGGTTGAGTGGACTCGGTTACCTGACCAGAAGATATTTCTAACTGAACCCGCAGCTGCACGGTTATGCACTGCTTTTATAAAAACCTATTACCATATCACTCATATTTGGCTGTGATGCATGTGCATAGTATACTCTTATCAGACTGGGTGTCACGACGGGCAGGGCCGGCGCATACTACCCCTGAATAAGGTGGGGGGTTGCTAATTGGGGGCTCCGGGCAGTGCTTTGTGCCCCTCACTATCTTATCATTTGCTTTTTTATAAGCACAACTGATTATTAAAGGATGAAAATGTTTCGAATTTTGACGTCATTCTGGGGAGAGGGGGGGCTTCTTTTTTGTCCAAGTTTTCGAAAAAACGAAAACAATTTCGATACACATTAATAATAATGATTGATAGATAGATCGATAGATGTTACGTTCTTTCAGAATGTAAATGATCATGGCTCTCCACGCATTCTTTTACTTTTTAATGTCTGAATTACCATAGCTTCTTGAGAAATATAGAAGAAGAATCTGAAGAAGAAGAAGAAGAATCTGAAGAAGAAGAAGAATCTGAAGAAGAAGAAGAATCTGAAGAAGAAGAATCTGAAGAATCTGAAGAAGAAGAGGAATCTGAAGAAGAAGAATCTGAAGAATCTGAAGAAGAAGAAGAAGAAGAAGAATCTGAAGAAGAAGAATCTGAAGAATCTGAAGAAGAAGAATCTGAAGAAGAAGAAGAATAATAATAAGAAGAATCTGAAGAAGAAGAAGAAGAATCTGAAGAAGAAGAATCTGAAGAAGAAGAAGAATCTGAAGAAGAAGAATCTGAAGAAGAAGAAGAAGAATCTGAAGAAGAAGAAGAAGAATCTGAAGAAGAATCTGAAGAAGAAGAAGAATCTGAAGAAGAAGAAGAAGAATCTGAAGAAGAATCTGAAGAAGAAGAAGAATCTGAAGAAGAAGAAGAATCTGAAGAAGAATCTGAAGAATCTGAAGAAGAAGAATCTGAAGAATCTGATGAAGAAGAAGAAGAAGAATCTGAAGAAGAATCTGAAGAAGAAGAAGAATCTGAAGAAGAAGAAGAATCTGAAGAAGAAGAAGAAGAATCTGAAGAAGAAGAATCTGAAGAAGAAGAAGAAGATGAAGAAGAAGACTTGGTAAACGATTGTATCCAATCGAAAAGAAGAAGTTAAAAGAAGAAATACTACTACTACTACTACTACTACTACTACTACTAATAATAATAATAATAATCGAAATATTGTTAAACATTGTTGAAACCTGTGTCTTTTCCTTTTCTTTTCTTAAATCGCGCCCTTCTCTAGGTGCTGAAAATGTTGAAAGTATTACGTCAACCATTTTGTTTGTTAACAACAACAACAACAACAACAACAACAACAACGGGACATAGTGGGGTAATGGATAGCGGCTCGGATTGAGAGCCGATTTTGATTTCTAGTCGAATTCATGACATTCACTTACGGAAGGTATGACTCCTCTTCTTCTATGGGTAAATAGCAGAACAGACTGGGTTCTATAGCCTTGGATGGCAACTGGTCCAGGAGAAGGACAACTCTGAATTCAAAAACCTGCGGAGGGTCGTTTGTGCACGGGTCTCTGTATTCGGCCCTTCAAAACGTGTGGCTGGTTCTGCACAATGCCTTCACCACTAAAATCAAACCATATGTGCAGGTGTATGGCTGTCGATACCTAGGAACTCAGTTGCTTGACTCTCATACGTCGAAAAACGACGGGAGAGTTCAGTAATAATAACAATGGATGATCTGCGCTGCGCAAGAGCAGTTAAATTCTCCAAGCCCTCTTTCCTCACTGTGTATCCAATTACTTTCAGTTTGTTTCTGTTTCTCAGTATAAGTTACATTTTTTTGGTTTCTATTTTCCTTAAGACATTTTCGTTGCTTACGCATCCTGTGCATGGAATTCTCAGCATCCTTCTGTAGAATCACATTTCTCTTGTCTTCAGTTTTCTGTTCATCCGTGAGAAGATTGTCCAGCATTGATATTTCATAACAGTTCAATATTCTGTTATTTGTTTCTAACAGACTTTTCCTTTTTCTTGATACTTTGCTTAGCTTTTGGAAGGCATCAATCATCATTGATGACGCGTTCGGATTTCAGTGTCGCAACTTTTGTTAAAATATTTTCCATCGTTTGTTAACACAGATATTTAAACTTCTCTACTTGATTGATGTCGACATCTCCAATTCATAGTTTGCATCTTGGGATATTTCTCTTGCTGACAACCATATTCTCCGTCTTCTTAGAATTGGTGGTTAGTCCTTCCTTCATGCTTTCCTTTTCTGTACTTTATTGATATCGACATCTCCAATTCATAATTCGCATAACGGACCTTTTATCTTGCTGGCAATCATATTCTCTGTCTTCTTAGAATTGGTGGTTAGTCCTTCCTTCATGCTTTCCTTTTCTGTACTTTATTGATATCGACATCTCCAATTCATAATTCGCATAACGGACCTTTTATCTTGCTGGCAATCATATTCTCTGTCTTCTTAGAATTGGTGGTTAGTCCTTCCTTCATGCTTTCCTTTTCTGTACTTTATTGATATCGACATCTCCAATTCATAATTCGCATAACGGACCCTTTCTCTTGCTGACAACCATATTCTCCGTCTTCTTAGAATTGATGGTTAGTCCTTCCTTCATACTTTCCTTTTCTGTACTTTATTGATGTCGACATCTCCAATTCATAATTCGCATAACGGACCTTTTATCTTGCTGACAATCATATTCTCTGTCTTCTTAGAATTGATGGTTAGTCCTTCCTTCATGCTTTCCTTTTTTGAATTTGCTTGATATCGACATCTCCAATTCATAATTCGCATACCGGACCCTTTCTCTTGCTGACAACCATATTCTCCGTCTTCTTAGAATTGATGGTTAGTCCTTCCTTCATACTTTCCTTTTCTGTACTTTATTGATGTCCACATCTCCAATTCATAATTCGCATAACGGACCTTTTATCTTGCTGACAACCATATTCTCTGTTTTCTTAGAATTGATGGTTATTCCTTAACTTAACACCTTCTTTTTCTTCATCGTCTAGTTGTTGTGGTAGGATTCACCTAATTTGCATAGTGGAGTACCGACTATATAAATATGGTTGGTACCGGGAAGACATGGGAGGCGAATCAAGAGATTCAACTAGAGACTCTGCCCGACTGCGACTTAGCCAACACATTCTCCGGGAACGGTCTTCCCAGGAATATACAAAAGACTATATGTAAATATTGTGTACACTTTCTTGTTTCAATACATTTTGTTCTAAGTACATTTTGTGTTGCATTATTATTCCATGCATTAGTCAAGTTTCAAGACTAGTATAAAACATGTTTAATGTAGTTTGAATGTAGAAATCCGACGTAGGAAGTAATTTGTTCAATGTAACAGCACCAATATCTAGTAGCAGCTATTCAGGAATTCTTAAGGTCTTCCATATCAGAAGTTGGCAGTGGATATTCGGAGAGAGTAGGAAAGCGTAGTTCTGCAGGTCTTTCGTCTGATAGGTTAGCAGCGGATATTCCGACATGAAATAAACAAAATGGCTGCCTTTATACACATCGGATCGAATATTCCACTTCTCCTGATTAGTTAACCTTCTCTTGGTAAACTATAAAACGAGTCAGCTAATTTTGGTTGTCTTACTAGTTACATAGGTAGCCAAAAAACTGTAACATCTAGAAGATCCTCTAGTTCATCTGTCATGTTTGTCATCAACACAATATCATCTGGTTATCTTATTGTTAACTTTATTACTAACAAACAAGAATGGAATGTCTGTAGACATTTAACGCGGCTCTCTCTTAAGCTATTCCCCAACCGGCCAATGATCATTCCACGTTGATTCCGATCCTCGATCGCCTCGGTGTTAATCAAAATCTGGGTAAGGGCGCGATGCAGGTTCACAAAGTAGCACGATGAAAGAAAAACGTCACGTAACGAAACAAGAACGCGAAACGTTTCCCATATCATATGAAGATGTTTCATTCAGGGCGTCTGATCGCCTGGGTGTTTAGGTAGGTGATACTTGGGACAACTTTTGCTATGTCAGCTCTTCCCCCTACCAACATCACGTCAGTCTCCTCATCCCGATGATGGCTTGGCAATACGAAATGGAGGTTTCGGAATCGCTCGTTCGTCTACCATCAAGGGTGGACCAGAACTCTCGCCGATCTCAAGCATGACTGTTAATATAGAACAGAACCCGGATGTAATCTATTTCAGGTTTTGTTGCCCCGTTGATTCCCGAAAATTCGAAATCCACCACGTTATTTGCAATCACACTTTGGTTAAAGTGGATGTCGCTTAGAAGATCGAAAAAAAAAAAACACCTGCTGGTCCATCAAACAGAAACACTTGAGATCGAAACCGTGATGAAAGCTTTCCTTTCTATGTGGGCGTCCATTTCTTTTTCTTTCTTTCTTTAATCATTTCACCCCAAGCAAAGCAATAAAGCCACTAAGACTCAAGAGTTTCCTGAGTGTTAGAGAATATGAAAAAAAAAAAACTATTATTATTAAGTAGAGAGAACAAAAGAACAATAATTAAGAAGACACAAGATAATTACAGAGGAAGCACCGTGGAGTAATGGATAGAGGCTCGGATTGAGGAATCGGAGAGCCGAGTTCGAATTTCAGTCGAATCCATTACATTCACTTACGTGATAATAAACTTGGAAAAGTTATGGATCCTCTTCTTCTCCCTCCAGCTATGGGTAAATAGCAAGACAGACGGGGTTCTATAGTCTTGGATTGCAACTGGTCTACCGCATAAAGAAATGGCAACCTACTGCAAGAAAAAATATGCCTCGTCAGTCATATATCGAAAGATACATGATCGCCTAAGCATGTGTCACGCATGGCACATAATTGAAGATAACAATTGACATTGCATGAAGATCAAAGTTGACTGGGAAACAAGAAGCCAGAAGGAAGTTCCACAAGCGAGAAGTACGAGAGAAGAAACTGTTAGCATAGAACTTACGGTTCCTTCTACCCATTTCGACTGAATATAAGAAAAATGCTATTAAGAAGCTAGAACAATAAAAGAAGAGAATTTCAAAGGATAAAGATTGACATTTACATTTTTAAAGATCGAAGTTGACTCAAAGGTAAGAAGCCGGGCGAGTGTTCTGCAACCAAGAAGTGTGAAAGAAGAAACTGTAAGCATAGAACTTACGGTTACATCTAGACATTTCGACTGAATATAAGAAAAATACTAGTAAGGAGCGAGGACAATAAAAGAAGAGAATTTCAGAGGACAGGGGATAAAGATCGACATTGCAGTTACATTTTTGAAGATCAAAGTTGACTGGAAAGCAAGAAGCTGGAAGAGAGTTCCACAAGCGAGAAGTACGAGAGAAGAAACTGTTAGCGTAGAACTTACATCTAGCCTTTTCAAGTGTAAAAGAATATGACCTTGCCGCCAATCTAGTACTGTACTTTAAATAATGAAGTCTACGTACATTAGGACAATTATCATGAAAGTATTTATTGAAAATCTAAGCTACGTTATGGCGATGGGAAAGGAACTGAAACAAAGATGTCAGCTCAGGACCAATGACATTGCAGAGTCTTCTTTGGATTTTATCAAGAATCTCTAAATATATGACAGGAGCTCCGGACTAGATGTGGCCGCAATATTCAAATCAAGGACGAATGGTAGACTTATAAATATGTAAGATAGATTCTGGCGAGACAAAAAAAAGATTCTAGCACGACGTTGTGAACCAACTTTCTTAGCTTCAGACTTGGTAATTGATTCAATAGATTCTTTCCACTTCATGTCAGCTGAAGATGTTGGTCCGAGAAGGCGTAAGAAGTCTCTCTCCTGGGGGTTAGCATCAGCCATAGTTTCACAATGAGAACTCATAAATAATAAAGAGGTTTGCTTTCACTTTGTCTCTAGTTAAAGCCACCAGTATGAAAGCACACCGTGTACAAATAATAATAATAATAATAATAATAATAATAATAATAATAATACGAATCGCACCTTTATTGTTTCAACTATTTTGTTCTAGAACTTTTACGACCAAGAACGGCCACCATTGAACCCACCGCTGACACCGCCTCATCACTTTAAGACAACGAATTATCCTCCAACTACTGCGCATCCCCTTCTTTCCAAACGCCATCAATTGTTCTGAATTTGCCTTTTGTGACCGAGGATGTGGAGAATGGTAAGAAGTGTAGAGAATTGTGGCTCTGTTCGAGAAGACGCCACCAACGAAATCTAATTACAATGGTTGAGTAAGTAAAGTTCGCATTCTGCTTTTCAGATGCGTCCGCTTGTCTGCTTTCCCGCGCTTTTTGCCTTTCCTGCGCCAACCACACTCGATTTTCACATGCATCAATATCAACGCTGCTCCCAAAATTTTCTTTCCTTTTTTTTTTCCATTTTTTTTTCTTTCTTTTCTTTCCTCTCTTCTTCTATTCCTATTCACTTTATTTCTTTTCGTTTTTGTGTTTTCTTTCTTTTATCACCTCCCAACTTTCTTTCTTACATTTATTCACGTCTTCTTTTTTTCCGTTTTCTTTCATCCTTCATTTCTTCATTATTTTTCTTCTTTTTTTTTCATTTCTTTAAATCATTCATTCATTCTTACTTTCTCCCCTTTTTATTTTTTTTAATATTTTCCTTCTTTCATTGCTTGGCTGATTTTCTTTCTTTCTTTCTTTCTTTCTTTCTTTCTTTCTTTCTTTCTTTCTTTCTTTCTTTCTATACTTTTTACTTAATTGCCTATTTTCTTTCATTTTCCATAATTATTAATTCTTATTCCTTTTCTTTCATTCTTGTCTATTTTTTCAATTTTTCGTTCCTAAATCTTTCTTTCATTACACTTTAAAAAAAAAAATTCCGTTCACTTTTCTTTCTTTCTTTCTTTCTTTCTTTCTTCTCCATTTTCTTACACCTTTATTCCTGCAACATTATTTTTTTCATTCATTTTTTCCGTTTTTTTAAATTTCCACCGATTTCTTTCATTCTTATATTCCTTCAATATTTTTCTTTCGTTTATTTTCTCTCTCTCACTCTCTCTCTCTTTCTTTCTTTCATTTTTCTTTCTTTCTATACTTTTTCTTAATTGCCTATTTTCTTTCATTTTTCGTAATTATTATTTCTTTTTCCTTTTCTTTCATTCTTGTCTATTTTTTCAATAATTCGTCTATAAATATTCCTTTCTTTTATTTCCCCTTCTTTTTAATTCCCGTTCACTTTTTCTCGTCTTTCTTTCTTTCTTAGTTATTCTGTTTTCCTTTCTTTTCAGCTTTCTTACACGTTTATTCCTTCAGCATTCTTTCATTCATTTATTTTTCCATTTTCTTACTTTACACCAATTTCTTTCATTTTTACATTCATTCATTACTTTTCTTTCGTTCTTTTTTCTTTCTTTCTTTCTTTCTATACTTTTTACCTCATTCCCTATTTTCTTTCATTTTTTCATAATTATTATTTCTTTTCCATTCTTTCTTTCTTGCTTGCTTATTTTTTCAATCTTTCGTTCCTAAATTATTATTTCTTTCTTTCTTTCTTTTTTTCTTTCTTCTTTTTAATTCCTGCCCACTTTTATTTCCTCTACTTTCTTTCTTTCTTTCTTTCTTTCTTATGCTGTCTTTCTTCTTTTTCAATTTTTTACACGTTTATCCCTTCAACATTCTTTCCTTCATTCAGTTCAAACGATGCGAAAAAGAAAAAAACAAATGAAAAATATTAGAATGATAGAAATCGGTGGAAATAATTCCACCGATTTCTATCATTCTAATATTCCTTCATTATTTTTCTTTCGTTTATTTTCTTTCTTTCTTTCTTTTTCATTTGTTTTTTTTTCTTTTTCGCATCGTTTTTTTATAAACTTTTTCTTTCTCGTTTCTTTCTTCAAAATTTCTTTTTTACCATCTTTATTCATAGTTTGGCTCCTTGTAGACATTTTTTGTTTTCTCTTTCACTTTTTTCTCTTTCTTTTTCCCACTCATTTGTTCCATTCCTTCTTCTCCAACTCTTCTCTTCATTTTTCATTTTCTTTCTTTCTTGTTTTGTTTTTCACAGTTCTAAATTCATCTATAATTATATACTCGATTCTAACTTTCATATTCCATAATATTTAAGCTCCAGTGCAAGGTCCTGGCATTTTTTTCCGGTTTCTCACTTTCTTTCATGTTCACTATATTCCCGATCTGACAAATCCTTTATTTTTCTTCATTCCTGATTATCTGAGACGGCTTTCTTGTTGTGCGTAGAGTTGCTGGTTTAGATGTTAAAATCTCAGAGCAATTTGTCATTTTTTTTTCCCGGGCAGTTCCTAGTTTAGACGGATGCCATTTGTCTCTGTGATCGAAACGAAATTGTTTTCACAGTTTCCAGTGTATGGGTGTTGTCACAATATCATGTCTTCTTTTGTATTTTTCTCACTCTGAAAAGTATGAAGCCATTTAAGATTAACAAAAAAAATATAAAAATCATACCTAGGGCAATACCGCCTCTGTCCACTTCAAAGCACACACAGACTTATCCCAGCGTTCCTTCAACTATATAAAATAGTTTGTAAAATCTAATTTCGGGATTACCATCAGCTGTCTTGTCGCGTTATCCTTGATCATATCAATGGTATTTTCAACGACGATTTTGGCGTTGGAAAAGCCAAATGTAGCGGGCAGCCAACTCAGACCTGGGTGATGCTATGTTTTGATATTAAAGCCTGCACGACAGTTGAATAAACTATTCTAAGCCCAGTTCTATATTTGCGGCGTGGTCACATCCTTTTATAGTTGAAATGGCTATAATGTAACCGTAAGTTCTATGCTAACCATTTCGGCCGTTGTACGCTTCGGTCTTCTTCAGATGATTGGAATTTTGAACCGAACCCTATATTTCGTCCACCGGGGGTAGATTGTTCTAGTGCCACGTGCCATGCCTCTTCCGGATGTCTCAGTTATTTCCCTTTAACTCAGCTCTCCAAGCTTTCGTTTCACACAAGGCCACATGGCTCAGTGGATAAAGGCATTGGTTAGATCCGGTGACTAGACCCAAAGAGTTGTGAGTTCAAAAACCAGGCCACAGCAGTGGTGAACCAAAAAACTGCTCTGAAGGAACTTCATCAGACTAATGTCCTTACTTCAAAATTCAGCGTACACATAACTACAGCGCTTCCTCTCGTGTAGAGATTTTCCAAGCGTAGCTTAGATGTGGCACAAGGCCAAAGACCACTGAGGATCGAACTCGCTATTCAGTCGAAAAGGTTCTAGTAAGACAAGCTTGCTAACCATTACGCCACGCCGCCCAGTGTATTACTATAGCCGACGTTCAAGTTTATATCTACTCATCCCCTACACATATATATTTCCATCAGTAGGGACATTACTTTAGCCTGATGAAGTCCCTTCAGAGCAGTGTTTCTCAACCTTTTCTGCCTTGTTGACCATTTTTAGTGCGTCAAATATATATATATATATATATATATATATATATATATATATATATATATATATATATATATATGGTGACCCCAAAAAACGGGAACTTTTTAACAATCCAATAAAACCCAAGAGTGATGGAAGAAAAATATTTAATTCATAGTAATTGAAACCTTAAAACATGCCATTTAAGAAACAATGATGGCATTTTCATTTTTTTTAAATTACGTCCTGTAGATGCCGTCCTCCTGTACGAATGCATTCTTGAAATCTGCTGTTGAGATTCCTCATTGACTGCTGCAACATCTCAGCTGGGATACTGTGAATTTCATTCTCGTTACTAAAATGGCGAAATGTTTACTTGCTCAAGGTCACTGTCTCGCAATGTTGCCACTTGCTCATGTCTGGCAATACGCACTTCAAAAATTCCCGTTTTTGGGGTCACCCTGTGTATATATATATATATATATATATATATATATATATATATATATATATGTATGTATGTATGTATGTATGTATGTGTGTGTGTGTGTGTTTGTGGTGCAGTTCAATTTATATTACAATGAATCATTCATGCAAAAAGTAGATAAGTAAAGTTAATGATATAAAATGGCGAAATCCCTTCGCTAACAAAATTTTAAAGGTGCATTAACCTATAAATCACTCGATGCATGTTATAATCCTTGTTTTTTAAATTATAAGCTGTATAAGGTCTTTTTTAATACGCAATTACTTTCGACTGTACATTCAGTCATCTTCAGGCATGGAAATTATTTTGTTTTCATCTCGGATGCTACCCGGATTTTACTAAAAACGAAGTCTACGTAGTACTGAGGAATGTTCATCAGAACAATTACCATGAAGGTATTTATAGAAAAAGCGGTGATGGGAAAGTGACTGAAGCCGAGATGTCAGGTCAGGACCAATAACACAGCAGATTCCTCTGTAGATTTTATCAAGAACTTCTAAATACATAGCTCAAGCATCGAACCTAATGTGGTGGCAATATTCAATGCATATACTAATAGTAGACCTATAAATGTGTAAAATATATTCTGGCGAGAAAAATTGTCTTGTACGACACAGTGAACCCACTTTCCTAGCAGCAGTCCTAGCAATTGATTCAATATAATATTTCAACTTCATGTCATGATTAATATTCATCACTGTATTAAGTGCATTGACAAGAAAAGCTGTGATGTGCAAGACAGACCGGACCCTATAGTGCTGGTTGGCAACCAGTCTATGAGAAGGAAAACTGAATAAAAACCAGCGTGGAGAGGTTTGAGCTCCTTCAGGCTAGCTTGTCCAAGACACACCACTGACGCTATGGGTGGTACCCCTTTACGATCTTGAGGGGTTACAGGATCATGTAATGATTAACGGACTAATCTGTTTGACCAACTGAGTAGGGAGTTCTAATCTCACCGCGAGCTTCATACACGTGGCCTTGTGTCAAACTAAGGAAGTAAAAACTGGGCATGCAAGGGTTCAGAAAGGGTTAGCGAGCAAGTCTGGATGGCCATTAATAATTAGTAGAGAGTTCTAATCTCACCTTCGAGCTCCATATTCGTGACCTTGTGTCAAACTAAGTTCAGATTAAGAAGTAAAAACTGGGCATGAAAGGGTTCAGAAAGTTTAACGAGCAAGTCTGGATGGCCATTAGTAATGAGTAGGGAGTTCTATTCTCACTCCGAGCTCCATACTCGTGACCTTGTGTCAAACTAAGCTCAGATTAGGAAGTAAAAACTGGGCATACAAAGTTATGAAAGGGTTAGCGAAAAAGTTTGGTTGGTCATTGCTACTGAGTAAGGAGTTCAAAACTCATTGGCTATCGTTGCCTTATGACAAACTTAGCCTAGCTTAATAAATAACAGTCCATAGCTATATTTGTATCATCACCCAGATGTTCCCCAAATTACTGTTGCAATTCACGAGGCATCTGGTTTTTGAGATTTAGACAAACTGACCACAAATTATACATTGTTAC
>OZ038519.1:31085455-31137955 GCA_964036315.1 Acanthosepion esculentum | reverse complement strand
GTACAGGAACCGGTGTTTAAACGTGATGTCCGTAAGCCTGTAGAGAAATGTATGGGATGCAATAGGGTAAAAATGAGTGATCTATTTGTAATGGTTTGTAAAGCTCAAGTGATCACCCATTTAATGTCCACCCTCTCTTGGTAGATTTGGCTGCAAGTCGTGAATTGGATGGCATTTTGATAAACCAACGCTCCGATGGTTTGGTTTGTTTTGTTTTACGGTATATCAACTTCAATGGGTCACTGGTAATATTTTTTTTTTCAAAAATGTATTGCTAGTAATAATGTAATGCTGGCAATAATTTTTCTTCAAAGATTTATTGGTGGTAATAATTATCTACAAAGTATTTCTGGTATTAAAACCTACTTTTACACTTTCATAGTGTTTTGACCCTAGTTTGGGGGTTAACTATTAACTCATAACTGGGACCCTAACAGGTACTACCCACTTTGTCTTACTGTAACTCCGACTGTACCTCTGTTTGTCATCTCGTTCCACCCAGCCCCGATTGCATAAAGGCATTTGGCCGAAGATAAGAAAACAGAGTTTTGGGCGGATCAAAAAAAAAGTTGGTGTTCCCAGGGTGGACCTGGGAACACCAACGCTCCTCAATATCTCCTGATCAGAGGCCTTGCTGTTGGGTGTGATTTATCCTACAACATCCGCATCCTGGTCAAGCATGGATGCGGACGTAGTTAATCGTCATGCTCAGGATGGTCAGCGTTCTGACATTTTCTATTGACCCCCTCTTCTTATAATATGAAATGTACCCTACCAAAAGTCAGAAACATCAAAATTCAATATTCGAGTGGAAAAATGAATGGGATATAATAGAGCAAAAAGTGAGGGATCTATTTATGACTTTTATGTAAAGCATAAGTGATCTCCCGCTTCATGACTATTAATCAAATGTTAATGACCTGGTTTAGTCTTCGGTATGACGATAAACTACATACGGCAGAAAGGCCTTTGATCGGGTGATTTGAGGTTTTGGAGAGCGTGGAAGCGCTTCTTAATTGCTGTTGTTCTCAGGCCCACCCAGATCCGAGGTGATAGCATAACGTTAAGATCTTGCCCTCGGTATGACGATGAACAACATCCAGCAGAAAGGCCTCTGATCCGGCGATATGAGGTTTTGGGGTTCGTGGAAGCACTACTTAATTGATGTTGTTGTCAGGCCCACACTGATCCAAGGTGATAGCATAACGTTAAGATCTTGCCCTCGGTATGACGATGAACAACATCCAGCAGAAAGGCCTATGATCGGGCGATATGAGGTTTTGGGGTTCGTGGAAGCACTACTTAATTGATGTTGTTGTCAGGCCCACACTGATCCAAGGTGATAGCATAACGTTAAGATCTTGACCTGGGTATGACGATGAACTAGATCCTGCAGAAAGGCCTCTGATCGGGTGACTTGAGGTTTTGGGGAGCGTGGAAGAACTTCTTAATTGATGTTGTTGTCAGGCCCACCCTGATACAAGGTGATAGCATAACGTTAAGATCTTGACCTGGGTATGACGATGAACTACATCCAGCAGAAAGGCCTCTGATCGGGCGATTTGAGGTTTTGGTGTTCGTGGAAGCACTACTTAATTGATGTTGTTGTCAGGCCCACCCTGGTCCAAGGTGATAGCATAACGTTAAGATCTTGACCTGGGTATGACGATAAACTACATCCCACAGAAAGGGCTATGATCGGGCGATTTGAGGTTTTGGGGTTCGTGGAAGCACTACTTAATTACTGTTGTTCTCAGGCCCACCCTGATCCGAGGTGATAGCATAACGTTAAAATCTTGACCTGGGTATGACGATGAACTACATCCAGCCGAAAGGCCACTGATCGGGCGATTTGAGGTTTTGGGGAGCGTGGAAGCGCTTCGTAATTGCTGTTGTTCTCAGGCCCGCCGTGATCCGATGTGATAGCATAACGTTAAGATCTTGACCTGGGTATGACGATGAACTACATCCCGCAGAAAGGACTCTGATCGGGCGATTTGAGGTTTTGCTGAGCCTGGAAGCACTAATTAATTTCTGTTGTTCTCAGGCCCACCCTGATCCGAGGTGATAGCATAACGTTAAGATCTTGTCCTGGGTATGACGATAAACTACATCCAACAGAAAGGGCTATGATCGGGCGATTTGAGGTTTTGGTGAGCGGGGAAGCATTTCTTAATTGCTGTCGTTCTCAGGCCCACCCTGATCCGGTGTGGTAGCACCTGTTAGGATCCCAACTATGGACAAATAGTTAACCCTTCAAACAAGTAAAATAGCTCCATGAACGTATAAAATTACATTTCAATAATAAAAATACGAGCAATACATTTCTATATAATAAAATATTACCAACAATACATCAATTAACAGGAAAAACTTAATTAATGACATTAATTTATATAATATGCTACACTTCCTTAAAACAAACTGTATTCCCAAATATAAGTTCAATAAAACTACAACATAAAATACACATATCTCGCAATTAAATTCACACAAACATATATATGCATAATAGCTGAGTATTATCTACCATGTATTCAATTGTGAAAGCAGAATAACATATATCATTTTTATTACTTCAAAGCTCCGAAGAAAATTAAGTTTTGGCATTAAATGATAAGGAGTTGAAATGCCGTTAAACAAATAAATAATTATATAGATGACCAGTTTCTTTTTCCCCATATATTGTGATCATCTGTTACGTGGGACCTTTATTCATTCGTTATGTTAGAAGCCTCCACGCCGAAAAATAAATCCAAGGGAAAAAAAGAAAAAATGGAAAAATTTCAAGATCTTAAATCGTACTAATATCGTCTGCCTTCATTCAATGTCTGTGATTACAGGATTGCGCCGTCCTCCATGGTATAATCTCAGTGTCGTTTGGACTATTTCACAAGACTTTAAAAGAGGATCCTTTTTCGAGGTCTCAAGAGACAGTGCAGCATTTAGCGGAGGAATTCGGAGATCAGCATCTCAGGAGTTTTGACGCTAGCTGGATGCGTGCAAGAAATGCAGAATAGAGAGAGAGGGGGGAGACACGGGGGTGAGAGTGTGTGGTGTCGATAGTAGGACTGTCCACTGGGCTAGATGGTCATAAATCAGCTCCCTGGCCATCAATCTGCCTTTCTGTCTCCATTTTCTCTTCTGTCTGTCTGTCAACCCATCAATCAGTATGTGGGTCTGGTTGTCAATTCAGCTGTCTGACGATTTGTCTCGTTTTTGACCCGCCCAAACGTCTGTTTTCTTATCTTCTCCGACCAAATGCCTTTATGCAATCTGGGGTGGGTGGAACAAAATGGCGGACAGAGGTACAGTCGGAATTACAGAAAGAAAGAAGAGAAAAAAAAAGAAAAACAGAAAGAAAGAGACAGGAAAAAAAATGAAGATTGGAGAAAAGAAGAGGGGAAAAGACAAAAGAAATACAATGACAAAACATTTCCAGGACAAAAATTAAACGAAAAGCAGAAGATAGATAGATAGATAGATAGATAGATATGAAAACATGAAGAGACATAGATAGATAGATAGATAGATAGATAGATAGATAGATAGATAGATAGATAGATAGATATGAAGACATGAAGATAGATAGATAGATAGATAGATAGATACAAAAATACACGGATAGGTAGTTAGATAGAAAATGAAGAGGCAGAGATAGATAGATAGATAGATAGATATGAAGACATGAAGAGACAGATAGATAGATAGATAGATAGATAGATAGATAGATAGATAGATAGATAGATATGAAGACATGAAGAGACATAGATAGATAGATAGATAGATAGAGAGATAGATAGATATGAAGACATGAAGAGACATAGATAGATAGATAGATAGATATGAAGACATGGAGAGACATAGATAGATAGATAGATAGATAGATAGATATGAAGACATGAAGAGACATAGATAGATAGATAGATAGATAGATAGATAGATAGATAGACAGATAGATAGATAGATATGAAGACATGAAGAGACATAGATAGATAGGTTTATTGGGTGTTGAAGAATTAGGAGCAAAATTATCACTAATGTGCGGGAAAAGAAAAGAGTAATCAGGAGGACAGTAGATAACTATTGACATTACATTTAAATTTTTTAGGGTTAAAGTTGGTTCGAAAAAATGGAACCAGAACGGAGTTCCACAAGCGAGAAGTGCTAGAAAATAAACTGTTAGCATCGGATATGCAGTTATATCAAAAGCCAGCTCAACTATAAATTGATGAGATCCCGACTATATTTGAAATCGCATTGCTACTAAATTTGGAATTGAATTTATTCGTAGCTCATGTAAACCAAGCTTATTTTAAAACTATCCCACAGCATTGCGAGTAAGAAACTTACAAATTTCGTAACATCGCACTCTCAAAAACTAGCCCTTCTGCTAATACACAGAAGTACGTTTTTCTTGACTGATTGTTTTTTACGGCTTATCAACGTTTTACAGGTTATTTAAAGCCATAAAATACTTTTTAGATTTTAAGAATGTTTTGAGCTCATGATACAAGTCCTACTAATTAACCCATAGTTGGAGGAGAAGAGACGGATTCATACCTTTCCCAATGATATTTGCACTTAAGTAAATATAACGAACCCGACTGGAATTGGAACTTGGCTTTCCGATTTCTAATTCCGAGCCATTATCCATTACACCACCCGCACATCCAATCTTACAGCACCTGGTATTCCCAGGCAATTGGTGTCACTGTCATATTCAAGAACTGAACCCCTGATCACTAGATAGCAGTAAGAGATGTATAACGAACTCCGCTATATATCCGCTACGCCATTGTCCCGAAAACGGTCACGAGTGGAACTGGTAGGGACACACCAATCAGCAGGAACGAACAATAACTGATATCACAAGAAGAAAATATCACAATAATCAACAGATATCCCGTATCATCCAATCAATGGACACGTGATGATAACCATAGGTTATCTGGTCGAAACGTGGTGTCTATAATAACGTCTATATCAATATATATAGATGAGAAGTAAAGTTCGAGATTATACTTGAATTATACATCTCAGAAATGAAGAACCCTTAGTATTTCCCATACATTAAGTACCTCCACTAATTCGTTATACGTTAGGTTTAAAACAAAGTTTTAAAAATGAAAAAGCTTTAAATGAAAGCTAAACGATTTAAAATTTACTATTTCCAGTAAGCAAAATACTTAGTGGTGAATTTAAAACAAATTGTATTGATCAGAAACGGCCATTGTGCCACATTTGTAAATAAAAGTTCATTTACAATTTTTAAAATCCTGCAGAAATAAAATATATATTGCTGAAACGCCATTTGAGGGAAATTAGCAAAAAACAAAACAAAAAAAAATATCACTTACTTATAGTATAAAATGTTGTATACAATGTTAATATTCACTCGCAAAAAAAAAAGAATATATATGTTTCGGCTTTAAATAATCCACAAAGGGTTGATAAGCCGTAAAATAAAAAGAATCAATCAATCAATCAATCAATATATATATATATATTGAATTATTTATATATTTTATACATTTATTAAATTATTTATATATAATATAAATAAACAGAACGTCTACGCAAACATGGGTATCCACTAAAATAACGTTAAATGTGATAAAATCTATCGCGTTAATATATATATATATATATATATATATATATATATATATATATATATATATATATATATATATATATATATATATACCGGGTGTAACAGTAAAATTGACCAAATCGTGTAGCGGCAAAATTGTCCAATTGTTAGATTAAGATTTGAACCGTTCTATCTTAGAATTGATTAAAGATATCATACTGGAATTCTCCGGGGTTTTTGTGAAACTACTGGACTCTACTTTGAACAAAAAGACTTGATTTAGCTCTAAATTGAAATGATGATCCGTCTTGCTGTTGTGACCTCCTAATCAAGTTTTCCTTTCTACTGTTCCCTCTTTTTTAAACTTATTCACCGTTCTCTTGATGGTTCTTGAATGGACTTTGAAGATGGAAGCCAGAATATGTATATTGGTACCATTAGTAAAGGCCTGAATTGCTCAGTTGGGAAGACATAGTGGGTCTGACACAGAATGATTTTAACTTGTTCTCTTTCCAGCTGAATAACTCAAAGGGTTTTTCAGTGATTCTTACGACAAATGGTGTCAAGATGGCTAAACGTCTTATTTGAAAAACTGGAAAAATAAACCCAATTAGTTTAGTGTTTCTTTCAGATATTAAACATTTTGTGGGATGGACAATTATGCTGTTACACCCAGTATATATATATAAATAAAATTACAAACTATTCTTAGCCAAAGCAGTTTGTCGTCTGAGAGACTTTATCAAGGTAAATATAAGGATTTATTTCGTTGCACGTGTTTATATACAAGGACAAGAATATCATTGGTTTGTTTATCAAGGCTTTTAAATTTCAGAAAGTTCATGAATATTGATCGGGTGGTTAAAAAGGTCAGTCAAAACACTAAGTGCCATAATTCAAAGTCTGGTAAAACAAAAGTAAGCGAGTAATATTCAAGAATATTATTATTATTATTAATGAATATTGTTTGAATTGTGATCAGATTGTTATAGTTTGGGATGGGCGTATGTGCTGTTCATCTTCAAAACCAGGAGGCAATGGATTTAACCGTGTTTTCTTTTTAACATTTTTGTGGCCACCTCTGTTGCCGTAGGAAAGTAGTAATTCTTCCAGGAAAGGTGAGACTGGAAAGAAACCGGGACGTAGATTTACATTTTGTTAAGATTCGATAGCGACACTCTCGAGAATATATATATATATATATATATATATATATATATATATATATATATATATATATATATATCCGTTTAGGTGAAACCGTGGTAGGTTTGTCTGGCTCTCTAGGTCTAACTATATATATATATATATATATATATATATATATATATATATATCAATTATGTGGTGCAGTTCAATTTATATTTCAATGAATCATTCATACAAAAAGTAGATTAATAAAGTTAATGATATAAAATGGCGAAATCCTAGATGAATGTTATGACCCTTGTTTTTAATAATTTTGAGCTGTATAAGGTCTTTTTGTAATATGCAAGTACTTTCAACTGTACATTCAGTCATCCTCAGGCATGGAAATTATTTTGTTTTTAGTAAAATCCAGATACCATCAGAGACGTAAAAATTAAATGCAAATCGAAATATGTTTTTTTTTAAAAATATGTTATTGTTAACGGATACAAACTTTTGGAGCGTGCATTCGCAAGGCTAAGGTTGAATTTTTTGAAAATTTAAGAGAGTGCTTTTTTTTTTTTACTAATATGGCAATTTGAGAATTTTTTGTTGTAGGAGTTTATCAGTTAATGTGGCATGAACGAAATTGTTAAATAAATAGAGTAATGTCTCAGTTGTTACCCCGAAAATTTGCACGTCGGATCAGTTCTTTATTAATTTACTTTTTGTAGGAATGATTCATTGTAATATATATATATATATATATATATATATATATATATATATATATATATATGAGATTGTGTATTTCAGCAGCAATCTCTCTTTTATACAAGTTTCATTAAAGACAATTGTAAAGGTACTGCGATTAAGCTTAAAAGAAATAAAATTATCATTTTGATGTATATCCATTTTATTCCCGAGTACTTTCTTCCTTTAGTAAAGATACTAATAAATATATGAGGATCCTCTTAAGAATAAGTAGACAAAACTTGTCTAAATTATTTAATGAGACATGATATAAACTGAATATATATATATGGTGGACTCTCCCGACGTATTCAACGTATGAGTGTCAGCAACTGAGTCCCTAGGGACCGACAGCCCGATACCAGTTTCATGAGATTTGATTATAGTGGTAAAGGTTTTGTGCAGAACCAACCACACTTTTTGAAGGGCCGAATGCAGAGCCCTGAGCACTACGTGCCACAAGGTTCCCAAACAGCCTTCCGCAAGTTTTGAATTCAGAGTTGTCCTTCTACTAGACCAGTTACCATCCAAGGCTATAGAACCCAGTCTGTCCTGCTAATTACTCATAGCTGGAGGAAGAAGAAACGTATTCCCAAACTTTTCCTAAGTGTATTTGCACATAAGTGAATGTAATAGATTCGACTGGAATCCGAACTCGGCTCTCCGAGCCGCTACCCACTACTCCACCGTGCCTCCTCTCTCTCTCTCTCTCTCTCTCTATCTCTCTCTCTTATATATATATATGTATATGAAATTGTGTATTTCAGCAGCAATCCCTCTTTTATACATGTTTCATTAAAGACAACTGTCAAGGTACTGTGATTAAGCTTATTATTTAATTTTTCTTCTGTTCGTATAAGTGTTTTCTTTTTTTTTCTTTTTAACTGAATGTGTAGCTTTTTATATATGTTTTTAGGGTAATAGTGATGTTTTTTTTTCATTTTCCAAAGATGGTCAGCGCATTGTGGCCATGTTCATAGGTGATGTTATTGAGTATTGGCTTTTTCTTTTTTGTTATTAGCGCTTGCATTATGTTTAGTCTTTTTTACATCTGGATGAGGCTATTATAGTTGTATTTCTATGAGTATGTTGCGGATGAATTTTCGTGGTTTTTCGTGCATGTTTAAATGAGTCCTAATTGAGCTATGGTCAGAGAAGTGTAACGTGACTCTTCTTGATAGGCATGTAGTGGTGTGTCCGATATAGTTATCCATGAATATTGATTCTCTGTAAGTCTTGAAGGTCAGTTGATGTTATTGACGATAACGTTAGCTGTTTAAAATTTTTCATGGTAGATAATTAATTTTCTTGTTCTGGTCGACTGGGGTTGTATATTTCTTCATAATGTTTCTAAGAGAAAATTCGTCCAGAAAAGAAAATTAAATAAAAAGCTTAATCGCAGTATTCAGTCGTCTTTAACGATACATACATACATACATACATATATATATATATATATATATATATATATATATATATATATATATATATATATATATATATATATTAGAATTGGACATAGTCCGACAATTTATATATATATATATATATATATATATATATATATATATATATATATAGCCGAGTTCGAATTCCTGTCGAATCCATTACATTCACTTACGTGCTAATACCTTGGGAAATGCATTAATTCCATTCTTCTCCCTCCAGCTATGGGTAAATAGCAGGACAGACTCAGTTCCATAGCCTTGAATGGCAACTAGTCTAGGAGAAGGACAACTCTGAATTCAAAATTGGCTGAGGGTCGTAGTGCATCAGTCTCTTCTGTATTCAGCTCTTCAAAAAGTGTGGTTGGTTCTGCACAAAGCCTTCACCACTATAACCAAATCATATGTGCTGGTGTCTGGGCTGTCGGTTCCTAGGAACTGAGCTGCTTGACCCACATACATCGAATACGATGGGAGAATCCACCATATATATATATATATATATATATATATATATATATATATATATATATACTATTAAAGTTAGTAACTTTCTTAAGAATGGCAATCTTTCTGTAGACCAAAGGTTGGCATTTTCACTTAAATAAGAGTAGATAGTTTCACTTATCGCCCGATTCAGACTCCTTCCCCGTCTTTTGAACAGGTGCAGAAGTTTATCCCTTGTTTCCCGTTTAGGATTGGGTTACTGCTTCCTTCTACAACCTTATCATTCTCTTTCACGCCAAGTAAGCTATTGCGTTTTAGTGTCGTTATCTCCTTGCTTGGGGTGAAATGATAAAAAAAAACGCAACAATAGTTGTTACATTTGCCATAAAGTTGACTTTAAAGCAAGAAACTGGAAGAGAGTTCTACAAGCGAGAATTGCGATAGAAGAAACTCTTAGAATAGAACTTACGGTTACATGTCGCCATTTCAACTATGAAATAGGGAAATATTGCTCCCAATCTAGTACCGCCCTTAAATTAATTAGTCTAATTACCATAGAGGAATGTTCAACAGAACAATTACCATGAAAGTATTTTTAGAAAACGCGCAAAAAGCAAGTTTAGAGCTGTGGGAAAGAGACTGAAGCCGAGATGCCTGGTCAGGACCAATAACATCGCAGATTTTTCTTTGTATTTTATCAAGAATATCTAAATACATAGCAGAAGTAGCAGGCCAGATGTGGCAGCCATATTCAGTTCATGGAGAAATGGTAGACTTATAAATATGTAAGATAGATTCCGGAGAGAAAAATTGTCTAGAAAGACATAATGAAGACAATCGAAACGATAAATGTGAGGGAAGAAACTGTTAGCATAGAACTTGCGGTTACATCAACCCACTTCAACCGAAAAATGATGAGAACTTGCCGTTAAATTAATTCATAGAGTCTAGGTAACACAGAGGAAAGTTCATCGTGATGATAATAATTTGCTGATACACGGCCTACTAATTAATCCATAGCTGGGGGAAGGTGAATATATACCTTTCCCAGGGGTATTTTTGCTTAAATGGATAGAACAAACCCGGCTGGAATTTGAAATCTCCGATTTTCAATTCCGAGCCGTTATTCATTGCACCACCCGCACATCCAAACTTACAACACTTGGCATTCCCAAGTGGTGATCCATCTAGGTAATGACCAGGCGAGACGTTGCTTAACTTCTGTGATTGTACGAGAATTTGTGTTTCAACGTGATATGGCCGTAAGCCCAGAAAGAAACAGAGAGAAACTGAGAGAAAGAAAGAGAGAGAGAGAGAGAGAGAGAGAAAGAGAGAGAGAAAGAGAGCGAGAGATCTAAATAGAAAAAGAGAGACGTTTTTTAGATGAAAAAAGTGATAAAAACAAGGAAAGAATTGCAAAAGAAGAAACAAAGGCAAACATAACAAGAGAAAGTGAGTGTGATCGAGCAAAGTTTGAAACGTGTGCCTTTACGCGAAATCCTTCTCATATTAAAATACGCGCTCTCCGGTGGGCTTCGAAACTGCGTCACTCTCGGGAAACCGTCGCTAGATCCGATGTGCTTTAACCGACTCAACCACGGAGCACCTACGCCAACAAAGCAAAGTTTGAAATGTGCCTTTACGCGAAATCCTCGTATTAAATTTCTCGAAATCGTCGTATCTGCTTAGTTTCGTATTAAACGTAAACCAAGTAATTTTCTAATGTAATGGATTTTCTTAATCAAACCGACAGATTTTTATCACTTCAAACGTTATTTTTAATGGATACTGGCATTTCAGTAGACGCTCCGTTTATTTATTAATCAGTATATTTATTTATTTCCGTCTACCGGTCTAAATACATTCTGAGTATGTCGATAAAGTACATTCGGCAGCAAGGCCTCTTATTGGGCGGTTTTGAGGAGCGTAGTACCGCCTCGTAATTGATGTTGTTCTCACGTTCACCTTGATTCTAGGTAATAGCACCTTATGGGAAAATAGTAGCAACTATGGGAAAATAGTGAACACCTTGTTAAATAATAGTTTAGCAGACTATTATTTTTTTTTTTTAGAGAAGTGTATTTCTGCTCTGACTCATTTAGACCTTAGGGGTCAGATACAAGACAAAACAAAGGAAGTCGATTTTGATTGGTTGAACTAGCGTGGAAATCATAGATAAAGGTTCTGCAGGGAGTTTGTTCTTATACCTCGAATAATGCAAACATGTTCCTTTCATCTGAAAAAAAGTGCTCTCCAGTAGAAAAGGAGAGCAACCCAACTAGCTAGTTAGATATATACACGTCGATGGGTTTAATAAAATAGTAAAGTTAAAATTCCCTTTGTTGAAGTTCTTTCTTCTCCGAACCAAAACAAGTAGCGATCACCAACCGAGAGAAGAAAGATACAATATTGTATTAATTTGGCGCAGTGACCAAGAGGCCCCGAGCATGAGGCGGGGGTATGCAACACCCCAAACTGGGGTGAAAGCATTATAAATGTATGAAAATACAGTTTGGTAACAAGAATACCAGCAATACATTTTGATAGTAAAAAGAAAGTTAAAAACAATAGATTATTGGGAAAAGAAGAGAAAAATTACTAGCAATACATTCTTCAAAAATTTTTCCAAAGCTTTCCCAAAATTTAAATTTCGGTATTAAATGAGCTATAAGGAGTTGATATGCCGTTAAACAAACCAAACCGACCTGAATATTCGAGAAAGTCATTAAGGAGAAATATGCGCTCTATGGCAGGAGCTGAACCAAAGAGCGCATATTTTTCTTTAATGAGATTCTTCGGTAGACGAAAATAAATAAATATACCGTTTAATAACTAAATGGGGCGTCTACTCAAATATGAATATCCACTGAAAATAACGTTTTAAGTTCTACATATATATATATATATATATATATATATATATATATATATATATATATTTTGAACGATAAAAATTATTAAAAAAATCAATTAAAATCTTCAGACATACTGGGTTGTAGATTAATATTCTTATGCTTTTATTATTATTATTATTTCATTTAGATTCCTCGACTAGTTTCGGTCAACATGGCCATCATCGGGAGAAAAAATGTTTCTGCTTATATATATATATATATATATATATATATATATATATATATAGTCATCCACAGACAGACTGTTTCGCTGTATCACAGCTCCTCAGTGTGGCTAGACGTCCGATTGCTTCAAGTCGGGATCGAAACCCGACTAATCTGGCATTAATCATATAACTTACCTCTACATCGTCGCACGGCAGAAAGGAAGGGAATTTTAATGTTCTTCTCCATACGAAATACGCCAGCGGCTCAGAGAACTCTATTCATACTTGAAGAGTAATGCTTAATAGCAGTAGGTGGTGCTGTTTTTAAAACCCCCTTTCCTTAGAGATCTCAACCGTATTTCCGGGACCATATATATATATATATATAATTATTAATTAATGACTATCAGACACTTCAAATTCCATAGGTTGATATTGTTTTGATACTCATCGTTTTGATATTAATTAATTAATAATAATTTTGCTCTGTCTCTGACATAGAGCTCTCGTTGGATCTATATCTTATCGGAAATTCCATACAGATTAGCCTTTTATTATTATTATTATTGTTATTATTATTATTAATAATAATAATGCTCGCTTCTATCTCCTTCCTAAAATACACAAAAGCAACAACCCAGGAAGGCCGGTCATTTCATCATTCAACTGCCACACGACCAAAATTTCCAAATACGTAGACCATTACATACAACCCCGAGCTAAGGAAGTAAAATCCTACATCAGAGACACAACAGATCTACTAAACAAAATTAATCACATACAAACAGTATCAGAGAATGCTATTCTCGTGACTATGGACGTAAGATCACTAGCATTAAACACATCGAAGGGCTAACCGCCCTTCAGAAAGCACTTACTAAAAGAGGAAAACAAGAACCCCCCACAGAAGTTATCATAAAACTCATGGAGCATATTCTTACATTGAATACTTTCAACTTTAATGGAGCACTCTACCTGCAAGTAAAAGGTTGTGCCATGGGCACCATTGCAGCCCCATTATGATGCTACAATATTCATGGAAAAATTTGTGCGTATTCTATGCAAGATATAGCGATGATATATTCTTTGTATACACGGGCAGTGACGATAAACTTATCCAATTCCTCATGACCCTAAACACAGTGCACGACTCAATTAAGTTTGACTATGAAAAATCCGCAAGATTGGTAACATTTTTAGACACCTGCATTTACATAGATGAAAACAAGAAACTATAAATGACACTACACACTAAAATCACTGACACCCACAACTCTCTACACTTTAATTCTTCCCACCCTAAACACCTCAAAGAGAACCTCCCCTATTCACAAGCACTTAGACTCAGAAGGATATGTTCCAACAATGTGGAACTAAATAAACACATTGAAAATCTGGAGCATCAATTCACAACACGTGGCTATAAACAACACCTAATCAGGGAACAAATAAATAAAGCAATTTCCACCCCTAGAGAAGACACCCTAATGTACAAGATTAAAAATAAACCCAGCCGCACCCCTCTAGTAACTACTTTCAATCCCATTCTGCCACCACTATCTCAAATAATCAAAAGTCGCCGGGAAATACTACATCTCAAACCAGACCTAAAAAATTGTTTGAGGAACCCGGTCTTCTATCATATCGTAGACCTAAGAACCTAAAAGAAATCATAGGTAGTAACCATATTTTAGGGGACAAGGTAATCCGTAATAAACCAACAACAAAAACAACAGGATTTTCCCAACCATGTAACAACACAAGAAGCTTATGCTGCAACCACATTAAACACACGAATTCATTCACTAGCTCAGTCACTAAATCGACTTTCAAAATCTACCACGACTCTAACTGTAGAAGTCATAACATAATTTACCTCATAGAACGCACACTATGCCAGAAACAATATTTAGGAAAATCTGAATGGCCCTTTCACTACAGAATTAATAATTAAGTCGACTCCCCATGAAAGATTATTACCTGTAGAATAACATTTCCGCCTAGAAAAACACGATTTTAAAACCCATGCCAAATTCACTAGAATAGAAAAGTCCAGAGCAGATAACATTAGAAAGATTTTAGAGTTCCATGAAAATAAGTGGATACAATGTTTAAAAACGCATTCAGCCGGGCTTAATCATAAATTTAACAACGTAGATAGTATTAATATATAACCCTACAAATCAAAACCTACCCACATTTCTCACCCACACAAGACAGATATGCTTACAGAGATGTTGAGCCCTCACAATTATACACACACCCACACCTATATACACACTTACACACATCATACTCACTCACTCCCTAAGAACCAAATAACACACACACACACACACAATTAACAGAGACACATCCCCTTTCCAGGAACCAATAAATCTGTCAAAATAACCAAGGGAATTCAAAGCAGCATGAATCCATCCAGCTCTTATCTCAAATAACAACTTAAAAGAGACTGTTCCACCAACACAAGTTCTGACCAAAAGTCACGATAAAAAATAAAAAAACAAATGAAAACTACAGACAAAAGTTAATTTTCTCCATCAAGACATTCATTTCTGTAGTTCACTGCTACAAGCAAGCAGAAAATTATTTTTCACCTGATGATGACCATGTTGGCTGAAACTAGTCGAGGAATCTAAATGAAATAATAATAAAAACGAAGGAATATCAATATACAACCCAGTGTGTATGAAGATTTTAATTTTTTAATATTTTTTATTGTTCAACATATATATATATATATATATATATATATATATATATATTAACTTTCAGATGAACATAGTAATTTTGTCTTTGAAAATGATGTACACTACAATATTTGTCTTGAAATAAACAACACCCAGATGATGACATTCTGCTAATGTCGAAAGTACTCAGAATAAAATTATATGTCTCAACACGGTAATGTTCTTTCTTCCTTTAATTATGACACCAAAAGCTTGTCCATGAATATGAAAGGATCCAACTGAAAATAAATAGACAAAACTTGTCTAAATCTTTCAATGAAACATATCTCAGTATATATATATATATATATATATATATATATATATATATATATATATATATATATATATATATTGAAATAAGGAAATAAAAATAGAAAAGTAAGAAGATGAATAAAAATAGAGAGAGGGAGAGAGAGAGGAATGTCGAAAAAACAAGGAAAGCGTTTAAAATGGAGGAAGATAGAAAGAAAGAATCAAGGCGGAAAGAAAGAAAGAAAGAAAGAAAGAAAGAAAGAAAGAAAGAAAGAAAGAAAGAAAGAAAGAAAGAGACAGTGTGAGAAAGAGAGAAACAAATGTCGAGATAAGAGAAAGAGTGATGGCCATCCGGAGGAAATGATAGAATATACGCAAGGAAAGAGTTTCAGAATAGGATAGGCAGAAAGAAAAAGAGAAATAGTGTGAAAAAGAACGCGAATAAGAATAAGAACGAGAAAGTGAGAGAAGGAGAGGGAGAGAGGGAATAAGTGAAAGAGTGACAGCCATTTAGATGAAAAAAATTGATAGAAAACTAGGAAAGAGTTTCAAAAGAAGAACGAAAGAAAAACAGAAGAGAAAGAAGATAAATAAAATAAAGAGAGAGAGAGAGAGAAAGAGAGAGAGATATATATAAAAAAAAGAAAGAGAGCTGTGGAAATAGAATAAGTGAGTGATGGTCATCTGAAGAGATTAATAGAATAAAAACAAGGAAAGTGTTTAAAATAAAGAAAAAAGAAAGAAAGAAAGAGAGAGAGTGATAGGGAGAGAAAGAAAGAGACAGTGTAGGAAAGAATGCGAACGGAAAAATAAACGAGAAAGAGAGAGAATAAGCGAAAAAGTGACGGTTATTATTTAGATGAAAAAAATAACTGAGAAAACGAAGGAAGAATTTTTAAAAAAGAAATAAAGAAAGAAAGAAAAGAAATAGACAGTGTGAAAAAGAATGCGTATAATAACAAAAGCCATAAACAGAGAGAGGGGGAGGGAGAGAGAGGGGGAGGGAAAGAGAGGGAGAGGGAGAGATAGGGGAGAGAGGGGGAGAGAGGGGGGAGAGAGGGGGATAGGGGGAGAGAGAGAGAGGGGGGACGGAGAATAACCGATAGAGTGAGAGTCATTTCGATAAAAAAAAATGTTAGAAAGCGAAGAGTTTCAAAAGAAGATAGAAAGAAAGAAAAATAGACCGTGTGAGAAGGAAGGTGAATACAAAGCAAAAATGAAGAGAGAGAGAGAGAGAGAGAGGAGGAGGAGAGAGGGGGAGAGAGAGAGTGGGAGGGAGGGAGAGAGAGAGAGGCGGGTGTTAAAATAGAGAGATTAAGAAACTGCCGGTCACCTGATGAAAATTACAAAATCAAAACAATGAAGATGTTTCAAAATAGAAAGAGACAGTGTCAGTGAAAGAAAGAAAGAAAGAAAGAAAGAAAGAAAGAAAGAAAGAAGGAAGGAGGGAAAAAGAGGATTAACAAAGAACGGGAATACCTCCGCCCATCACCACCAATACCAACAAAAGAGAAGAAAAGGAAGAAAGCAGTTTGTCGAAAAAGAGAATAAGAGATAAAGTGGCGGTCGTCTGAAAAAAAAAAAAAAAAAAATGAAAGAAGAAAAAAATAAAAGAGAAAAAATTGAAGGAAAAAGATAGAGAGATATCAAAAGATGAAAAGAGTAACGAGAATAAATCTGCGTGTGGAAAGATAAAACGAGAAAAACGCCGAGAGAGAAAGACATGAGCAAAGAGGCGTGGCGGACATCGTGGTTTATCAGTGGCTATCATTCATTTTGGGGACCGCTTATTGGTATCGTTTTATCTTTTCTCTCGGACTCGTTATAACTTGTTCATCTCTATACTTAGCGGTCAGTAATATTTAGGCCTCTCGGCCGTCATGTTCTCGCTGCTCCCAGTGACAAGTTGATTGTGGTTTGCACTTGTATAAGTCCCCAGAGTTCCGGCTCTCAAACGTAAGAGATGTGAGATACCAAGCGGTTTGTGCGTGGAATGGCAGTTACACGAAAGGAGGAATTTTTAAACGTGCTTTCAACTTAGTCGCATAGTCTGTCAATCAGGTTGGTAGCCGTTCGATGAGAGAGATTTAGACGAAGATCGGAGATTTAGAATGAAGGGAAAGAGAGATCGTTTTAAAAGATAATAAAAAAATGTGTAGTTAGATACAGGGCCCAGACATTGACTATGGGAGTCTGAGGTGTCTATCGAATAGATAGATAGATAGATAGATAGATAGATAGATAGATAGATAGATAGATATTAGTAGTAGACTGGAGAGACAGGTAGAAAGATATAGAGATAGATAGAGGAAAGAAACAAAGGGGAGGAAAGAAAATAAGAATTAGATATGAACAGAGAAATTGCGGACTATGGGAATCTGAAGTGTCTATCTAATAGACAGGCAGATAGATAGATAGATAGATAGATAGATAGATAGATAGATAGATAGATAGATAGATAGATAGACAGATAGATAGCTAGTATACTGGGAGAGAGAGAAAAGAAAGATATAAAGATAGAGGAAAGAAAAAAGACAGAAACGAAAATGAGGATTACATAGGAACAGAGAAATTTCGGACATTGGCTATGGGAATCTATCTAATAGACAGATAGACAGACATACAGATAGATAGGTAGAGAGAGAGAGAGAGAGAGAGAGAGAGAGAGAGAGGGGAATAAAGAAAGGGATAAAGCGAGAAATGAATATATCAGTTAAAAACAAAACGGAATATAAAGCTAATGATCATGAAGAGTCTATCTTAAAGATACAGTCTGAGATAGACAGACATACAGACAGACAGATAGACAGACAGACGGATAATGAACACACTGAGTTAGATAAATAGATAGATAGATAATGAAGAGACTGAGATATTATATATATATATATATATATATATATATATATATATATATATATAGACAGAGAGAGATAATGAAGAGACTGATATAGATAAATAAATAGATAGATATAAACAGACTGAGATAGATTGATAGATAGATAATGAAAAGACTAAGTTAGAGAGAAAGATATATATATATATATATATATGCACATATATATATATATATATATATATATATATATATATAGAGAGAGAGAGAGAGAGAGAGAGAGATAGATAGATAGATAGATAGATAGATAGATAGATAGATAGATAGATACATAGATAATGAACAGAGATAGATAGATAGATAGATAGATAGATAGATAGATAGATAGATAGATAATGAAGCAACTGAGATAGATATAAACAGACTGAAATAGATAAATAGATAATGGAGAGACTGTGGCAGACAGACAGACAGATAAATAGATAGATAGATAGATAGATAGATAGATAGACTGGGATAGATAGATAGATAGATAGATAGATAGATAGATAGAATGGGATAGACAGACAGGTAGATAGATAGATAGATAGATAGATAGATAGATAATGAACAGACTGATATATATATATATATATATATATATATATATATATATATATATATATATATATATAGATAGATAGATAGATAGATATGAACAGACTGAGTGTAGAGTAATTGGCCATGATTAAATGTCATTGACAGAAATGCCCAACAATCAGAATTGACAAAGTTTACAATAAAGAAGAACAAGAAAAAGAAAAGAACGGGGCAAAAATAATATTAAACAAAAAAACAATACATGCCTATGTCGAAATTTCACAAACTAAGAATGGTGTTAACACACAAAAGGGGATACAGACAAGCAATCGCAGGTAAGAACGAACAGACTTGAGTTTGATTAGACCGAGAATTGGTCTATCTTATTGGATAAAAAAAAAAATCCCAGCATGCATTTTTGTACCTATACTTATAAATTTGGAGATAATTTGGACTCTGGAAGACGTTATTTTGTAAGTTTTTTGTCACACTTTGTTATACGTATTGTCCTTGTTCCTGTTTGCCATTATGTGTGTGTATTTTTTTAAAAAACTTTTTAGTAAACATTTGTGCTGTGTGGTAGCCCTGGCCGCAATGGCGGGGTCTCTCCAAGCAGCTGGAGCATCTCATGTCTCCGAACCCGTCGACTTGGGTGTCGGAAAGGCCTAAAACGAAGAAAGATGCAGGGAATTACGCGGCATTGCAGTATCGTTACTGGGGCTACATCTCTGGTAACGAACTATTTTCCATACAGTTAGCTTTGAAGGCGGTGGCTACCAGGACGATCTCCCTGCTAACTACGGATGCAAAAACCCGGAAATTAATCTGCGTCAGCAGAGAGACTTGAAGGACGTTCTGAAAACCCTCAATATTGGGGCAAGGTATTGGCCAAAAGATCAAATGCTATGTGGGACATCATGCTGGCAACAGTAGAGGCAGCAAAGAGATCGGCGGGAAACATGCTCACCACCAAATCGGTCCGGTTGCAAATACATATGCTCCCGCATGACGAAAGTTACGCTTCATGAAGTGCCCATAGACATGACTGAAAACCATTTAGAAGATTTCTTCTTTCTTTTGGACCCATTGGGGATGTCTCGCCTAAAATTAGAAAAGCGGGGATTTCCATAGATGACTTTGTGCTCCAGGTGACAGTGTCCAGCAAAAGCTTCATGGACATCCGCGACAAGCTGGCCTGCCGGGGACAATCGATCCTTGTCATCGTGGAAGGACAAAGGCACCACTGCTGGTCTTGTGGCGCCACCGGGTACTTGTTCAAGGCGTGCCCCGGACGGAACCCGGCACCACAAACCAAACTAACATCACTCAAGAAAGCAGTGGGGAATTAAAAGACAAATAAAGCTCTTGATGCCCAGGATGGATGGAAAAAGCCGAGTAAAGAGCAGCAGCAGAAGCGGTAGCATCAGCCTAAACAGAAGCAGAAGCAGCAGCGACAAGAGCAGCAGCAGCAGTCGCAAAAACAACAGCAGTCGCAAAAACAGCGGTAGTCGCAAAAACAGCAGCAGCAGCCGCAACCGATGCGGCTGCCAGAACAAGGAGGTGGAGAAACGGCTGTCACAGGTTGACCTCTATATGGAGGTAAAGGAGATACCTCCACCTGGGCTCTCAACTTTGAAAAGAAGGGAAGAGGAAGAGGAGGAGGACAGAGCGAAAAAGAAGGCGCAGAAATCTGGTCGAATTAGAGCAGAGAAGGCCATGAGCCAAGACCCAATCTTCTCCTGCTTCGCCAGCAAGCACTGAACAGCCGACATATGCAGGTAAAGCTAGGAGCCTCTCTTCTTCTACCGGGGCTCCGACATCTCCTTCTCCTAACACATCACAGAAAAAGAAAAGTGGAACACCAGGGCCTCGAGAGAGACCTTTCCTCTCAGTTGAAGGTCTTTTGAGACCTCTTTTTTCAAGATTACCTGCGTTGACAGGAATTCAACGGTGGATCTCAGGAACTTTCGCTCTCCCAGTGCGGTGGTACAGGTGAACGAGAAGAGGTCAAGTGCTTTTGTGCTATCACGGTCAATTCGTCAGGATTGTTCCTTGTCGCCCCTACTTTACGCTTTCGCACCGGAGCCTCTCATGCGCTGGCTAAGGAACAGGGCGTGCAGTCCACCCTACGCGGAATCGGTTTGGAAGGGCTCGAATCAGAATTTCCGCATACGCCTATGCATTTTTATGTCGTGCTACAGCGACATTGAGTTGGTGCAGAAGGCACTTGAATGACATGGGACGGTGACGGGGGACAAGATTAACCGCGACAAGTCTTCCGGTTTGCGCTTAAATGCTTGGAAGGGTGTTGTTTTCCGTAGCTTTTCAGTTGGACCGTCTGTATTCTTGAAGTGTGGCTCGGGCTGGATATTCAACTGGAGTAAAATTGGTCGGAGGTACTGGCAAAGGTAGGAGCGGTGGTTCGGACTTGGCTCTGAAGGTGATTGTTCCTGAAGGGTAGGACTGAGGTGTGCCCCGTGTACATCTTTTCCATCATCCTTTACCGAATATCTGTACTACCTGTCTGCAAGGATCCCTTGGAGGCGATCGAGTGCTTCCTCTTCTCCCTCTTGTGTGAGAAAGATGTAAGCCGATGGTCCACAGAGCTGTCTGTGTCCAGCATGCGTGACACGCCTCGATGTTGTTTTTTCAACACCAGGCATTGACAGAGGAACCAGTGTGGGCGAGGAGTGTTAGGGACGCCTTCCCTAGCCTTACTATCACTCTTTTCCGTTCATTTTTTACCGTCGTATAACACGAAATCAGTAGAGGAGGTCGCGTTGGATCCGCTCTATGGGCGGTTCGATTTGTCGGCGGTCCAGTTGGGCTCTTTCTGGTCTTGGGCACCAACAGCGGATTACACCAGCAACCCTGAGTTTTCGTTTACCTGGCGATAGATCAGGAACAAATAGATAGATAGATAGATATGAACAGACTGAGATAGATAGATAGATAGATAGATAAGAACAGACTGAGATAGATAGATAGATAGATAGATATGAACAGACTGAGAAAGATAGATAGATATAAACAGACTGAGATAGATATGAACAGGCTGAGACAGACAGATAGATAGATAGATAGATAGATAGATATTTTTTGAATTGGACATAGTCCGACAATTTATTTAAAGACGTTTATATATATTATGTTTAACGTTCTTTTTATAGATACAAGTATTTAAGTATATATATATATATATATATATATATATGTATATATATATATATATATATATATATATATATATATATATATATATAGATAGATAGATAGATAGATAGATAGATATGAACAGACTGAGATAGATAGATAGAGAGATAGATAGATATGAACAGACTGATATATATATATATATATATATATATATATATATATTTTTGAATTGGACATAGTCCGACAATTTATTTAAAGACATTTATATATATTATGTTTAACGTTCTTTTTATAGATACAAGTATTTAAGTATATATATACATATATATATATATAGATAGATAGATATGAACAGACTGAGATAGATAGAGAGATAGATAGATATGAACAGACTGATATATATATATATATATATATATATATATATATAGATAGATAGATATGAACAGTCTGATATATATATATATATATATATATATATATATATATATATATATAGATAGATAGATAAATATGAACAGACTGTGATAGATAGATAGAGAGAGAGATAGATATGAACAGACTGATATATATATATATATATATATATATATATAGAGAGAGAGAGAGAGAGAGAGAGATAGATAGATAGATATGAACAGACTGAGATAGATGAGATAAACAAATAGGAAACGTTTATCAATCTAACATTTTTCACTTTTATGAAAATATGCATGGGTGTACCATTTCCTCAAATCTGACAGTAAATACCAACACGAAATGTTTTTAGGAACAGATTTTAGGAAATTTTCAACAATACTACTGATACTACTATACTTCTTGATTCCTTGGGGAACATAGGGGCCGCAACAACACCTCTCCAACGGACGCGGTTCCGGGCGATCCTCTTCAGCTCAGCCCATGTCTTGTCCGGCTTCTTTCATCTCTCCGTCAACATTTCGGGGCCAAGTCTGTTTTGGTCGACACCTTTTTTCGCTTCTCTTGTGGATTCAATTCAAGTACCAGCCTGGTGACACTAGAAGCAGGCTTGCGGAGTGCGTGGCCGATCCATACCCATTTCAGTTTCTTGTATATTTATTATTTATTATGCCTCTTGATTCCTTGGGGAACATAGGGGCCGCAACAACACCTCTTCAGCGGACGCGGTTCCGGGGGATTCTCTTCAGCTTGGTCTATGTCGTGCCCGGTTGCCTTCACCTTTGCGTCAACACTTCTGCACCAAGTCTTTTTTTTTTTTGTCGATCCACTTTTCGATTCCCGTGTGGATTCCAGGCAAGGGCCTACCCGGTGACACTAGAATCAGGCTTGCGGAGTGTGTGGCCGATTCATCCCCATTCCCGTTTCTTGATGTCAATCTCGATTGGGGCTTGTCTAGTCCTGTCCCACAGTTGGTCGCTGGAGACGACTTCCGGCCAATGATATTGACGATGTTTCTGAGATATCGGTTGGTAAATTTCTGAAGTTTGTTGGTGTTTTTCAACAATAACTCATATATAATTACTAATGAAGCAAACTCACAAAGGTATGCAATGTAGACACATGGGAGCAGTGGTCCATGCCTTACGTCAGAGCATAATATATTTTCAATAAAAATGGAATCAGATGCAAGTAAAAGTTTCATATATATATATATATATATATATATATATATATATATATATATATATATATATATATATATATATATATATAAAATGGCATCCCAAATTTCCAGAAACCGGTTCTATAAAAGCAGGTAATCTTTAGGAACCTATTCTGCTTATTTTCTTTTCAATCTGATAATGGAAAAAATCACTTTATAGTATTAAAAAGAATTAAAACCATTTTGATAATTTAATAGAAAATATTTATTTATTAAGATATTTCCGGACTGAAATTCTGTTCTCATATTTCTGTTCAGAAATATGATGCATTTTGATTCTAGTGTCATCTGCTGTCGTATGGTTTCTTAGTCACATTGGAAGACCTATCAAATTTATGACTAGAGGATTTGACACATTTTTAACTTCAAGAAACACTCTTCCATCCTCCGCACAACTTCCAGCAATGGTATTACGTATATTCTTAGCTAATATATATCGGCTATTAATATATAAGATTATTTTCGGATAATCCAACAACCGGTTCACTAAGGTTTTTTAATTTTAAGAATCGGTTCGCGCAAACGGGTGCACGCTGTATTTGTTTAACTCAATTCCTCTCTTTGTGTCTTTATTTCTGACCATAACAAGGCTACAACAATTATGAAATGGACAAAGTCCGACAATTATTTTAAGACATTTTTATGTTTATACATTCTTTTTATAGATACAAATATTTAAGTAAATGCTCTGTTTATAATAAACAGTATTAATAACATTTACCGGCCTGAATTCCGAGAAATTGTCATAGAAAATATTCGTCCTCTGACAGGAATCGAACCTCTATCCTATATAGAACTGTCATATAGCCTGACGTGCCTTAGCCGATCGAGCCATAGAGAATCGTTCGGTTAGCAAGGTCGATTTTACTGTTTTTAAACTTCAGTCTTCCATGGATCTTTCACGTACATTCATATCTGCTCATGGCGTATCAAATGTAAACAAATGACGTCACACATTATGAAATGGGCAAAGTCCGACAATTATTTAATATATTTATTGTTTATATGTTATTTTTATAGATACAAATATTTAAGTAAATGCTCTGTTTATAATAAACAGTATGAACAACATTTACCGGTCTGAATGTCCGAGAAATTTCATAGAAAATATGCGTCCTCCGACAGGAATCGAACCTGTATCCTACACGGAACCGTCATATAGCTTGATGTGCTGTACGATTTAGCTACAGAGGAAGCGTCTGGTTAGCTAGATCGAGCAGATATGAGCGTTCGAGAGAAATCATGGGACATTTGTAGTTTAAAAGCAGTAATTCGACCTGTGACTTTTTCTGGGATTCACAGTAAATAGCTTTTGTACTACAGGTGTCCAATATTATTAATAAGCGATGGGGGATTTAAACTTAAACCCGTTAGGATTAATGTAAATTAGTTGAGTGATAGCTTTATAGATTGTGGGTAACAGCAGAGCACCCAATGGAATAAATCATGCTGCCCGACACACTTATATGCGTACATATCTTCATACATGCATATATTTCGTGATTACTTCTCTCCGTTGATTTAATAGTCTGCATTAATCTTTATATTTTATTATCCTGACTTTTTGTTCTAAGCATAGCTTTCACTATAAATAAATTTAAAACAATGCTCGTAAACAGACACTTAGAGGCTAATGATAGCCGTGTATAGAACGGCTTGAAATAGACTATGTTGAGGTAATTTGAATTTTTTTGCAGTAAAAAATGCATATGCTCTGTTAAAATAAATCATAGAGCTCTCTGTGGATCAGTTTTAATAATTAATATTATTAGGATTCAGCCGGATTATATATCAACGGATCGATCACCTGTACTATATATATATATATATATATATATATATATATATATATATATATATATATATATATACTTAAATAAGTTTTTTGTAGTACAAAATTTAAGGATAGCTAGGAATAAGCTTTTAATGTATATTTTAAAAGCTAAAGAACAACCGGTTTCGTCCCAGCCTTGTCAAGTTTATTTCTGTGATATAAAAAAAACGTGTAAATTTAATTGATATTAATGATAACCAATGGAGGGAGAAAAGAAAAGAATTTCAAGAAAGCTCGAGTCCAATAACATTCAGACTCAGTAAGCATTCCCTCTGTTTACGGAGGGAAGGCCCACGAGTTCTGATATACAAGGACTCTAGAACCTTGAGGTGATATGAGGAGTGGGACCTCGATAAAATAGAAAAACGGTCCGCACTAAAATCAAAGTCACAATTCCTGCTATTTATTACATGCTCTGCAATAGAAGAGCCAGAAGTATTAATTAGTTGACTTTTTCTGGCATCTGGAATCAAAATCCTGGGGGTGGGGGTTAAGGGTTGTTTTATTCTCAAACCCAAACGTTGAGGCGTCCTCCCTATGTAGTCGAGTCCACAACTAAACTTATATTTATAAATCATTGAATTAACATCATGGTGGTGGTGGGGGAGGACAGATAGATAGATAGATAGATAATGAACAGATAGATAGATAGATAGATAGATAGATAGATAGATAGATAATGAGAAGACTGATATATATATATATATATATATAGATAATGAAGAGACTGATATATATATATGTATATATATATATATATATATATATATATATATATATATATATATATATATATATATATATATATATAGATAGATAGATAGATAGATAGATAGATATGAACAGACCGAGATAGATCGATGGATAGATAGATATGAACAGACTGAGATAGGTAGATAGATAGATAGATAGATTGATAGATATGAACAGACTGAGATAGATAGATAGATTGATAGATAGATATGAACAGACCGAGATAGATGGATAGATAGCTAGATATGAACAGACTGAGATAGATAGATAGATAGATAGATAGATAGATAGATATGAACAGACTGAGATAGATAGATAGATAGATAGATAGATAGATAGATAGATAGATGTGAACAGACTATAAATAAAGACATAGTAGATTGAGAAATAAAAGGAAAAAGATTCGTGTGTGCGTTGTCTCTTTCTCAAGGCAGGTCAAAGGATATATACGGAATATATCTTTACTGCTACATGCAATGCATTCCAACCGCGGAGAAGGTGCTGCACGTGTCACCATTAGTGTTCTTAGGACGATCCACTGGATAATCCTGACGTCAGATTTTGTACTTGACTGATGATGCTCTGTTGATCCAGGCGGTGAGTAAATGACCTGTTTGCTCCCACTCTCTGGAATCTAAGATAGATAGATAGATAGATAGATAGATAGATAGATAGATAGATAGATAGATAGATAGATAGATATTACCAAGGAGATGGATGCAAAAAGAGATAGATAGATAGATAGATAGATAGATAGATAGATAGATAGATAGATAGATAGATAGATAGATAGATAGATAGATAGATAGATAGGTTTACTGGGTGTTGATCCTGGCAGTGAGTAAATGACCTGTTTGTTCACACTCTCTGGAATCTAAGATAGATAGATAGATAGATAGATAGATAGATAGATAGATAGATAGATAGATAGATATTACCAAGGAGATGTATGCAAAAAGAGATAGATAGCGAGATAGATCGATCTATTGGACGTGGGGTTTTTTTTTACACAAAAATTCCCCTGCGTCCAATACAGTAGTATAATCTACGAGTGGGACATAAAGGCTACGAAAAAAGTGGCGTTCACCGGGAATCAGTGCACGCATAGAGGTTATCTCTGAAATAAGGACTCCCGGAAGTGTACAAACACGATATCAATAAAAGTAACCCTGAAAAACTCGACGAGGAAAAATAAATTGATCGAATTGCCCAATATTTTGCTGCTTGTTTTGTAGAAATACCAGATTTTACAGAAATATTTGCTTTGGCTTAACATTTTCTTGGTTGTTTTGTGTGTTTTTTTTTGTTAATATCCAGGTATTGAAATTTGCTTTTCTGCGTGTATGGTATGGTACTTCATTTACCAACAAATACCACATTTCGTGGGGTGGGGGTGCCTCTTACCACATATGCTAGTGTTCACTGATACCAGTAGATTTCTTTGTAGTTATTATGAATTTACTGTATGTGAAGATGTTGCTTCCTGAAAAACAACTAAAACAATTTTCAAGATAATGCATAATGAAATGCACTAAAATTCTTCTTTTTAAAAAAATGTCCGGGTAATTAAACATTACCGCACTCTTCTATAAAAAAAAATTCCAGTAGAATAATTTGTGCTAATACTGTGTTTCTTTATGGTTAGTGAGAAGGTCACATAAATATAAGGTTATAATTTTGATTTTTTTTGGTTGTGATGAGTTCATTTTCTTTTCCCAAAATATTCTAGGCCAAAATTGGGGTGCAACCAATACGTGGGTTAGTCCAATAGGCCGTTAAATAAAGTTATACATATATATATATATATATATATATATATATATATATATATATATATATATATATATATATATATATATATATATATATATATATATATATATATATATATGTATGTGTGTGTATCAGTCAGTCAGTTATGTGCCATGCGCGATACACGCTTAGGCGATCATGTATCTTTCGACATGACTGACGCGGCAGATTTTTTCCAGCAGTAGGTTGCCATTTCTTTCTGCAGTAGACCAGTTGCCATCCAAGGCTACAGAATCCGGTCTGTCCTGTTACATACCAATAGCTGGGGGTAAAAGACGAGGATTCATACCTTTCCCAAGTAAGTGAACGTAATGGATTCGACTGGAATTCGAACTCGGCTCTCCGATTCGTCAATCCGAGCCGCTATCCATTAATCTACGGGAGGCAGAGAGAGAGAGGGGGGAGGGGGGAGAGAGAGGGGGGAGAGGTTGTCAAAATGGAAATTCTCGCCCGGCTATTTCTGTATAAAAGACAGACAGATCATAACGAAGAAAAGAGATCGATAGAGATAAGAGAAAAAGAAATAATGAGAGAGAGAGAGAGAGAGAGAGAGAGAAAGAGAGAGAGAGAGGGAGACAGAACGAAAAATATATATATAGAGAGAGACAGTGAAAGAGAGGGACAGAAAGAAAAAGTAAGCAAAGTGAGGCTGAATATATCACCTTCCGACCAAGATCTAAATTCACGCCCATTTGTTTTCATGCAAAAGAGAGACAGAAAGATAGAAAAAAAGGTAAGAAGTATAGAAAGTGAGAGCGAGAAAAAGAAATGATCAGCGGGAGAAACAGAGAGAGAGAGAGAGGGGGGAGAGAAAGAGAGAGAGGTGGAGAGAGAGAGAGAAAGAGAGTGAGAAAGAGAGAGAGAAAGAGAGAGAGAGAGAGAGAGAGAGAGAGCAAAATGTGAGAAGGCAAACCCTGACCTTTCTCTATCTGGTCAAACCTTTAATTCACACCCAGCTATTTCGGTATAAAATGAAGACAGAAAAGAAAGGGAGAAAATAAGACATAGATGATAATAATAATAATAATGAGAAGAAGAAAAAGAAGAAGAAGAAGAAGAAGAAGAAGAAGAAGAAGAAGAAGAGAGAGAGAGAGAGGGAGAGAGAGATTAGATCTTTTACAAAATCTCTTAATTCCCGCCCTCGTCATCTTATTATAATTGTGCGTGTCCTTCCCTTGGTTAGTTAGCACGACCGTTACGCCTTGCCAATACCTAATAAATAATGGACTATTCCGGATTTTCATTGCGAGGAAAGAGAGGAAAAGACACTACTTGGTTTCAGTGATAAGCCGAAAGAAAGAAAGGAAAGACAGAAGTTGATAGAGAAAATCTATATTAAGCTGATAAGAACAGATATTACACTTTGATCTAAGCCAAAAGGCCGAGAACAGGTGGCGACCGCGATAAATGTGACATTTTTCAGGTGCACCGTATTGAATGACGGAATCAGTAAGGCAATCGCTAAAGGTTCAATTACCATGAATTAAATAAAACAACATCCTTTGCTGAATTATTTTCAAATTATTATTAAGAGAAATGTTCGCAAGATGGGGTTTTACTAGAAAGAAGGAAAGAAAGAAAGAAGGAAAGAAAGAAAGAAAGAAAGAAAGAAAGAAAGAAAAAAAGAAAGAAAGATGAGGAAATAAAAGTGGGCAGGAATTAAAAAGAAGAAAGAAAAAAAGAAAGAAAGAAAGAAAGAATAATTTAAGAACGAAAGATTGAAAAAATAAGCAAGAAAGAAAAAAAGAATGGAAAAGAAATAATAATTATGAAAAAATGAAAGAAAATAGGGAATGAGGTAAAAAGTATAGAAAGAAAGAAAGAAAGAAAAAAGAACGAAAGAAAAGTAATGAATGAATGTAAAAATGAAAGAAATTGGTGTAAAGTAAGAAAATGGAAAAATAAATGAATGAAAGAATGCTGAAGGAATAAACGTGTAAGAAAGCTGAAAAGAAAGGAAAACAGAATAACTAAGAAAGAAAGAAAGAAAGAAAGAAAGAAAGAAAGAAAAAAGAAAGAAAGAAAAAAGAAAGAAAGGAAGGAAGGAAGGAAGAAAGAAAGGAAGGAAGAAAGAAAGAACGAAAGAAAAAAGAAAGAAAGGAAGAAAGAAAAAAGAAAGAAAGAAAAAAGAAAGAAAGAAAAAAGAAAGAAAGAAAGGAAGAAAGAAAGAAAGAAAGAAAGAAAAAAGAAAGAAAGGAAGAAAGAAAGAAAAAGAAAAAGAAGGGAGATAAAAGAGTTTAACGTCTCCTGCCAATACCTCATAAATAATGGACTATTCCGTTTTGATCGCGTGAAAAGAGGGCAAAAGACACAACTTGATTTCAGTGAGAAAATGAAATAAATAAAGAAGGAAAGATAGAAGTGTTTTAACGTCTGTTTCATTAAAATGCAAGAAGCTGTCAATTTTTTCATTTGTATCCACTTCTTAAAATGACGACCAGCATTCATATCTATGATTATTATTGCGATATTTCGTGAAAATTGTGAAACTTAATTTATTTAACGATGCCATAAGAGAATCTCTACGGATATTTTATTGCCATAGAGTTCACCGTGAGCTTATTCAATCATTAACTTTAAAATCCATCAGAAAATTCAAATTGGAAAACTGTGAAATTTTTATTGGTTTCTCTAGTTTTATATTAATACTAGCTTACGGCGACGTGCTTGTAATTCACACAACTATGACTAAAAACTAAGAACTCAATGTAGTTACTTGGGAGAGGTATTCAAAAAGCTATTTGACTCATCATGAAAATGTAACTTGCTACTTACTACATATTAAGAAAAGACATTTCGCTGGGTGTTCAAACATCCCATAGTACTAACGGAGGATTAATCAGTGAATTTTCTGTTTAGTACCTACTTATTTCTTTCTTATTTTTTTTGCTTTGTACTAATAATGGGAAACAGAGTGCGACAAAAAAGACAGCGAAAATAAAAGGTGACCTTTGACCTTTCTCTATCCGGTTAAACTTTTAATTCACGCCTAGCTATTTCTTTATAAAAGACATCCAGAGAAAGAAAGGAAGAAAAATAACATATATACAGAGATACTACTACTACTACTAATAATAATAATAATATTAAGAAGAAGGAGAATGAAAGAGAGAGAGGGGTGAGGGGAAAATAGAGAGGGTGGAGGAGAGAGAGAGATTAGATCTTTCTGCAGTTGGTCAAAATCTCTTAATTCCCGCCCTAGCCACTTCTGTGAATGTCCGAACGATTAAATAGTTTCAAATTCCTGAGACTCCTGAGTGGAGCTGTCGTACTGGAGATCGCCACGACATCTCGCTTAGACTCTATCTCTTTTGTATACTAAAAGTAATTACCGTTGGCAATAGACCATACAGACTCCGGTAAGGGGGATCATTTTCCGTCCCTTGGGTGGCGACGGAAACTGGCGTCGACAGTCCGGGGAGTCTGCGGAATTGGCTTTTTAATTTCTCTCTCGAAGACACATTTTACGACTCGAAATAGATCATAATGCTAAGTGAAGTAACGGGATTTATTATCAGCAAGATTTTTGTGAGGCCGTCACCAGGATTCACATTTTCTGTTTGGCGGACATTATGGATAACACATTTGAATAAACCAGGAATATATGGCCAACAGTCAAAATCCAGTGAATTTGAAATTATTTCTTAGAACCTAAGCATTGTAAAAAGGAGGCATACTGAGGTAATGGATAGCGGCTCGGATTGAGGAACTGGAGAGCCGAGTTCGATATTCCAGTTATCCGGTGGTTCGTGCGTACATGTGATGCCCCGGAAATTGAGGGAGAGTCCGACTACGAAACTTTAGAGTAGGCTCTCTCTATATACAGTGTAACCCGGATATAAGAGACCCGGATATAAGAGAAACCGGGATATAAGAGAGATTTTCTCTGGTCCCAAATTAGAGCCTGTGTTAATAAAACAAAATAAACTAAACCCGGATATAAGATCAACTCGGATATAAGAGACTTCTTATCCGGTCCCGACAAGTCTCTTATATCCGGTTTCTCTTATATCCGAGTTTGGTCTATTATATATATATTAACACAGGCTCTAATTTGGGACCAGAGAAAATCTCTCTTATATCCGGGTTACACTGTATATATGTGTGTGTGTGTGTGATATATAGAGAGGGGGGATAAACAGAAAGAATGGTAGCTGCATGATAAATGTGCAGTTGTTTACAACTACATTGTCCAGAACTAGCTACCCTGATAATCAAGTGGATAACCACCATATATATATATATATATATATATATATATATATATATATATATATATATATATATATATATATATATATATATATAGTGGTTAATATACCCCATTAAATATATATATCTAAAATATATAAATATATATACATACATACATACACACACACACACAACCGACACCAGCACATGAGATTTGATTATAGTGTTGAAGGTTTTGTGCAGAACCATCCACACTTTTTGAAGGGCCGAATACAGAGACCTGGTGCACTACGTGCCACAAGGCCCCCAAACGAGCCTTCGCAGGTTTTGAAATCATAGTTGACCTTCTCCTAGACCAGTTGCCATCCAAGGCTATAGAACTCAGTCTGTCCTACTAGTTACACACAGCTGCGTTGAGAAGAAGATTCATAGCTTTCCCAAAGGCATTAGCACGTGTTGAAACACCGGCTGACCGCCCAACAGCAAAGTCGACCCTGGTTAGCACCTAGATGGGTGATCGCTCGGAAAAAATCAGTTGCTGTAAGCAGGGATGTGCAAGTGGTGTACTGGATAACTGCTTGGAATTAGAATTCGTAGAGCTGAGTTCGAATTCCAGTCCTGTTAATTATATTCACTTATGCACAAAATACCCTTAGAAAAAGTGTGGATCTACCGCTTCCTTATCCCCCAACTTTGGGTTAATTAGTAGGATTTGTGTCAATAAATCAATATTATCTCCCAACAATTCTTAAAACCCTAAAATATTTTCTGGCATTAAATAACCTAAAAAAACGTTGGCAGACCGTAAAAGAGACAAATCAATCAATCTTTCTTTATTCACGTCCCCTCTCACACTTTCTTTCTCCAATTAATCACACACACACACACACACATATACATATATATATATATATATATATATATATATATATATATATATATATATATATAGTTATTTAGTTTACAAAAAACTAGGTAATCCGTATGGGTAGACCCAAGGAGGATAAAATCCAGAGAGCTCAATGTAAATCAGAGCTAATAATTTAAATAAAAATAAAAAACTGACCACTTTATATATATATATATATATATATATATATATATATATATATATATATATATATATATATTGTAGAGTGAGTGGTCATGTTTAAATGTAAAATAAATAATAGAACTGTCCCAGTAACAAAATTGACATACAAAATTGAGAAAGCAATTTTTCAATAACAAGAAAGGAGCAGGGCAAGAAATAATATTTAACAGTAATAAGGCAAAGCAACAGTAATACGAATATATATATATATATATATATATATATATATATATATATAATTTATAATTTATTTGTTTAAACGTTTTATATATATCAATAAATAAATAATTAATTAATTTCTTTTGGTATATATTAACTACTGGATAAATTCTCATTAGAAATCAATTAATTCGATTATTATTAGCTTGGTAATTTTGTTACATCTTTTTACAGTTTGTCTGTGGATGACAATATATATATATATATATATATATATATATATATATATATATATATATATATATATATTGTCATCCACAGACAGACTGTTTCGCTGTATCACAGCTCATCAGTGTGACTAGACGTCCGGTTGCCTCTAGCTAGGATCGAAACCCCGGTAGGATGCGATGGGCAAACTGTCGACATTTTATATTTTCAATTTCGCGCATGAGCGTTGCTTGTTTTAATTAATTATTTATTTATTGATATATATAAAACGTTTAAACAAATAAATTATATATATATATATATGTATATATATATATGTATGTATGTATGTATATATATATATATATATACATACATACATACATATATATATATATATATATATATATATATATATATATATATATATATATATATATATATATATATATATATATATACATATATATGTTTGTCATGGATATGACCTAAAACACCATTCAAGAATGGGGTATCGAGTAGGGGACAGAATTAGTGTACTCCGAACCATTGTTACCTACTGTTGATCTTTGAGCAAGATCTAGCACTTGTTTGCCCCTTTACCAGGGTAACGTTTTTGTTTTTTTCGATTAAAGAGACACATGAGGAGGGTGTTTCGTGTTTATTTTTTTTTGTTTTTCTTGCTTCAGTGATTAGCATGAATGAGTTGCGAGATAGGATCAGGAAACAAATTATCATTGGGTAGGGTCGTGTTTTTTTCCTTTTTTGGGGGTGGGGGTATGGAGATGTTATCCGGGAATGAACCGAAAGATCGTTACAGTTTACTTGCTTTTTTCTTTTTTTTTTTATAGAAGAGCGTAGGAATTGGTGAATCGGAAGTTGGTCGTGATCGGACTATAAACCCTGGAGGTCGGAGAGAGTTCCACTATGAGAAGAGTTGTAGCTGACTACTGGAACACAATTCGATATCTGATCAGATGATATATATATATATATATATATATATATATATATATATATATATATATATATATATAGTGTAACCCGGATATAAGAGACCCGGATATAAGAAAAACCCGGATATAAGAGAGATTTTCTCAGGTCCCAAATTAGAGCCTGTGTTAATGTATATGTAATAGATCAAACCCGGATATAAGATAAACCCGGATATAAGAAAAAATTCTCTGGTCCCAAATTAGAGCCTGTGTTAATGTATATGTAATAGACCAAACCCGGATATAAGAGAAACCCGGATATAAGATACTTCTCCGGTCCCGACAACTCTCTTATATCCGGGTTACACTGTATATATATACATAGTGTAGAGGGAAATAACTGTCGAGGTGTCAAGGCACGTCAGAACTAATGACGGTTTCTCCTAGCGGACGCAGGTTCGAATCTTGCCGGAGGGCGCATATTTTTCTAATAAGATTTCTCAAATATTCAGGCTGGCAGATGTAAATAAATAAATATACTTTTTAATAAATAAATAAAAACAGAGCGTCTACTCAAATATGGGTATCCATTAAAAATATCGTTTAAACAAATCAATTAAAAATATGTCGGATATAATCCATTTCCTTATGTATATATATGTTTATATATATATATATATATATATATATATATATATATATATATATATAGAGAGAGAGAGAGAGAGAGAGAGAGAGAGAGAGGGGAGAGGAGAGAGAGAGAAAGTGAGATGGATAAAATGACTGATATTATTAAATATCCGAAAAAATATGTAAAACAGGATTTAGGTAAAATCTGGAAAACAACCAGAAAGAAGGGCGTGGTTCCAGTTTAGGGTCAACCGTTATATTATCGTACATATCTTCATAATTAGCACTTACCTCTCCAGCCTACGTCCATACAACAAACCTCATTTAGTAACCCTCTGCTTTTAGTGGTCCTTGTATTTGTTGAACATTTTGTAAATATGTGTCTTGTGTTGTCAAACTCTGCGGATATAGAAATCAACACCGCATAGCGACTGTCAGTTTCATACCTAATTTAAGATCAAACCATTCTTTGTGTGAGCTATATAGTTCACGGGTGGCTCATTGGAAAGAGGCTCAGAGGGTGACCAATTTTTTTTCATTTTTAGGGCTAATGGATTAGATTATTATAGTCCTGATTTTGAGTTTATTTTCTTTTTATTTTATTTACTTTTATTTTGTTATTTGTTTATTTACTTTATTATTTAAGGGGTCTTTCTTCGGTTTCTTAGTTAAATACTTTAACTAAAATTGACTAAAATTAAGTTATGGGTTATTGTTTAGTCTTTGGAGTCGCATTCTGGTTGTAGGAAGTGTATATAAAATAAATTGTGTTCGTCTTGAAATCTCGTTGGGCAATGACATAAGAATTTGGAACCAACAATATCTGATTTGATTAATTAAATATTCTTGGAATCGTAAATGTATTAAATACGACAATTAAATTGAAATTGATGTTATTTTGCAGATTATTATAAATTCAGACCAATTCTGGAAGGGGGCATAGAAAACTCAGTTTCATTAAAATATCAATTTATTTTACTTAAAGTATTTAACAGGGGAAAAAAAGACAACTGCTAAAAAGTTATTTTTTCCACTTCAGTTTGGAAATGCATTGTAGATTCAGAGAAATTTTTCCCCAACTCAGGAACGGCGGACAATGCTTGTCTTTGAAAGGAAACCCTTGAATATAATTGTCTTGGCCAGGAAGAGTTCACTCCCGGTGAACAAAAATGGCGGACGAAAACAAAAAGAAGTATTGCCGTTCCGTTGTAGTTGGTATTCGAAAAATTCCTTCTTTTCGCCAGTCACAATCAACAACATTCCCGCTTTTCAATGTATTCCGATTTTGCTGCAATCGACATTGCAATCATGTCCGCGAAATAATGGCGGGCATATCTTAGCCTCGCCTTCGCTTGGCCGCTCCTTATTTGGTCAAATAGACCGGCAGGACCAATCTCCTATCGACTGGCCGAGAAATCTGACGTGCTTCGCTGATCAGGATCTGGTGTGCGTTGGTCAGCAGAGTTATTTTCTGTGCTTTGCTTTATTTTAAATTTTCTTTTCTTTCGTCTTTTTTTCTTTATGGAGTCTTGGGAAATTTCTTTTCGATCCTTTTTTTCCCCCTTTTATTTCCATTCTTTTTTTTCCTCGCCATTTATTCATTCTTTAAGAAGCAATTCTAATGAATTTATTTCTCACGCCTTTCTTTGTTTCTTTTTCCTTGAATTCGTTCTCATTCTTTTCTTTTGCGGTCGTTTTTTTCCTTCTGATATTTTTCATTTTTCTTTCTCGTTTCTTTCTCTACTTTCTTCTTTGCTTTTAATCTTTTTTGAGTTTTTTTAAAAATTTCTTTCACTTTCATTCTTACATTTTTATCATCCCGAAATTTCTTCATTACTTTTTGAAATTTTTTCTCTAATTTCTTCATTTCTGGAATTTCTTTCGCGTTTATTTTATTTTATTTTTTTTTTACTTAGAACATTCTTGAAGCTATTTCATTTTTCTTCAATTTCTTCATCTTTCGAATTTATTCTTCATTTTTCGAATTTATTCTTCATTTTACTTTCTTGTTTTTCTTTCTCACTCGAATTTCTTTCCCATTTTTCTGTTCCTTATCTATTTATCTACTTCATTTAAATTCTTTCTATCTATCTATCTATCTATCTATCTATCTATCTATCTATCTATCTATCTATCTATCTATGTCTGTTCGTATCTATCTATCTATCTATCTATCTATCTATCTATCTATCTATCTATGTGAATGTCTTTCTTTTTCTTGAATTTCCTTTTTTTCCAAATTCCATTCTCATTTTTTTCGTATTTTCTTTTTTTCATTATCATAATTACTTTATTTCATTTTTTCTTGAATCTGTTTTTCGTTTTTTTTCTTTTTAATTTCTTCATTACCTTTTGCTTTTTTTAAATAACTTTCTTTCTTTCTTTTTATATTTAAAGTATTTCTTCTTCCTTTCTTGATTTCTTCATAAAATTTGCTTTTCTCGAAATTTTTTTCTTTTTTTTTTTTTTTTAGTTTTTTTCATTTTCTGGAATTTTTCTGATTCTCGTGGCGCTCTTTCTTTTGAACTTTCTTTCTTTCTCACTTTCCTTCTTTATAATCGTTCCTTCTTTCTCACTTTCTTTCTTTCTACTCTTTCGTTCTTTCTCACTTTCTTTCTTTCTACTCTTTCATTCTTTCTCACATTTCTTCTTTCTATTCTTTTCTTCTTTCTCTCTTTCTTTCTATCCCTTTGTTTTTTCTCACTTTTGTTCTTTCTACGCTTTCCTTCTTTTTTACTCTTTCGTTCTTCCTTACTTTCCTTCTTTCTCATTCCCCTTCTTTTTATTTTTCTTTCTTTCTCTCATTATCCTTCTTTCTATTCTTTCCTTCTTTCTCATTATCCTTCTTTTTACTATTTCCTTATTTCTCACTTTCCTTCTTTTTACTCTTTCGTTCTTTCTCATTTTTCCTCCTTTCTACTCTTTCCTTCTGTTTACTCTTTCCTTCTTTTTACTCTTTCCTTCTTTTTACTCTTTCCTTCTTTTTACTCTTTCCTTTCTCACTTTCCTTCTTTCTACTTTTTCATTCTTTTTCACTTTCCTTCTTTCTACTCTTTCTTTCTTTCTTTTTCTTTCTTTCTTTCTTTTACTCTTTTTTTCTTTCTGTCTTTCTTTCTTTCTCACTTTCCTTCTTTCTACTCTTTCTTTCTACTCTTTCTTTCTTTCTTTCTTTCTCACTTTCATTCTTTCTACTCTTTCTTTCTTTCTTTCTTTCTTTCTTTCTTTCTTTCTTTCTTTCTTTCTTTCTCACTTTCCTTCTTTCTACTCTTTCTTTCTTTCTTTCTTTCTTCCCGCCAATGTTCATTTAGCCTTTTCGCGGTGAAGCCATTTTTACATCCGTCCTGACGTCACCGTTAAGAAGGAAATGCAGAGTTGTATTAAAACGTCCTAATATAGCTCAAGGAATATACAGAGAGCTACAAATGTAGGTATACAATATCATACCTTCAATAAAGGTATAATACTTACTGTATAACCAATACAATATGTTTTGCACACATTTTGTTTTTCACTCTATACCTTCTTTTGCACCCCCTGTACAAAAATGACAAGTAATTTCAATTATTTGTTCTTAAGGTGAATGGTTGCCACTAAACGTTGCAATATATTTTTCTTTCTCATTATATATTTATTTGTTCATCTTCTTAATAGCTTTAGAGATAAATCTTTTAGAAGTCTCATCCCAAATCTCACGAAACCAGGATTTTGTTACTCGGATTATTAAAATGAAAAGCTGAGTCTCAACTGGAGAGGTAAACGAAAACCAAATGTACAGTGGACGGCCATTAAGGACTACTCGTTGGAAAACACACTGGAGGAAGATCGAATGAAAATCTTCAGAAATACGATCAAAATAAGAAAGATAAGGAGACTCGACTGACTAATTCGTCGTATCTTGTATACCCCCCTTGATTAAAAAAAAGAACAATTTAGTATTTGGTCTGCTAGATTCAGTCAGTTATGTGCCATGCGTGATACACGCTTAGGCGATCATGTATCTTTCGATACATGACTGACGAGGCAGATTTTTTCCCGTAGTAGGTTGCCATTTCTTTCTGCGGTAGACCAGTTGCCATCCAAGGCTATAGAACTTGATCTGCCCTGCTATTTACCCATAGCTGGGGGTGGAGAAGAGGGTTATTAGCACGTAAGTGAATGTAATGGATTCGACTGGAATTCGAACTCGGCTCTCCGTTTCCTCAATCCGAGCCGTTATCCATTACTCCATAGAATGTATATATTTACTGACCCCCCCACCGAGTCAGGTTGTGACACAAGGTCAGTTTTTAACGTGGGGACCCGAGTGTTTTGATCTAAGCTGGTCTTAGCTGGTCATAACTTGTCCAAGCTGGTCAGAGCTGGTCTAAGCTAGTCATAGCTGGTCTTAGCTTTTTATAGTTAGTCTTGGCTTGTCATAGCTGGTCCAGGCCAGAGCCGGTTCAAGCTAGTCGTAGCCGTGATACTACCAGCGCAGGGACGAATCCCTACACCAGGTAAGTATCTACTCCATAGAATGTAATTGCGAGTAAAGGAGAACGGGGTTCTTTAATCGGAAACATGTTTCTGGTGTTTTCTTTACTTATATGGTTTGAATAAAAATTTTAAAAAAACATGAGAAAAAACCCAAACAAAGAACAAAGGCCATTTTTTCGACGTATAAGAAATTGTTTTCTCCCATTTTTGTCCATTTCTGTTTTTTTGTTTTTTTTGTACTGAACACATGAGCAACGACGACGTATTAGAAAAAACAAAAAGGACACTAATAGGAAGGCTCGATTTTCATTTGCTTGCCGTAGCCGAGTGGTAAAGTACGCCAGCTCAAACGGTACTTTCCCCCTTCGAACCGAGACGCAGGTTCGATCCCTCCAGGGGAATGCATCTTCTTTACTAAAATTTTTCGTTGCGCAGGCCGTTAATGACAAAACGTGTCTCTTTTCCCTTCCAGCCGACTACTTAATCTCTAACAAACCACGTGTTGCATACAATATAATAACATCGCTACATTGTCTCCTATTTAAAAAAAAAATGCTTATGCAACAGCGATAATATTTCCGCTACAAATTATCGTATATATATCTATTAAAATCATAATGGGATGAAGCTGCTTGCCATTTGCTCCCTAGAACCCTTATTTGTGGATTTCCCAATGGAAGTGGGAATATATTTATTACTGTATAAGTATACAATAATTGTGGCACGTGGACAAAAGGGGAAGTGGGGAGAGGCCGGTCTTCGCCAACTATCCCATTCCTAGCCAATCACCATTCCTATCCACTTACCTAATACAATTAACCCATTCACCACAAGAACTCATTCATTTCCATTCAATCCTACATATACCACAATACCACATATTCACAGGGGGAACCTACAAAAAAAATAATAAATAAATAAAATCACCCCATGATATAAAACTTTCAAAATGCTTAAATACAAAAATATATAAAAATTTCATGAAGCATGAAATGAGGGGGAGGGAATGAACCCCGAAAACGAGCTAAAAATGGGCACAAAAACAAACTGAAACAAAACAGATGTTTAGTAAGACCCTAGCACCGCTCACAATAATCAGAGTGGCTGCACGCTCACTTCACTAATGAAATGGGGAGGGTAGAAATAAATGACGGAATGGGAAAAAAACAAAGTCTGATCCAATCAAGACGAAAATGGGGACAAAAACAAACTGGGGAGGTAGGGAATCTCGACATGGAACATAACAAAAGAGAGTTTGATCCTCACTGGGTGCTTCATAATTTCGGCCGTGTGCCACATCTAAGCCACGCTTGGAAAATCTCTACTCACATTAACTAGGAAAACCAAGAGAGTCTAGCTTAACCAGATGGGGGTATCACAGGAAACCGCCTCATTGTGACCAAGTGAACTTAAAAAAGGAACCCCTATCCCAATGGAGGTGGGAATGAATGCAAACGTTTTTCCCCCTCCCCCTCTTATAGTCAGAAGGACACAGAATGCATGCTGGGATATTTTTATTGCCATTTATATTATTATTTACGATACTTCCTAGGGAAAGTGGGAGAGGTCAAGAGATGATCAAAATGAGATATATGTAGATAAAAACATATTAATATATATATATATATATATATGTGTGTGTGTGTGTGTGTGTGTGTGTGTGTGTGTGTGTGTGTGTGTATGTATGTATATATATGTATAGACAGAGAGACAGTGAGAGAGATAGAAAGAAAGAAACAATTTTATTGTTATGGCATATTCAAGACAGATCGATACCAACAGACTGATAGATATGAATTGAATTAGATCAAATCTTTCTCTACACAATCTTTCTCTGTACCACTCTCTACACAAATGTATACATAATGATAGATAGATAGATAGATAGATAGATAGATAGATACAGAGACTGAGATAGACGGATAAAGAGACTTAGATAGATAGATAGATAGATAGATAGATAGATAGATAGATAGATAGATAGATAAGTAGGTATAGAATTTGGAAATTTTAGAATTTGACATGATTTGCAGAGGAAACGGCGTCATTTTTCTAATGAAACCGGATCATCGATGAAACATGTCGAAATGGATTTCCAAATTGTATTATATGTTTACCATTCTGTCAGATTCTCAACCATCTTTACTCCTACTCTAACTCTTACTCTATCTTTCCCCCACATACACTACAGTTCAAAAGTTTGTGGCCGGCTCTGATAATATTTTAAATTGTTCCAAAAAGTAGTTATTTTGTTCTTTAAATAAGAGAAAATTATTATACATGGTTAAAAAGGAGTGAGACATTTTTTTTTATAAGGAATTTTATTATGACAAAAAGAAAATTTTATGATTAAATCTTGTTCTCGTCAAAATATCCTCCTTTAGCCTTGATTACTGCAGCACAAAGTTTTGGCTTTTGGGGCAATAGTTTCTCAAAGTATAAGTTTGATAATTGATTCCATTCTTTTTTCAGTAACACTAAGAGCTCTTTTTCATTTTTTTCACTCTTCTGTCAAGTTCATCCCATGCTACTTTTGGGGGTGTAGCTTCAAACTTTTGAACTGTAGTGTATGTAGATATAGATTTGAACACACTGAGCTGTACAGACAGACAGACAGATAGATAGATAGATAGATAGATAGATAGATAGATAGATAGATAAGAATAGAATTGGATAGATAGATAGATAGATAGATAGATAGATAGATAGATAGATAGATAGATAGATAGATAAGAATAGAATTGGATAGATAGATAGATAGATAGATAGATAGATAGATAGATAGATAGATAGATAGATTGGGACAATTTCTGTCCAAGTTTCTGGTTTGAGAAGTTATCATCATTAATATTATTTTCAGTCAGACTAATATCCTCATCTTTGTTGTTATTGTTACAACGTTTTGGTCGGCGTACCCTCCGGCTTTCCTCAAGTGCCTGTCGATCTTAGACAGGACATCGTAACGAAACACTACCTTCGTCGATTAAATAAAGGGCTCATTTCGAAATTCCTTATTACCTTTAAGGTTACCCGGATTCGACAGAACCTGAAGAAGGCCAGAGGGCACAACGGCCGAAACGTTGTGATAACAACAACGAAGATGAGGAAATTAGTTTGACTGTAAATAATGTAAAGATAACAAACGCCCGGAAAGGAACACAAATCAACATGCTCATATGTCTGAGCATCGTGTCCCTTCAAGAAGTAGGCGATGGCGGCTCTCCCCAGTTTCCTGTCTTTTGTTGCTCCCACTTTCTTCAGTCATTTACATAAACTTATCAGCTATTTGTTGCTTTCCTCGGATTCTCTTGCAGTCAGTGTGTCTTGTGAAGGTTACATTTTCCAAGCCTACTTTCTTCTACACACTCTGCCCTTGGTAGTTAGTTTAATACGAGGAACCTAGTGAGAATCGAATTCACTATTCAATAGTAACCAAACTGGTTCGTTAACCAGTACTTCACGCCAAGGCGTCGAGATTGATTTTATCAGTATTTATCTTTTTTATACTCTTGTTCACACAAGGCCACTTAAGGTAGAGTGTTACGGAATGGGGCTGTAGGGTCGCAAAGTGAGAAATTAAGAAATGCAGATTATGAGGATAGATAACGGTTGACCTTAGGTTTGAAGAAGTGGTGGTCAAGAAAGCATCCCCTCGGGAGTCTGTTCTACAAGGCAGCTGTTCGTGGAAAGCATCTGCTAGATATGAGGCGCCAGTGGTCCGCCTTCGCCTCTTCTCCGTCTTGAAGCTGGACTGAGTTGTCAGAGGCTATTTAAGACGCATACTATATTAATGACAGAATGTAATGTTCTCCGAAGATAAGGGTGTCTTAGGTTTAAAAAGCTGAATCTTTTTTTTTTTACAATAATGTTCACACTTTACAAGACTCGAGGGCCACTCGAAGTAGAGGGTTACAGAGTAATAGGCACAGGTTGTGTAGATATGTGTAGAAGATAACGGTTAACCCGAGACATGAACAGGTTAAGATTGTAGTGATCAGGGAAGTATCCTCTTGGGAGTCAGTTCCACAAAGCAGGGAGAGGGTTTCGTAATAATACGCACAGTCTATGCGGATAGGTGGGGAAGATAATGTTAACCATAGACTTGAACAGGTTAAGATTGTAGTGATTGGGGAAGCATCCTCTTGGGAGTCGGATCCACAAAGCAGGGAGACGGTTACAGAATAAGAGGCACAGTCTATGCGGATAGATGGGGAAGATAACGTTAACCATAGACTTGAACAGGTTAAGATTGTAGTAATTGGGGAGGCATCCTCTTGGGTGTCGGATCCACAAAGCAGGGAGACGGTTACAGAATATGAGGCACAGTTTATGCGGATAGGTGGGGAAGATAACGTTAACCATAGACTTGAACAGGTTAAGATTGTAGTGATTGGGGAAGCATCCTCTTGGGAGTCGGTTCCACAAGGCAGCTGTTCGTGGGAAGAAGCTGCTCGATTGGAACTTACATCTCACCAATGGAATATGAAGGGAATGTGGTTGGCTCGCTAGAATGGGCGTGGCATGGCGGGTCTCAGCTGTGAAGGTTAGGTTGGTGGAACTAAGGAGTGTAGTTCATTTGAACATTCTCCTTGGAAGTAGCGACAGAACAGTGAGAGGCTTGCAACGTCTCGTTTGTGAGAAAGCGGTTGCAGGGTGGAAAATAATTCATCACCGACAAGGACGCGTAGACGCTTTTGAACTCTATTGAGATCGTTCAGCGGAAAAGCTGTCTGAGCGGAACTACCAATGGAATACGGGGGAAACAAAGATGATTCAACCCTGTGTACGTGGCATGGTGGTTCGATCCGTCAGTTCAGACATTCGCGTCTAGAATCCGCCATGAGACATACACAATGTTATCAGCATGGAATACGACACAAAGCCAATGGCGATCCACGCGCATATGAAGTAAAGGACAAATAATTAAAAAAAAGTTTACTAAGCTTATTTCTGGCACAAGGTCACAGGTATCAAACACCTTGTAAATTGATACTCCGTCACTAAACACCAGCCCATGACACCCTTGGTTAAACTCTGTTGGCACGAAATATTATTTTCGAGTATACGCACTCTCTGTCCTGATGATGGCTCGTCACAGATTCTTGAAGTTTGTTGTTTTTAGCAATATTTGCTGCTTGACGACTTGCTCATCTGCTGTTTACGCGAGTTTGGCACAAGGTCAAAATATAGGGCAACCAGCGACGAAATGAATTGCACAGTAGTAGTTCGATAGATATAACACCAATCCGAGAGACTTCAAATTATTTACTGACCGGAGTTTAACCAAAGGCACGGGGCACCCAGTGCGGATCAAACTGTAATAGCAATATATATATGTCTGTCTATCTCTCTCCATGTAAGATTTGTTTTTTCCCTAATTGCAGTATTATCTGTCTGGCTGATTCAATTTTTGTTTCCCTCTCTCTACGCAAAATGTATTCGCTGTTTCTCTCTCTCTCTCTCAATCTTTTTACCTTTAACTCTTTCTCTCTCTCTCATTCTTTCTCACGATAGACAATGTATAGCTAGCTCTCTCTCTCTCTCTCTCTCTCTCTCTCTATATATATATATATATATATATATATATATATAAAAGGAGAGATATTGCATGGAGAGAGCTGCACCATATATATATCAAATATGTCGGGCAGTTCAGTTTATATTACAATGGATCATTCATACAAAAAGTAGATTGTAAAGTTAATGATATAAAATGGTGAAATCCCTTCGCAAAGAAAATTTTAAAGGTGCATTAACCTACAAATCACTCGATGAATGTTATGATCCTTGTTTTTAGAATTATAAGCTGTATAAGCTTTTTCTTTAATACGCAAGTACTTTCAACTGTACATTCAGTCATCTTCAAGCATGGAAATTTTTATTTTTTATTTTTTTAAACGTGTTATTGTTAACGAATACAAACTTTTGGAGCGTGCAGTCACAACGCTATGGTTGAATTTTTTGAAAATTTAAGTGAGCGCGTTTTTTTTTTGTTTTTTTACTAAAATGGCAATTTGAGAATTTTTTGTTGTAGGAGTTTATCATTTTTTTGTATGAGTGATTCATTGTAATATATATATATATATATATATATATATATACATACATACATACATACATACATATATATATATATATATATTTATTTACATATATATATATTTATATATATATATATATATATATATATATATATATATATATATATATATATATATATATATATATATATATATATATATATATATATATATATATATATATATATATATATATTTAACGTTCTTTTTATAGATACAAGTATTTAAGCAAATGCTCTGTTTTATAATAAACAGTATTAAATAACATTTACCGGCCTGAATGTCCGAGAAATTTTCATAGAAAATTTTCGTTCTCCGACAGGAATCGAACCTGTATCCTATACGGAACCGTCATTTCGCGTGACGTGCCTTAACCTAGAGCAGATATGAATAGAAGAGATTCATGGGAGATTTAAGTTTAAAGATAGTAAAATCGACCTTGCTAACCAGACGCTTATCTGTGGCCGAACGGTTAAGGCACATCCTGCGAAATGATGGCTCCGTATAGGATACAGGTTCGATTCCTGTCGGCGAACGAAAATTTCTCGCACATTCAGGCCGGTAAATGTTATTTAATACTGTTTATTATAAAACAGAGCATTTGCTTAAATACTTGTATCTATAAAAAGAACGTTAAACATATCATAAATGTCTTTATATATATATGCAACTTTCGTTAAAAACGATTGACAAAGTGCTGTGGTTAAGTTTTTTCATGTGTTTTATAATTTTTTCCTTTCAGGACATAAATTATATAAAAATTGTCCGAATGTTTTATATATCCAAGAGCTTTCGGTTATACGTTTAACCATTATCAAGGATGAGATTTATTTTACTTTTAACTGAATATATGGATAATTTTATGTATCTATCTAGAGTTATAGGGATGTTTTATTTTCCAAACAGGTTCAGCACATTGTGGCCGTGTTCGTAGTTGATATCACTTAAACTCAACTACAGCACCTTGTCAGTCGTTTTTAACAAAACTTGCATAAATGAGTGATTTCTGCCCATATAGACAACACACACACACACACACACACACACATACATATATATATATATATATATTGGGTTGGCTAAAAAGTTTGCTAGGTTTATTAAATAAATTTCCTCTTGTTTTTATTCATATACAGTGTAACCCGGATATAAGAGAGTTGTCGGGACCGGAGAAGATGTATCTTATATCCGGGTTTCTCTTATATCCGGGTTTGGCCTATTTTGTTTAGGTAAGTATGGCTCTAATTTGGGACCAGAGAAAATCTCTCTTATATCCGGGTCTCTTATATCAGGGTTACACTGTATTGCTTTTTTACATATATGTTTTTTATTTATATGTGAAATTTACACCCCCTTTTTCTCTTTCTCTCTATCTCCACACAATATATATATATATATATATATATATATATATATATATATATATATATGAACTCAGTATTGATATATATATATATATATATATATCAATACTAAGCTCATATATATATATATATATATATATATATATATATCAATACTGAGTTCATATATATATATATATATATATATATATATATATATCAATACTAAGCTCATATATATATATATATATATATATATATATATATCAATACTGAGTTCATATATATATATATATATATATATATATATCAATACTAAGCTCATATATATATATATATATATATATATATATATATATATATATCAATACTGAGTTCATATATATATATATATATATATATATATATATATATCAATACTAAGCTCATATATATATATATATATATATATATCAATACTGAGTTCATATATATATATATATATATATATATATATCAATACTAAGCTCATATATATATATATATATATATATATATATATATATATATATATATATATATATATAAACTCAGTATTGATGTCTTCCGTCGTCCCCTCTCGCTTTCTCTTTCCGCACAATATATACACGTCTGTCTGATTGCCTGCCTGCCTACCTGTCTTTCTCTCTCCTTTTTTCTCTCTCGCCCTCCACGCCAGAAGGACACAAGTTGATTTTCTGAGAGACAGAAAGCGAGTAAAAATATGAAATGTCGAAAGAAAGAGAATAAGAATAAAAAGGTGATAGAAAGAGTATATAAAAATAGTGAAGAAAACAGAGTGGAAAGTAGAGACAAATAGATAGATAGATAGATAGATATGAAGAGACTGAGATAGATAGATAGATAGATAGATATGAAGAGACTGAGATAGATAGATAGATAGATAGATAGATAGATAGATAGATAGATAGATAGATATGAAGAGACTGATATAGATAGATAGATAGATAGATAGATATGAACAGACTGAGATAGATAGATAGATAGATAGATAGATAGATAGATAGATATGAACAGACTGAGATAGATAGATAGATAGATAGATAGATAGATATGAACAGACTGAGATAGATAGATAGATAGATATGAAGAGACTGAGATAGATAGATAGATAGATAGATAGATAGATATGAAGAGACTGAGATAGATAGATAGATAGATAGATAGATAGATAGATATGAAGAGACTGATATAGATAGATAGATAGATAGATATGAACAGACTGAGATAGATAGATAGATAGATAGATATGAACAGACTGAGATAGATAGATAGATATGAACAGACTGAGATAGATAGATAGATAGATAGATATGAACAGACTGAGATAGATAGATAGATAGATAGATAGATAGATAGATAGATAGATTGTGAGAAAAAAAGATAGATAGAGAGTGAGGAAAATAGATAGATAGATAGATAGATAGATAGAATAAGAAAGAGCGGAAGAAGGCACACAGCAGGGAGAGATTTTAAAAAAGAAAGAACGAAAGAGAGAAAGAATGAATGAATGAATGAAAGTGATCGTATACAACTATAAGAGGAAAGAGAGGCAGGCTCAAATGAGAAGAGATAGGGAGAGAGAAAAAGAATAAAAAGATAAAGAAAAGGGAGGGTAGCTGAGAGGTCAGAGCATAGGGTGGGCAAGGTGGGAGTGAAGAACTGTCCAATTTTGTCTCGCTTCAGTAGAGCGCAAAACTTCAGAATCGCTCCCCGCTCCTCACCGTTCTTTACCTCCCCAATTGAAAGTCCGGATATAAAATCGCAAAGTCTATCCGATTACAAACGCTTCTCGGCCGGAGGTTTCATAGTGTTAAGAATCTTGAAAACATTCCTAACCCTAAGGTTTCCGTTTCGAATGCAGATAAAGCTACTCGTCAAATCATTCAAGCCTTAAATAAAAAAAAAAACAATCAAAAATAATGTTCTGCGTAAAGTTTAACATTTTCCTAATGCGCCTTATCCCCACAGGACGTAGGCGATCATGGCTCTCCACAACTTCCTGTCCTTTGTAGTTCTTTTTTTTAAGCTTATCACCTCAAGCAAGGCTGGAAGCCACTAGCACGCAAGGGGTTACAGAAGGTTTGGAGGAAGAGCAGATAGGAGTGGTAAAGGAGAGGATGTGGTGAAAGATAGTGGATCGATCAAGGCAAGGGGGTTACAGAAGATTTGGAGCGAGAGCAGATAGGAATGAAAGGTGAAAGGATGTGGTGAAAGATAGTGGATCGATCAAGGCAGCTGGAGATGTCGATTGACGTTACACTTAAATAGTTGGAGCTTGTATTTGTCAGGGAAACCGGAATAAGGAAGGGAGTTCCACAGGCGAGATGTGCGAGACATGAAGCTCTTAATAAACCTTGTCATTCTGTTATTTTTCCTAAAGCCTGTTCCGCCATCCATTTACTCATGCTCACCAAGTATGTTATGCGTTGTTTTCCTCTGTCCCTCCAGAAACAACCCCCAAAGCATAGATCGAAGAAAGTCTTATGTTAAAAACGAAACAAAGAAGAGATTCGGTTGTCTGAACCATGTTGGATATGTTAATATATGGTGTTATATACCGTACCTATGAACACTAATAGGTATGTTCCAATCCTCATAAATACATTGGACACTGCTGTAAGTGGGGGTAATATGCTGTATAAGTAGTCCACCACTAGCAGTGGTTTACCTACTTCACGCCGCTGGCGAGTATTGTATTTTGTTGATGTTATAAAGATTACCATTTCATTTCCAACCTCCGTTTTGGTTATTCCTCATTCAGTAATCTTTTCTAGGTTACAACAGATAGGTAGGTAGGTAGATAGATAGATAGATAGATAGATAGATAGATAGATAGATAGATAGTGTTATATGCCGTATCTAGGAACACTAATGGGTATGTCCCAATCCTCATAAATTCATTTCTTCTTTTATCAATTCTTTTTCACTCTCAATTTCCATCCTTTTTATTTTCTCTTTCACTCTCTCTCATCTGTTTGTCGATTTTTACACCCGCCCTTTTATTTGCTTCTTTTTCTCTTCCCTATTTCTTTTATACTGCTTCTCTCATCCTTTCTATATATTTTATTCAATCTATTCTTTAAGGGGTTGTTTCTGGAGGAAGGAAGTTTTTTTCGTTCTACGGATTACATCTGACAAAGGCTGAAAAATGTATAGCCGAAACGTTATGTTAAAATCAGAAAATATGCAAAAAATATTAATTTTATATACCCAAAGCCCGAGAGTCCCTCAAGGTAGAGAAATTATAGTTAAAATGGTAATGATGAATGAGCTGTATGATATGAATGAAATAGATGTCTAGAAGAGAAGATTGTGTGAATAGATAACTATTGGACCTTGAAAAGGTGAAGAGTATATTGTTCAGGGAAGTATTCAGGCGGGAGTCTATTTCATAATGTAGTCGTTCTTTTTCTTACAATTGGGAAACGAAGGTGATTCCCGTCCGGGGTAAGACGATAAACTACATCTGACAGCAAGGCCTTTGACCAGGAGGTTTTGAGAAGCATGGAACCACCTCTTAATTGCTGATGTTCCGAGGTCCACCCTGACCCGGGGTGGTATCACCTGTCAGGGTCCTAGCTATGGGAAAATAGTTACCCCCCCCCACACACAAAGGGGGTAAAAACATTATGAAAGTATAAAAATAGCTTTTAATACAAGCAATATTTTTGGGGAAAAATCAATACCAGCAGTACATTTTTGAAAAAGAAAATTATTACCAGCAGTACATTTTTGGAAAAAAAATATATTACCAGCAATAAGAATCTTGTCTTCATTAAATAACTCATTCAGATTGGTATACTGTAAAAAAAAAAAACCAAATCAAACCGAAGCAAGTAGCATGGCGTAAAAGTCTGAACTGGTGTAATTAAAGAATGGGGCGCTCATCTGAACATTTGTCATGGAAATAGTGACAGACTAAGCTTGCAATGTTGCTTCCATAGAAAACGGCTGCAGATTGGAAAATAAGATTTCTCCCACAAGACTGCATAAACGAATTTGAACGAGGCTAGAAAGTGAGCAGTTCCTACCCAGACATGTTTGCAATACAGCATTTTTGTATCAAGATCAAATAAATTTAAATATCTGGGAAATGTCTTAACAGAGAACGTAAAGTGTGACACTAAAATCCGAAGTCGTATTGGTATAGCCAAAGATGCCTTCCAAAATCTAAGCAGAATACGAAGAAATAGAAAACTTCTCTAGAAACAAGATAATGAGTACTAAACTGTTACGTGATATCTGTCCTCCTGTATGGCGGTGAGTGCTGGACAATCTCCACAAAGATGAGGAAGAGACGTGAAGCAACCAAAATGGGGTTCTACAGTAGGATGCTGAGGATACCATGGATAGAACACGTAAGCAACGACGAAGTTTTTGAGAAACTAGAAACAAAAAAGTAACTTATACTTAACATCAGGAACAGACAGTTGAAGTTTCTAAGGCGCATAATGAGGAAAGAGGGCTTGGAAAATTTGATATTCGCAGGACAGATTGAAGGCAAGAGAGACAGAGGAATATAGCGTATGACATACTTAGTGAGCTTGAGTAAATGGCTGGCGGAACAGGGTTTAGGAGAAATAACATAAAGATAAAATTTATTAAGAGCTACAAGGGACAGGAAGTTGTGGAGAGCCATCATCGTCTACGTCCTTTGGGGACACGGCGCGTAAAGAAGAAGATGGCGGAAGGAGTCAAGCGCTTTCTGTAACAAAAGAAAGAACCGATGATTCCTCAATTTTCTTTAGCGATGGCTCGTATACATGTGCTCCCCTTGAGGTCAGGCGGGAATGTTTGAACAATGTTCTACTTTACCCATCAGTAAATATTGTCTTCTACTTCCTTTTATTTCGCTAATCACGTGATTAACTGCATACCTTATTCTTACCATTTATTCCCGTCTTGTAGTCGACTTCCGGTTTTCCCTCTTATTCTCTTTCTTTCTTCTTTTCTCTCTTTTCCTCCCTGATTTCTCACACACAATTTGACATCTTTTTTTCTCTTACTCTCTCACTTTTACTCTCGCTCCGCACTCTTTCTTAGTATTTCTCCCCCTCTCACTAATACTAACCCTCCCCTTTCTTAGTATTTCTCCCTCTCTCTCACTAATACTAACCCTCCCCTTTCTTAGTATTTCTCCCTCTCTCTCACTAATACTAACCCGTCCCTTTCTTAGTATTTCTCCCTCTCTCACTAATACTAACCCTCCCCTTTCTTAGTATTTCTCCCTCTCTCACTAATACTAACCCTTCCCTTTCTTAGTATTTCTCCCTCTCTCACTAATACTAACCCTTCCTTCTTAGTATTTCTCCCCT
>OZ038519.1:31075455-31077955 GCA_964036315.1 Acanthosepion esculentum | reverse complement strand
GAAAAAAACAGTTTTATAATTTGCCAGTTTGAATTTCCTTGCATGCTTGCAAGCCGTCATAATTTCTGATCATCGTGTAGCAGGTAGCAGAAAGGTTAGTGTTCAAATTATTTTATGTCTTATAGATATATGATGGACTCTCCCGTCGTATGAGAGTCCAACATTTGACTTCCTAAAACTGAACACACTCGCATATATTAATTAATTCTATGATAGTGACGAGGATTTGTACATCCACATTTTCGGAAGAGCTGAATACATAGAACTGGCACAAGAAACCCTCCTCAGGTTTTGAATTCAAACTGGTTGGCAACCAAGGCTAAGCAGCCAAGTTTTTCTTCGTATTTAGCCCATAGCTGGGGGATAATAGATTTATACTTTTGTGAATATATAGAATTCGGCTCTCTCTCGGTTTGCTCATTTCGGACCGCTATTAATGGCACAACCTGCATCTCCCCCCTCTCTCTCTCTCTCTCTCTATATATATATATATATATATACGCACACACATACACACGGTAGAGTAATGGATAACGGGTTCTGATTGCGGAATCGGAGAGGCGAGTTTGAATTCCAGTCGTGTTTATTACATTCACTTACGTGCTAATGCCCTTTGCAAATGTATGAATCCATCTCTTCTCCCCCAGCTATGGGTAAATAGTTGGAGGGACTGAGCCCTATAGCCTTGGGCGGCGACTAATCTAGAAAAAGGAAAATACTGAATTCAAAACCTGCGGATGGTCGTCTGAGGACTTTTTGGCATACTCTGCACCATTTCTCTGCATTCGGCTCTTCCAAAAAATGTGGTTGTTTCTGCATAAACATTCATCAATATAATCAGAGGATATGTGCGCGGTTTTTTGCTTCTTAGAACTGAGATGCTTGATCCTCATACATAAAAAACGACGGAAGAGTTATATATATATATATATATATATATATATATATATATATATATATATATATATAGTCTCCTTTCTTTGTCTATTCATTTTTTTATATTATATCTTCCCTGACTGTCTAGAAGTGTATTCTTATTGTTTGGCTTTCTATAACATTGCACTGCTTTGAAATTTCGAAGTCTATCTTTGTCATCTTATTTCCCAAGCTGGTTTGTTTTTGTTTGTTCTTAGCGTCGTTATTTTGTGTTGCAGGCTTCCATTATTAATGCTATTATTACATATCTTTCTTCTTTGTACGTATGTATATTCATAGTCATTTCATCATAGAAGGCATCTATTTATTTTTATTTAATTTTATTCATTCGTTTTTGCTTAGATCGTTTAGCCCACGCAGGAGAGCCGATGAGAGAAAAGAGAAGTCTGAAGCCAGAAAGGCAGCGTAGACCATCAACTACAAAAAGAAAGTCGAAAGCCAAACGAAGTCTCGACTGCGGCATCCCACCGCAGATGAAAAATGCATTATCATTGTTCACAAGTACAACCCTCGGTTCCAGGGCGACTTACTATTGTGAAGACGGTGTCAGAACCACTGTGAAGAACACAATTATCTACTGCCGCCCGGAAGGCAAATGGTCCCAGCCAGGCTTCCACTGTATACGTAAGTTGAATTTTTTCGATGGCGGTATATATAGATCTTTGTCTATCTCAGCCTAGTATACATATATATATATACATATATATATACATATATATATACATTTATATATATATATATATATATATATATATATATATATATATATATATATATATATATATATTGTATTTCTGATACTAATAATAAGCCCACTATATATATTGGTTTTAATACAACCACGCTCTCCCGTAGATTTACCTGTCATTTTTCTGATCTTAGTTGTATTAAACAACATTTCTGAGAAAAACATAGCCACGTTCATAATATTAGACAGATATTAGTTGATAACACAGTAATACTCACACATACACGCAGTAAAAAGAACCTTCAGATATTGGAGGCCATCTACATTAAAACAAAGCAACCCACACTCAACAAAATCACATTTCAAACTAGTCACAACACATTACATTGCATCTAGACATATAGTTCTATTGTTAATATTTCGGCCTCTCGCGTAGTATGACGTCACAGAACCACATCTTGAATTTACGATCTGCGTCTGTTATTTCGCGACCGTTATCATCGCACAGTAATCTTCGATGTCAACATAACAAAATATTACCTTCGATGGGGAATATCTTTGTTAAAATGTTCATATAACCACTCTGAAGATGGCTCATGGAACCTGAAAGCTTAGATCAAAGACCAACTTAATAAAAAATATCCAGATGTTGGACAATTTTTGTCTTTATTTTCACCCGAAATTAAAGTACACATACGAACATTAGAACGGCTCATGATCAAACATAATAGACATTCATTTATATTTAAAGGTATATATATATATATATATATATATATATATATATATATATATATATATATATATATATATATATATTTCATTAAAAACGACTTTTTTTTTGTTGAATTTTAGTTTGTTATGGGGTTCATCTCC
>OZ038519.1:31022955-31072955 GCA_964036315.1 Acanthosepion esculentum | reverse complement strand
GTTGACTTCTATGTTCACTTTTATATTTACACACGCTCTATCTCTGATATTGAGGACTTTATCCCATAGATATAGCACACTTTAAGACTATATTTCTTCATATATATATAAATTTGGTATCAGTGTTTCACCTCTTACTTTCATATTATCGTGTCCTTGATACCGCTTCAATAATGATTTCTGTACTAAATTTCTTTGCAGGGATCCTCAAAAAACACAAGACCACCATTCTGTTTCAATAGCCACTGAGCCAACCTAGAAAACTATTATACAGTCGACTGCTGTTAAAATGAGATTAATTGGGTAAAAATTCTCTCAACCGCGCAACAAAAACCAATGGCAAGCATGAGTGCACCCCTGCCGAAAATGCCATCAGTTATTCTGTCAAATAAATTCACTGACCAGAGATCAGACGTTGCCTAATATTTTTTTAAACTTCCTTTCGTAACAATTTGATGGACAGCGTGACAACGAGTCTTTTTTTTTTCTGTGTTACAGTGACTCAAATTTAGTCGGTCCTTTTCACGTTTAGATTATTTCCCACATATACCCAACCCTGTTTTTTTTTTTCCCCCAAATAGCATAAAGCCCTGTTTTCAAGACGTCTTGATGAGATATATCAAAAGAAAATCCCAGATCAAAGCGAAAGAGATTCCTTTGTTACACTTGAGTTCAGTACAAGATATTTGGTGCTTTTGAGATTAAAAAAAAAGGCACCAAATATCTAGAAAAACGAATTGCGATCTTTGACTTCTCTCGTCAAAATCAAGAGCTGCATACCCAAATAGGCTCCTTGCTTTGAATATCTTTCAGGACCCATGTTCACCACAGAACTCAAGTAAAACTAATATGTTATTAGTCTTGACCTGGCATCTAAGTTGCTTCCCTGAGGCTTTTCTATAAATACTGTAGTTATCTTCTGTCTTCTCAGTTCCTTTTCTTACATCGTTTTCTCTGCTTAATAATGATTTGTTTTTCTCATATTCTTTCAAACTCAGCGATCTCTTGTGTCTTAGTGGCTTTATTGCCTTGCTTATGGTAGCATCTAGCGATTACAAGGGTAAAACGATGAGACCTAGTTACCAATCTAATAGTACGCTTAAATTCATGTGATCGAGGTACAAATGTTCACCGTAGAACTCAAGTAAAACCCATATTATCGTTCCTGACCTGGCATCTCGGCTTCTGTCACTTTCACACACCCATAATGGGAGCTGCTTTCTGCCATTTCTTGGGAGCGCAAGACACGGGGCCTCCCTGAGGGGTCATCTGTTAATCGCAATCGGTCAACGTTCTGGGTCCGATCGGCGATGGTGGAATGTCTTTTCATTGTTCTCGCTCATTAATAGTGTTTTTTTTTTAATATTCTCAACAACCCAGCAACCATTTCCGTCTTAGTGGCTTTATTTAATATAAATATATACGATCCAAAGATGCTGGGAAAGCGGCTGCTCTTGGATATTACCAGAAAGTAGCTGATCCTTCAGCCATATTTTATCTTTACAACAGTTAGATCAAACCAAAAACTCTGGGCTGAAGCTGCCCAATTCAGACGTTCCAGCTTTGATAGGGTCCCTTCCGCCACGCTTCATCTCTACAAGAATCAGATTAGACCAAAAATGTAGCAATTGGGCTGGTGCTGCAGAGTCCCTGCTATCCAGTTTTAACAGTTTAAAATTGCGTACGCTGCTATTTGGGGCGAGGGCTAATTATTTCCCCACCCTACCACTCTTTTCAAACAGCCGCAACGCCGAAAACCTCTCCCTGCCCTATCGCTATTTCCATGATAAATGTCCAAATGATCTCCAGATCTTTAGTTCAGCCAAGCCAGACCTTTACAGCTAAGACCTGCCGTGCTGCGCCTGCAAGATCGATTCCCACCCATTCTCTTCGTATTTTATTTGTAAGAAAGAATATCCATTCAGGCACCTTGCTTCTCAGTGACCGCGTAGATCTGTCTATATTTCTGAGATGCGGTATGCCTGAAGAAGGCCGGAGCGTACAACGGCCGAAACGTTGTAATAAATATGGCGACAAAGATGAGGACAACAGTCCGAATAATGTCGCGTAGATGCTTGCCTGGTCACTACAATCTTAACCTCTTCAAGCCCAAAGTCAATCGTTATCTATCATACATATCCTCATAATCTTCATTTTCTACTTCCTCCGCTTACATTTATATAACACAGCTCATTCATCAATACCGTGAAAGAAATTCAGGAGACAGAAAGAAAGAAAAAAAGAAAGAAAAATGAAAATAAAGAAATGATGAGAAAGAAAGAAAAGCATTTTGCAGTGAGAAAGAAATTTTTATTTATTTTTAGTATAGATTTTATAAAATTAGTTTACATCGATCACTGTTTTATTAACTGTTTTATTATTACTATCAGCACCAACTGAATATTATTTCATATACGTCAAACTTAGCGAAAAAAAAATGAAAAATGCGAAAATCTGCAGTCAGTTGCTGAAACCTCCTGACGAGTGAACCGAACAATTACGAATATATATATATATATATATATATATATATATATATATATATATATGTATACTTTTTCGTAATTGTTCGGTTCACTCGACAATTTATCCATCGCACCCAGTAAACATATATATATATATATATATATATATATATATATATATATATATATGTTTACTGGGTGCGATGGATAAATTGTCGTCTAAATGACGCAAAAATGAAAACAAAACTGACATCTCATTTTAACAAGTATATTTACTAAAATTACACAAAAATAATTTAGAAATGCTAAAGAGTAAGTCTATTCAATAAAATCGCAATTGCTTTCAACCACAGCCTCCAGACGACTTCGGAATCTCCTGCAACTCTTCTGCACCGTCTCTTTGTTTAAGTTGTTGAATGCTGCCATAATCGTTGATTTCCGTTTTGTTGATATCTCACTCAACTGCGCCCCCACACAAGAGGGCGCAGTTGAGTGAGATATCAAGGGGGTCTCAGTCTGGAGAGTTAGGTGATCAGATGTAAGGGGTGATGTGCTCGCAGCAATTATCTTACAGCCATGATTGGGTTCCTCTGCTTGCGTGGTACCGTGCAGTGTCCTGTTGCCAGACATGCGGTGTTCCAGCAGCTACCCTCTTGAGCAGCCCTACTTTCTCAAGGCACTTGATGTAGCCTTCCGTGTTGAGTCTGAGGCCTTCACCAACAAATTCTGGAGTTCTTTCTTTATCAGAACAATCGGTGTGTTTTCCGAACTGCCGTACCTTCATTAGACTCACCATTAGACTCATCAAACTCTTTCCGAATCCTCTGCACTGTCCTCAGATTGACTTCCAAACACTCTGAATCGTTTGTATTGGAGCTTCCGGAAGCAAATGCCAAGATAATAAAAAAGATTAAAAAAAAACGTCCTTGAAAGAATCCCTACCACCAACGGATTTGGTGTTTATATATATATATATATATATATATATATATATATATATATATATATATATATATATATAGAGAGAGAGAGAGAGAGAGAGAGAGAGAGAGCGAGAGAGAATTAATATAAATATAAATTCACCTTCAGAATTCTAACTCTTAGACGGACTCTCCAGCAATCACTCCATCCACTCGTCGGGGGATATCAGTTTCTTTTCTCATTTTTCTGTTATATATGCACTTTTCATTTTTTTTCCTTTCATATTGCGCGTGCGCGTGTGTGTATATAGGTGTTCGCGCGGGCGTGCTCATGATAAATAAAATGTATAAATATAAATAAAGTACGATATTTATAAAATATTATATATATATATATATATATATATATAAATACATATATAATCATAGATAATATTATATTATATTATTATATATAATATATATTATATACAGTGACACGCATAAGTATTGGATACATGTTATTTTCCGTTATAACTCTAGTTTATGTTCGCCATTTTGCCTGATATTTGGTAAGTAATATCTCGTAAAGTTGTTTTAGTTGTATGTGAAGGAAAATTAAAAACTCATGGTTGAATCCATTTTTTTCATCAAAGTTCAAAATTTCCCTATGCAAAAGTATTGGATACATCAATTTAATATTTTGTTGCGTAGCCTCTGTTTTGTTTCACTGCTTCCAGTCGCTTTCTATAGTTGGCCACAAGTTTTTCACACTGATCCACCGTTACTTTACCCCATTCTTCCTTGCATAATTCCTATAATTGCTTGATATTTTGTGGATTCCGCTTATGAACTATAACCTCCAAAGTATTCCACAAATTCTCAATTGGATTCAAGTCAGGAGACTGACTTGGCCAATTGAGAGTACTAATACCATTATTTTCAAACCATTCCTTTGCAAGTTTTGCGGTATGTTTGGGATAATTGTCGTGTTGAAGTACGAAATTCCGACCATGTCCTAAAGAAGTTGCAGATTTCTGAAGGTTCTTCTCTAGAATCTCCCTGTGCATGCTACCATTCATTCTACCATGGATAACCAGTGCCCTTGGATGAAAAGCATCCCCATATCATAATGGAACCACCCCCAAACTTAACTGTGGGGATGGTATTGTGCGTCTTGAAGGTAGTGCCATTTATTCGCCAAACACTTGTCGCTGTGTTCCTTCCGAATAGTTCAACTTTAGTTTCATACGACCAGATTACCTTTTCCCAAAACTGTATACCTTTCTTTTCATAAGTTTCGATAAACGTTAATCGGTCTTTGACATGTTTGGTTTTCAGTAAAGGCACATTTCTTGGTGATCTTGAATGAAAGCCTGTACGATATAGAACTCTGCTAACGGTATCCTTACTTACATTAATTTCAGCACCCTCAAGATCAGTTTTAATTTCAGAACGAGTAATGAAGGTTTTTTTTTGCACATTTCTAATGATCCACCTTGAAGCACTCTCATTTATTTTTCTCGGTCTTCCATTTCTTGGAAGGTTTGCTTTATCATTTCCTCAAACACCGCTCTTTACTCTTGCTCCCACTCTCTGTAACCTCTTGCGTGCTAGTGGCACTCCCGCCTTGCTTGGGGTGAAAAAGGCCAGATGTGGCAGGAATATTCCATGCATGGACGAACTGTAAACTTATAAATGTGCAAGATAGAGTCTGGTGATAAAAATTGTCTAATTTATTTGTTTGCAACTAGTCACTATGAAGCATTGAATGTGATCGACCAGTTTTTCCCCACAGTGCTGCCACACCCTTGTGCAAATTAATTGAAACAAAACGAATAATTACCTTATTATTTACTTTTGTTTCGTATTTTTCCAATGAAACATTACCCCAGTGCACATGTTAGTACTTCGTATGTCCATTCCACGCCTACGGGGAGGCGGAGATACTTTTGGATTCTATCGAGACGAGAAAGTGAGGACTGGGCAGCTCTCACCCACTTATGGCAGCAGTACTCCATTTCCAGCTTGATCTGGCTCTTGTAGGAGTAGAGGATAGCATGAGGAGTGAGGTACTTGTTAGAGAGGTACAGGGAAATGACCATTTGGACTCGATATGCGATATGTTGTCAATTGGACACTCAAGGCAGGGGATTACACATTAAGAGGTACAGCTTATGCAGATGTGTGTGGAAGATAACGGCCAACCCTAGGATTGTAGTAATCTGGGAAGCAACTACTTGGGAGTAATTTCCACACGGAAGCTCTTCGTGGAAAGAAGCTGCTTGAGTGGAACTTAAATCCCATCAGGAGGATATGAGGACTGTGCGTCGCATGGTGGCTCTTAGTTCCACTAGCTTTACGGCTAAGGGGTGTAGTTCATCAGAACACTCACCATGGAAATAGCGATATAGCAGTGAGAGGCTTGCGACGTCTTGTCTGCGAGAAAGGAGGCTGCAGAGTGGAAAATGATTTGTCGCCTACAAGGACGCGGAGATACTTTTGGATTCTATCGAGACTAGAAAGTGAGGACTGGGCAGCTCTCACACACATATGGCAGCAGTACTCCATTTCCAACTTGATCTGGCTCTTGTAGGGATAGAGGATAGCATGAGGAGTGAGGTACTTGTTAGAGAGGTACAGGGAAATGACCATTTGGACTCGATATGCAATATGTTGTCAATTGGACACTCAAGGCAGGGGATTACACATTAAGAGGTACAGCTTATGAAGATGTGTGTGGAAGATAACGGCCAACCCTAGGACTGTAGTGATCTGGGAAGCAACTTCTTGGGAGTAGTTTCCACAAGGTAGCAGCTCGTGGACAGAAGCTGCTTGAGTGGAACAGACATCTCACCAGGCGGGATATGAGGACTGTGCGTGGCATGGCGAGTCTTAGCCGTGAAGTTTAGGACTAGTGGAACTAAGGAGTGTAGTTCATCTGAACGCTCACCATGGAAATAGCGATAGAGCAGTGAGAAGCTTGCGACGTCTCGTCTGTAAGAAAGAGGGCTGCAGAGTGGAAAATAATTCATCGCCTACAAGGACGCGGATACGCTTTTGGGCTCTATCGAGACTAGAAAGCGAAGACTGAGCAGGTCCCACTCAGATATGGTACATGTATTCCATTTTCGACTTGATGTGGTACTTGTAAAATAGAGAACAGCAGTAGCCAGGTACTTGTTGAAGCGGTACAGAGAACTGACCATTTTACCAGCACCTTTAGCGATGGATCGTATGTACGAGTTCTACTTGAGGTCAGGGGTGAGTTTGTCCGAGTAGGCGCTCATGGCACGGGTGCCACCCTCAGGGAATATCCGTTCATCGCAATCAGTGAACGTTCTGGCTTCGATCGGCGATGGCGGAATGTCATTAGTTTGGTTAACGTGACATTGAATGTGACCAGCCAGTCCCCCACCACTGATTTGTTACAGCTAGGTCACAGGAAGGATCAGCTGCCAAACTCTGTTCATCGAGAGTTTTGGAGATGCACCCCTATACTGTTGTATCATCAGCCTAGATACTCACAAATGATCGTGTTATACTTTTAAAGATTTGTCTGTATTAACTGATACGAGATTCTAGAATGTGATTTGCAATGGGAAATACCAGAGATCTGAATCAAATTTAATGTCCATCAGAAACCTTTGCTCTCAGAAGAGTCGAGCTGTACCAAAGCAAGTTCTGTACTCAGTGTCATCTCAGAACATCAAAATATCTAGGAGCTTTTAAAGCCACCAAGTTCAGAAACGGGCCTCAAAATATGTTGGTGTGTACACCAGGTTAAAGGAGAGGAACTCAGCTGCACATACGATGTATACACATAAGACAACCCGATAACAATACATTTTATTCAATTCTAGATTTCGTTAACTACTGCATTCTACAACTCGCCAGAATGTAGGAGACTGTTCTCCCATCTCTCTCGGGTGGGTGTTTATATATCTATTTGTCATACGTTTTTTCTCACGCGTGTACCTCCAAAGCGCAGCTGGGTCGATCACATGTTTACATGTCGGGGACAGTTTACACTGGAGCAAAAAAAAAAAAAAAAAAAAGAAAAGTAGACGCGTAGCCCTGTTTATACTAGAGTAAGATATGTTGACATAGGTATAGTTTATATTCAAATCTGCAGGTATCCAACCAAAAGGTAGCTCTTTTGGATGAAATGCAGTCAGCGTACTGTAAGTTCTGGCAAGATGGCAAAAATGGACTAACATAATAAAATATGACAGTTTACAAATTAAATACATAAAATGAAAAAACTAAAAGAGAGAACTAAAACGTGGGTAACTGCCATGTGAACTTCGAATGCCTTGACAAAAGATCAAACTGACCTGTCGAACGTGTTTCGAGCCTTTGTAAAACGCTGATCTCAAAACACGCCAATTTAATTCGAACAATAGTCAGAGTATCAATTAACCCTCCTTTCGTTCATATCGTAATTTTTGTTAACCTGATTTCACCCCTGTTTGCTATACGGGTATGTGCCGGCACCCGTGCGTGCATTTGACGAGGTCAGACGACAAAAGAACGTTGTACCACACCCGGTTCAAGTTACTGTGCCCACCGTACAAACAACGTATCAATTTTCCAACGCCCGGCTCAAATGTTCTCAAGTCGACTGTCAATTTGCTATCAGTTTAACTCGTGTACAAAATGCTCGCTCAAAACGAACATACCAACTCGGAGAGCAAATAACGGCTCTGGTTGTGTGCGTGCGTGTTTTTGTCAGTGTATCTGTTCATTATTTTTTTTAGTTATTCTTTTGGTTATATGATTTTATTCACACAATAGAGAAACATTTATTCTCCTTTATGTCAGCTAAAAGATATGTAATCTTTACTCACGAAACTTTTACGTATTTATTTTTTAAAATTTTTTTACATTTAACTTTTAAATTATAAAAATAAATTTACGGTAAGCAGAGGTATTTATGGATATTATTTGCTTCCCCCCCCCCGCCCCGCAAAGAAAAAATTAAATAAATAAACATTCAGAAAAAAAACAACTTTAAATTTTGGCAACGAGGAACACAAGAAAAGCAAACATTATAAACTACAACGTATTAATTCTAACATATTGGAAACTTTTAAAAGAACGGGGAAATTACAGTGACTGACGAGCGAATGCAATGAATGCAAATTTATTCTTGTATCTTTATACATGTTAGAGAGGGGAATTAAAGGGAGATAACTGATAACTGACATCCATTACACATGACACGTTTAACTAGAACAATCTACCACAGCGAGCGAAATAAAGGGCTCAGTTCGACATTCCAACCACCCGAAGAAGACCGGAGCGTACAACGGCCGAAAAGTTGAGATAAATATGGCAACAAAGATGAGGACAATGGTCCGAATAATGTAAATAGTATACATAATACCTTATCTCAGAAATATAGACAGATACTGAAAGCAAATTTATTATTGTATCTCATTATACAGGATGTCTATAAAGTCCTTAGATTTTGAAGACCTTCTCTTCTCTATAAGATAGAAATATCAGTCCAACATGTCAATGAAAGCAAATTTATTCTCGTGTCTCTTTATATAGGGTGTCTATAAAGCCCTTAGATTTTGAAGGCCTTCTCTTCTCTATAAGATAGAAATATCAGACCAACATGTCAATGAAAGCAAATTTATTCTCGTGTCTCTTTATATAGGCTGTTTATAACGGACAACAGTAATTAAGAGATGGTACCACGATGGGCAATTCTACTCGGACACAAGGTGACGGACGTCCAGTTCATCTCCACTGTGTTTGTCGTGGGGTCGCTAAGGGCGATGGTTAAGTCATGCTGCTTCACCTTTTTCCAGTAAGACTGCAGAGCCAACACCAATACTTTCATCCAAGTGCTAGACAGAGTGATCAAGTAAGTAACGGTGCTTGTAAGTTAGGAGAGAGTGGACGAATATTTTTACGATCGTGTCACTCCACCTCCGATAAACATATGTCTCCCTAGATCTCCAAATCCGTTGGGCTGCTACGTCTAGGATGCTCCTAATTTATATTTTTTTCAAAAATATTTTGCTGGTAATTTATATTTTTTCAAATGAAAATATATTGCTGGTATTTTTACTATGAAAATTTATTTTTTATACTTATATTTTAGCATAGCGTTTTGACCCCTTTTGTGGGGGGTTAACCACTTGGTCATGGTGGACCTGAGAACAACAGCAATCAAGTGGTGGTTTCACGCTCCTCAAACACTTCCGATCAGAGACATTGCTGCCGGATGTACTTTATCGTCATACCCACGACGTAAGAGCCGTGTTGAAGTCTTTTCCCACGCAGCACGAAAAGCGTCTTTTAGCCAGTGGTCAGTTTTACAGAAAAAAAAAACTTTTCTTATTTTTCTATGATGGATATATATCTCCTTTTTCTTTCGGGACACGCTCGGGCACCGGCTCTCCACAAGTTCCTATCCTTTGTAGCTCTTAGCAATGTTTTTTTTACCGTTCTCCATTATATTGATTTCCTAAACGTGGCTTAGATGTGGCACAAGGCCGAAAGTATGGTGCACCCTTTGAGGATCGAATTCACATTCAGTCGTAACTGTTTTAGCGAGACAAGCTCGTTAACCATTACACCACACCGAGGTATCCCTGCTCTCCATTATATCAAGCCCGTTAGGTAGGTTACTCGTCGCCATATTCCAGCACTTCCTGTCCCCAACATGTCCTGTGAGTGTTAAATTTTCCAAGACTCCTTTCCTCATTATACAGGGTGTCCATAAAGTTCGTATGCACTTTAAAAAATTTATAACTTTGTTTGTATTTGTGATAGAAATAATTTGTAAAAAGGATTAGAAAGAAGTAAATCTATATTTTTTAAGGTTTTATTGAAATTTTATTTAAGTTTCCACATGTCCTCCATCATTAGCAATACAAAGGGTAATACGATTTTGCAGTTCACGGAAAACATTTGCCAACTGATTTACAGTAATGCCTGAAATCACGTTAGTTATTTTAGCTATACTTAAAACTAGGTACATTAAACTTTATAACAGTTTTTACAGATTATTTCTATCGCAAATACAAATAAAGTTATAAATTTTTTAAAGTGCACACGAACTTTATGGATACCCTGTATATCCCAGAAATTTCTAGTCTGTTCCTGATTCTAAGTATAAGTGACTTTTTTTTGCTTCCATTTTCATTAAAACTTCCTCGTTTCTCACATGTTTCGTCCATGATATTCTTAGCATCCTTCTGTAGAATTACATCTCTGTTGCTTGAAGTTTTCATCGGTGATAAAACTGTCCTGCGTTTACTGTCATGTATACATTTAAAAACATATACGTCTGTATGAATATGTATATATTTAAACATATATACTGTTATTTTCTTTTTTTATATATTTTTCTTCTTTATAATTTGGTGCACTCAAATCCCGTGTGTGTGTGTGTGTGTGTGTGTGTGTGTGTGTGTGTGTGTGTGTGCGTGTGCGTGTGTGTGTGCGTGTGCGTGTATGTGTGTGTGTGTGTGCGAGTGTGTATGTGTGTGCGTGCGTGTTTATGATTGTCTATGGATTTGTGATATCTTACCGGATCAAAGGTCGTCTTGGGTATATTTTCAGTCTTTCGGGTGAATTCATTTCTTGCAGGACATTTTTTATTTGTTTCTCGTATTTCTACCCTCATTCAATATTTTCCATGAAAGTTATGCGCCCGCATACACGCACACACGCACACACACACACACACACACACACACACACACACACACACACACACACAGAGTTTTATCTATATATAAAATCATGAATTGCAAAATAAAGAAGAAACAGAATAAAATAAAGAGAGAGAGACAAAGAAAATAAAATAAAGACAAGATAGAAAGAAAGAAAGAGAGTGAGAGAGAGCGAAAAGAAAAAGAAAGAGAAAGAGTGAAAGAGACAGAAAAAAAGAAATGTAGAGAGAGAGAGAGAACGAGAAAGGAAAAGAGAAAGGTAAAAAGGAAGCGAGAGAAAAAGAAAGGAAGAGACAAAGAAAAAGGAAGAGAGAAAGAAATAAGAAAAGAGGAAGATAAAGATAGAGAGAAAAGGAGGAAGACAAACATGGAGAGAAAGAGAGAGAGGAAGAGAGAAATAGCGAGAAAGAGGAAAGTGAAAGATAATCATAGAGAGAGATAAGGGAAAAATGAGACTGTAAGAGAAAAAGCGAGAGAGAGAGAGAGAGAGAGAAAGGGAAAATAGAAAAAGAAACAGAGAATACGAAAGAGAAAGAAAGAATGACTCAGAAAAAAAGAAAAAGCGAGACAGAGAAATGAAAAAAAGAAAGAGAAAGGAACAAAAAGAGAGAATACGAAAGAGAGAGCGAGAGAGAGAGAGAGAGAGACAAAGCGAGAGCGAGAGAGAGAGAGAGAAAGAAAGAGAGAGAAAAAGAGAAGTTAAAGAAAGAGAGAGAAAAAGAGAAGTTAAAGAAAACCGGAAATGAAATAACGAGACAAAGAAAAATATTTCAAAAAAATAAATGATAAAGTAGAAGGAAGAGAAATATCGAGGCGACATCGGGGGGGGGGGGGCACAAATGGACGCAAAGAACGAATTCGAAGAAGAAAGATACTCCTAAAAAAAATGAAAAATGGTGGATGAAGATGAAAAAAATGGGGACAGAAAGAAAGAGGAAAAGATGAACCGAAAAAATGGCGGACAGTAGACGGCAGATCGTAAAGAAAGTGTCGGCTGGTGGAGGTGACTCCGTCGATTGGATGTAAGTTTTGACAGAGCGAACACCGGCCTATCAATCATAGTCAGTTTTCTCAAGGCAAAGCCCGCCAGCCATAGCAGTTCTAATGAAGCCCGTTTTGAAACTGGGTGGGGCTTACAAAATGCTCTGCCACGCTCGACTGAATTTTCTTTGGTCTTACTCAGGCCATCCATCACTGTCAAGTGGCTTCTCAGGGTGTCTCAATCGGCCGATAGCCTGTGTGTGCACGTTACAAGTGGATCTTACTAACGTACATGTGGTAGGAAATCTACCTTTAATAGCTTTATAAGGGTCAGCAATTGAAGCGATGGCCAAGGGCGGGAAAATGAAAAGCATGAAATCGCTGTAGAAAGAGCAAAAGTAACACTACGACGACTTCTTGCAATACGAGTGATATATTATTCAGACGAAGGTTAGTCGGCGATACCCGGGACAAAAATCACTATGGGGATTGGCAGACGAAAATCAGCGTCGTAAATTTTTAAAAATTTCTACAGAGATCGAAAAATTAAAAAAAAATCCTTCTTCTTTTAAATCTCTTTCAAGACATAGTCGATCATGACTCTCCTAATCCTGGGTATGACGATAAACTACATCCGGCAACAACGACTCTGATCTGGATAGTGGAGGTTTTGAAGAGCGTTGAACTACCTCCTAACTGCTGTTGTTCGCAGGTCTACCCTGACCCAGTGTGGTAGCATCTGTTAGGGTCCCAGCTAAGGTCCAGTAAGTAGCGAACCCGCAAACAAAAACAAAAAAACTATGAATGCATAAAATACTATTTTCATAGTAAAATTACCAACAATATCTATTTGTAATAAAATGTCCAGCAGTACATATTATAGTAGAATTACTAACAATACATTTTATCTGTAGTTGAAAACAAACAATTGCGTTCGAATTATATTTAGTTGAAGCCATAAAAGTGTGTTCAAAATAGTTCAATTTCGGCATTAAATAACCCATAGAGATGTTGATATGCCGCTAAACAAAATCAACCAAACAAGCAACATGAAAGAACTCTTTCATGACATTAATCTATATTATATCATACAATTCCTTAAAGAAATCAACACATATCACCGCCTCTAGTAATAATGTCCACACAGACATGTATACGCGCAAAAGCTAAGTATCATCTACCATGTATTCAATTGTGACAGCAGAATAACATTATTATTATTTCAAAGCTCTTCAGAAAATTAGATTTCGGCATTAAATGACCAATAAAGGACTTGACATGTCGTTAATGAACAAAACAAACAAATGACTTTCCACAATTTGCTTTCTTTTCTCGCTCGAAGTAATTTTTCACCATTTACCATCCTTTTTGTCTTCGTTCTGTCATTAAGGAGGTTACTCGTTGTTTCCCTTGGTTTCTCTTGCCTTCATTATGTCCTGTGAGTATAACATTCTCTAAGCCTTCTTTCCTCATTTAAGCTGTTTGTTTCTGGTTTAAGATATACGTTTCCTTGTAGCTCTTATTTTTCTTAAACCTACTATCCTAGTTCATCTTAACATTTATAAAGTTTCATGCATTATTCGAACGTGTACTGGAGGTACCAGAAATGTGGTTCTACAGTAGGATACTGAGAATACCGTGGACAGAGCGCGTAAGCAACGAAGAAGTCCCAAGGAAAAATGCTCAGAATCAGAAAAAGACAGCTGAAATTTCTTGGAGGCATAGCGAGGAAGGAGGGCTTGGCGAATTTAACACTCACTGGATATATCGAAGGCTAAAGGGACAGGGAGAAGCAGCAACCCACATACCTTACCAGCTTGTTTAAATGGATAGGGGAACGAGGGAAATGAAATGTTCACCAAGAACAGAAGGTCAACAAGAGGAACCATATGTGCATCGGTGCAAACCTTTGGTGGCAAGCAGGCTGATAGTTGTCTGTGATCGACCTCAGGGTTGTTTGTGTGCAATGAGGATCTTGTTTAGTCATACCACTTCTTCCCGCATGGTCTCAGGGTCAAAGCTATCGCGTATATCGAAGTGCTGGATATTCCTGCAAATAGAAAGCGATGTACAGTTTCAGCAGGATAATACCCAACCATATCATGTCTGTGCGACTAAATGTCCCGGGACTGAATCGTAGACTGAACATGATGGGACTATACCTGGCACTTTCAGCTAGCCCACCTACAATACTTGTTTCTTGTGTTTAGGATATAACAAATATTAGAGTATATACAGAAAATTATTGGAGATAATTCTAGTAAAAGCTCTTGATACAACCTTTGATACCAGAGGTAGGATTTGTTTATAATTCGTTGTTATAGAATTTCTTTTCAATTTTGAGGAATTTTCAGAGTTCAGGTTTGATTTTGGACATATTTTACCCATTATCTTCTTAGCGCTTTCGATTTTTATTAGCCATTATCAAATATTTGTAGTTTAATAAGAATAGATCCAACGTTATGCGCTGTCTTTCTTGGTAGTTTTCAATTATCCCGTCACCTTAGGTCATGTCATGTTTTTAAGTTTTTAAATACATTTATTATGTTTATTTTTAAATTGAATGACATTTTATCAATGCTCAGTTGATTTTTTACAGTTAAGGCTTCTAAAGTTTGTAATCGATTTAAAAAAAAGATTATATAATGTAGTACATTTGTATTATCTGAAAGTATTTGTCGGATTCCTTGTGTTTTATTGTATTTGCTGATAATATGCGATGTAACAGAACTATTCATAGAATTAGAACTATAGATGACAAGATAATCTACGAGATAAGGTAGTGAGTATATATATATAGGAATGTATTTTTCATTTGTTAATCCGATATAATTCTCATTTATATATATATATATATATATATATATATATATATATATATATATATATATATAGGTAAAATGAGAACAAATGGAGTATAATTCTACTGTGCGAACATTTAATTTAAAAGAGGGGTCAATGCAGAGTGTAGCTCAATATCATTTCTTATAGGAGATTAAAACAAAAAAAAACATGTTAAAAATCGCTACACAATTACAATTACGTTTCGACATTACAAATGTGTCTCTTCAGGCGATATTAAACAACTGGCGAGTCAGCGATGAATCGTTCACTCGCCAGTAGTTTAACTATATATATATATATATATATATATATATATATATATATATATATATATATATATATATATATCACTTTAAACGGTATTTTAGTGGATACCCATATGTGGATACCAGAGTATTGGCATCCACATGGGTATTATTGGTATCCACATACTCTGTAAAGCCCCCTTTTAAATTAAATGTTCGGACAACGGAGTTATACTCCATTCGTTCTAATTTTAACTATATATATATATATATATATATATATATATATATATATATATATATATATATATATATATATATAAATGAAAAATATGTTCGATTAATAAATACATTCATATATATATATATATATATATATATATATATATATATATAAGTGAACATTAAAGTCAATACTTATAGGCGACAGGCTTTTTTATTCTGAACGCAATCGCCAGGCCGCGAATGCTGGATTTTCCTCCTATATATGTGTCAGTGGTGCATTGTGGGTAATCTATTCTGGCAGTTATTTTTAAGAGGAGTGTTTTTTTTAAAATTTATTTATTTGTTTTATATTTATATTTTATATTTATATACCCTGTATTTCTGATATTGAGCACCTTATCCCATAAATATAGAACACCTTAAGACTATATTTCTTCATATATATATATATATATATATATATATATATATATATATATATATATATATATATATATATATATATATATATATATATATATATATCACTTTAAACGTTATTTCAGTGAAGACGTTCAATTTATTTTTTAAGCAGCACTTAATTTTATTTTCGTCTACCGGCTTGAGAAATTTTTTTATTAAATAAAATATGCGCCCTCTGGCAGGAATCGAACATGCGTCCTTCTTTTCATGAGAAACCGACGAAGAGCGTCGTCGATTAGGCAATAATGTATACTATCTTTTAGCCACATCCTTCTCGATTTAAATTCACGAAAAGTTCCTGACTGCACAGTTTCGTATCCGAAAGGTAAAGCCAGCAACTTCTAAAAAAGATTATGGATTTTTTTTTGTTTATTACTCCGACGAATTTTTGTAGCATTTTAAACGTTTATTTTGCTGGATATCCATATTTGAGTAGAACGCCCCTTTTATTTTTTAAACAGTATTTTATTTTTTTTCTTCCGGTCTGAACATTCGAATAAAATACTGTACAAAAAATAAATTGAGCGTTCTACTCAAATATAGGATATCCAGTAAAAAAAAAGTGTTTCAAGAGTGATAAAATATGTCGGATGAATAAATAAAAATGCATTAGTAGTTTAGAAATATATATATATATATATATATATATATATATATATATATATATATATATATATATATATATATATATATTGATAATATTAGTGGTCAATATATATATATATGTAAGCAAATGTGTGGATGTAGATCCGACCGTATGATGAAAATGTGGAAAAGACAAAGCAAAATCCGAATATGTGAGTTTACTGTTTTTATTTTGTTTTTGTTTTTGTTATTCTGTCGACGTCAGACGTTTCGGTCAAATAGACCCCCACCTTCCACTTAGGATACAATCTTTTCCCTGTGAGCAGGTTTTCGTAGCGCCGCCCACTCGACGCCAGCGTATCCGACTCCAAGAAAGAATACTCTGACTTTAGAATTTCAGTTTTTCTGTTTCTGACCAGTCCTGTATATATCGTCTCTTCATCTAACTTAAATCTAATATAAATATGTCTCCATTAACCATGCCCTGAAGAAGGTCTATTTGACCGAAACGTCTGACGTCGACAGAATAACAAAAACAAAAACAAAATAAAAACAGTAAACTCACATATTCGGATTTTGCTTTGTCTTTTACACATTTTCATCATCATCATATATATATATATATATATATATATATATATATATATATATATATATATATATATATATATTGATAATATTAGTGGTCAATATATATATATATATATATATATATATATATATATATATATATATATATATATATATATATTGATAATATTAGTGGTAAATATACATATATATATATATATATTGATAATATTAGTGGTCAATATATATATATATATATATATTGATAATATTAGTGGTCAATATATATATATATATATATATATATATATATATATATATATATATATATATATATATATGTATATATATATATTTTAATAAATCCTCAAGAGTTATATTTATATATAAATTCCCGGAGATATATTTACCGATTTCTTTTTGAATTTGTAGGTCTGATGAATTGGATCGTGATTACGATTCCAATGTAATAAATTATAACCATGAAATATTAGCGTTTGAGCTTTTATATTTTATATATATATATATATATATATATATATATATATATATATATATATATGTATATATATATATATATATATATATATATATATATATATATGTGTGTGTGTGTGTGTGTGATATAAGAGAGTTGTCGGGACCGGAGACGAAGTCTCTTATATCCGGGTTTATCTTATATCCGGGTTTGGTCTATTATATATACATTAACACAGGCTCTAATTTGAGACCAGCGAAAATCTCTCTTATATCCGGGTTTCTCTTATATCCGGGTCTCTTATATCCGGGTTACACTGTATATGCGTGCGTGCGTGTGTGTGTGTGTGTGTGTGTGTGTGTGTGCACGGGCGTCTCTCGCGCCATTCTAGATTCGCCAATGGAGTATGCGTATTATACAAAACAATTACAAAGGAATATATTTAACGAGGAAATAAATACAGCAGCCAACAGTCATTTGTTCACCAAATGTAAGAGTGCACTTATCGTGACCAACCTTACAAGGTTTCTGTTGACGGATTCTGAGTGTTGTCGGTAGCGAGGAACGGTGTCGTGAGGGTGACAGGGAAAGGGCGTTTAAAAACTGTCCGTGATTGGCGACGGTCTCGCTTCAGTTCCACTGATGGTGCATTTACACTTTGTCGCTCAAAGAAGTGGCTAAAAAAAAATAAATAAAAAAAAATGTAAAAGTTCATCGGTTTTTCTTCACATCTTGATTTGATTTAATCTGAATTTCACGAACATTCTAATTTTTCTTTACATTTTTTTTTTCCAAAACACATTTTACCCACTTTCTTACTCTCTGAGAATTTTTTTTCGTTTTGAGGAAAAGCGAACGGCATATGAGGGAACCAGACTCGAAAGCTCAATTACTCAGCACCTCTTCGTGGTGTAAAAGTTATCAAGCTTTTCCTTTCGAAACTTACTAATATCAAGTGTGTACATGTATATGAGTAGATCTTTCTGTCGCCCGCATTTTTTTAATCATTTCACCCCAAGCAAGGCAATAAAGATACTAACGAGCTTAATGAGCGTGAAAGAATAAGAAAAAGGGAAACATCATTAAGCAGAGAGAAAAAATAAAAGAAGAGGAATCAAGAAGACAGTAATGGATAACGGCTCGGAAAGAGAAAGAGAAAGATTTATTTATTAAACAGTATGTTTTATTTATTTACATCTACCTGCTTGAATATTCGAGAAATCTTGTTGGAAAAATACGCCCATCTCTGGCAAGATTCGGACCTGCCTCCGTTAGTTAGAACCTGGCGTGCTTTGCTCTCTTGGCCACGTAGGACGGCCGGTGAAAACATGTCCCGAATAGTGCTTTTGAACACATAGAATATACTGTATAATAAGTAATTAAAAACTAAGCATTAAAAACTAAACATCTACTCAAGTTTGAGTATCGATTAAAAATAACGTTTAAACATATAAATAAAATATGTCGGATTTAATCTATTTTCTAATGCATATATATATATATATATATATATATATATATATATATATATATATATATATATATATATATATATGTGTGTATTTTTCACTTTTATTGTTCGCTTTCATATTTATATTTAAATACACTCTATCTCTGATATTGAACACTTTATCCCATAAATATAGTACACCTTAAAACTATATTTCTTTATATATATATATACACTTTTCATCATCTGTTGCGATATCCGGGGCGATTGAAAAGTAACTCCCTATTTTATGTATGAGTGTCCAGCCAGGAGACCTGACTTAACACACTGTGACTTTTTTCTTTTGGTTTGGTTAAAAGAGCAAGTCAACTCAACCAAACAAAGACTTTGGAAGAACTTCAACGTCGAATACAAGAATTTATGTCATCCATATCACAAGAGTTCCTGAGTTGACGCGATTCCTGGGTGGCTCGAGAAGCTGGGAGCCAAATCTGATTCCCATATCGAATTTTAAATAAAACCCCATGCTAAGCGCTTTCCTCTCATACCCATTTCTTGTAAAAATGATAGTTAATAAATAAATTATAAGTATTTTAAAATGGAGAGTTACTTTTCAATTAGCCTATGATAAAAGTGGTTAGAACGTTCGCTTTCTGGCCATGCGACCCGGGTTCGAATCTCACTGCGATTGATTTGTTAAGAATGGTCGATAACGTCAGGAGGTCTCCTTCTCTATCAGTCAGTTCATATCTTTCGATGTCTGTTAATATCTATCTATATGTCAGTCTCTTCATGTCTGTCTTAGTCTCTTCATATCTATCTGTCTGTCTCTCTCAGTCTCTTCATATCTATCTGTCTGTCTCTCTCAGTCTCTTCATATCTGTCTGTCTGTCTCTCTCAGTCTCTTCATATCTATCTGTCTGTCTCTCTCAGTCTCTTCATATCTGTCTGTCTCTCTCAGTCTCTTCATATCTATCTGTCTGTCTCTCTCAGTCTCTTCATATCTGTCTGTCTCTCTCAGTCTCTTCATATCTATCTGTCTGTCTCTCTCAGTCTCTTCATATCTATCTGTCTGTCTCTCTCCCTCAGTCTCTTCATATCTATCTGTCTGTCTCTCTCCCTCAGTCTCTTCATATCTGTCTGTCTCTCTCAGTCTCTTCATATCTATCTGTCTGTCTCTCTCAGTCTCTTCATATCTGTCTGTCTCTCTCAGTCTCTTCATATCTATCTGTCTCTCTCAGTCTCTTCATATCTATCTGTCTGTCTCTCTCAGTCTCTTCATATCTGTCTGTCTCTCTCAGTCTCTTCATATCTATCTGTCTGTCTCTCTCTGTCTCTTCATATCTATCTGTCTGTCTCTCTCAGTCTCTTCATATATATTTGTCTGTCTCTCTCAGTCTCTTCATATCTGTCTGTCTCTCTCAGTCTCTTCATATCTGTCTGTCTCTCTCAGTCTCTTCATATCTATCTGTCTGTCTCTCTCAGTCTCTTCATATCTATTTGTCTGTCTCTCTCAGTCTCTTCATATCTGTCTGTCTCTCTCAGTCTCTTCATATCTATCTGTCTGTCTCTCTCAGTCTCTTCATATCTATCTGTCTGTCTCTCTCAGTCTCTTCATATCTGTCTGTCTCTCTCAGTCTCTTCATATCTGTCTGTCTCTCTCAGTCTCTTCATATCTATCTGTCTGTCTCTCTCAGTCTCTTCATATCTATCTGTCTGTCTTTCTCAGTCTCTTCATATCTATCTGTCTGTCTCTCTCAGTCTCTTCATATATATCTGTCTGTCTCTCTCAGTCTCTTCATGTCTATCTGTCTCTCTCAGTCTCTTCATATCTATCTGTCTGTCTCTCTCAGTCTTTTCATATCTCTCTGTCTCTCTCAGTCTCTTCATATCTATCTGTCTCTCTCAGTCTCTTCATATCTATCTGTCTGTCTCTCTCAGTCTTTTCATATCTCTCTGTCTCTCTCAGTCTCTTCATATCTATCTGTCTGTCTCTCTCAGTCTCTTCATATCTATCTGTCTGTCTCTCTCAGTCTCTTCATATCTATCTGTCTGTCTCTCTCAGTCTCTTCATATATATCTGTCTGTCTCTCTCAGTCTCTTCATATCTATCTGTCTGTCTCTCTCAGTCTCTTCATATCTGTCTGTCTCTCTCGGTCTCTTCATATCTATCTTGTTCTTTCTGTACATATTGATCTGTCCGTTTGAATCTATTGGGATGTTCGTGAATTAATTACGTTTCACCAGCAATGATGTAACCACAAATGGAAGTTAAATATTATTTGCCAAAATGCTTCATCACCTTTCTTTCTAACGAGAAAGCAGATTTTCTGTTCCTCGTTTATCGAAATCTGGACCTTTTTTTCTCACCGAAAATTGTTTGAAAATCCCTCAGTACCAAATTTGGCGAGGACGTGAAACAACCTCTCCATTTAAAGATCTTCTTTTTTCTTGTGTTTATTCTGCAGAGTATATATTTGCATTGTCACGCTAAAGCATAACATCGTTTCTCTTTACCAAAACAGGACACTTTCGATGTAATGTTTAGTTTACCCGATCAAGTTGCTGGCAATGATGGTCCTTCCATGGACCATGTAGACGACACATTTGATATTCCACCATACGCAAAAGAAGGACTTCTGTATATGGAGTACTGGTTTTTGGTGTTGGAATTAGTTTCTCATTTTGTGATTGATGCCTTTTTTCAATTTCTCTTGAAAATGCAAATCCAATTTTTCATCACCTGTAACAATGCGATATAAAAAAAAGGAAAGGTTGGCATTCCCGGTTAAAAGATTGATACTGTATGGCTCAGAAACTTGGACATTGTCTGCTCGTCTTGAAGGACGACTGGATGAAACATATACAAATTTACATAGAAAAATCCAGAACATCAGCTGGAGATCTCATGCAACGTTTAACACAATTTACGGAGAATTGAGACCAATCTCTCTTAAGCTCAAACAAAAACGATTACAGTTTGCCGGCCACTACCATCGTCTCATCCTTACTCCTATGCCATCAGGCAAAAAAAAAAAAAAATGGTTTATTAGCAGAAAGGTATAGTCTCCACTGCCATATCTGTGTTAATGGCAGGGTATAAAAATCTGCATCAGCAAACAATCTAATATTATTTTATACACATAGCTGTTGCCACTGCTGAATTGCATTATCTTCCACCTAACTGTGCTCCCATCTATTATTTGTTTTCCAGAAATGTTCAGCTAATATTAATGACACTTAATGAGTACAAGTTTTATTTTCCCATGTTGGAATTTCATGATATATGTCTGCTTAGTGTATAATATGAAAGTGTGTACAATTTTGCCAGCCAGCCACTCAGATACTATCTGTAACACAGCAAAAAAAAAATGATGGGTTATTAGCAGGAAAGTATAGTCTCTACTGTGAAAACATCTTTTTTGTTTTCAATAAAATCCTTTTTTTTTCAGAATTGTGTTTTATTTTAGTCTTTAATTCTAATCCATTTTATTTTTCATCAACAGGCTATCGTCCGATTTTCCGAGCCAAACTCACTGACCAGGTTGTACGAATTGGAGATAATGTTACATTCATGTGCTTGATCCGTGGTAGACCTACTGTCACTGTAGCCTGGTACAAAAATGAAGAGTTCCTCACCAAAAGCAACCGAATCCGTATGTCTCTGAGTGAAGATGGTGTGTCATCAATGACTCTTATCAGCGCCAAACCCTATGATGTGGGTGTCTACAAGTGTGTGGCCAGAAATAAGATGGGACGTACTGTTTGCAGGGCAAAATTAATTTTGGGAGGTATGTAAAATAAATCAGTTATCCTTATCAGAAATTCCTGTACATTGTGACATACAAGTTTGCAAGCCTAAAAAAAATCTTTCCAAAGCTAGGGGTCGATTTATAACCTTTACCTTTGAGTTGTAAATAAGTGAGAAAGCACACCTAACAATTACTGTACACCACTTACTGTACCTCCAGCAGGTTGCCACAAATATATCCCACTAAAACTTGGGTTTGGTGAACATATTTGGCATCTTAATACAGAAATTAATAAAAAAAATAATAAAATAGTAACACAAATTTAGTATTCTATTAACCATACAACACACCCGTCCAAAATCTGATATACCAAGTGTGCACCTGGTTGTTACTTGTAACTGGCTTGTCCATTGTAATAGGGGCTAATTAAAAGGGTGGGGGTCTGACCTGAGTATCGATAGGTGTAACGGACTCATAGTGTTGCAGTTAACCGTATGAGGTGGCGTCACGGATGCAAATGGCGGATGGGAGATACTGTGTTTTACAATAACATATGATACGTAGCAGTACGATAAAAAAAACAAACTACCTGGTGAGATGTATAATCTAGGGTATTAATATTTTATAGGAGTTGATATTGACTTTAATGTGCTTATCAGTAGACCTGACGAATTTTAAATGTTCGCTAAGTTATAAAGATACAATATACGGTACCTACCGGTGTGGGCACGTGTCCGAGTGGTTAGAAAGTTCGTATTCTGACCATGGGTTCGAATCTCACCATGGTCGATTTGTCAGAGGACTTCCTGATGTTATCGGACTAGAGAGGTCGATCCCAGCGTGCGGCACCTTTGGAAAGTGCCTGAAAACCATACCACCGGTTGACCCAAGCCTTGTGAGTAAAATTGGATAGACGGAACCCTTGGGTGCCGTCGATAGCACGAAGTCACTAGTCAGGGCTTGAGCGTGCTGGTCTTGTTCAAATTGTTGATCAGGCTAGATCACACGCGCTTTCCCAGAAACTGTAACTAACCGTATCTTTGCGGCTGAGTGATCGAGATATCCTACTAAATAACACGTGCTTCACCTTTTCTATCATGAAAAACATTTTTAAGCGAAGTATTACCAGTTTAGCTACGGGAAGCTCTAACCATGCTATTTTTTTAAATGCACATCTCTTGCTAACATTATTAAAAACAACAACATTATTAAAAACAACAACATTATTAAAAACAACAAGTGAATATTTGAATATACGCTGCATAACGCTATGTGTCGTAGCTTGTTTGCTATAAAACACATATAGAAACATTTTACGGTTAATGTCTTAATATACAGGTAAGTGGTGTGACCGTATGTAATTTTGGCACAGGTTCATTTACCGGTAAGCCTTAGTTTTGGGTCGCTGGTAGCCTACCGTACATTTGGGGGACGACATATACGGTAGGTAGAGGACTAAATTAGAATTTTGAGCTAAAAATCTTGAGTGGGGAATTAACAGGAGATAACTCACATCCATTAAAACATGGCACTATATTTGATAGTTTTTCTGCGACATTGGCTTGCTAACCATTACACCTCGGCTAGTATATATATATATATATTTCTAAAGAAGTAATGAATATTTTAATTTATAGTACTGCTACTCATTTGCCCAGTGCAATTAGATACGAAACTACCATGACGTAGAGAAAAATCGAGGCTGACTAATAATTTGCATGATAGAACAGTTAGAATTTTCCGTATTTTTCGATAGATGGCGCAACGGGACACTCATACCAGCGGTATGCAAAAAACGAAAGGTTTCCGTATTTAGCCAGCTGGAGCAAGATATGAAAAACGAAGATCTCCGTAGGTAGCAGCGGAAGGGTTAATCCGACTGATTTTATGGATGTGATAATCCACTAATCGAAAATAATTTTAACCCCGTATATCTGTATTTTAATTTATTATGGCTATTTACTGTTTTTGAAAGGATGTTTTATCGGTCATTATTTCTAATAACTATAAACGTTATTTTTAGTGTATATGTGGGTTGTCCCACTTAACTTTCCTAAAAAATCGCCATTAGGGGTTATCCCTCTTGGCTTTCCTAAAAACCGCCGCTAGCGGGCGCTCATTCAGCCTATCTATAGGTAATGATATTACCCCTCGTTCCTTTTTCGACTTTTACAACTCTGGCTATAAGATGTAGTCGCACGTGTGAAAAAAAGTGTCCCAGATTGAAACAATTTCGTATTCAATGTCTTACTTTTCTCTCGGAACTTTTGGTTTGGTTTGGTTTGGTTTATTTTGTTTTAGGGCATATCAACACTTCAATGGGTTATTTAATGCCGACAAGATTTTTAGGATAGGTTCGTATGAATAGAATATGTATTCTTTATAAGAAATCAGTTTGTAGATCAGGTTTAGTTTATTTTGTTTTACGGCATACCAACCTCAATGGGTTATTTAATACCGAAAGATTTTTACGATAGGTTCGTATGAATAGAATATGTATTCTTTGTAATAAATCATTTTGTAGATCAGAGTTTGGGTTTATTTTGTTTTACGGCATATCAACCTCAATGGGTTATTTAATGCCGACAAGATTTTTAGGATAGGTTCGTATGAATAGAATATGTATTCTTTAAAAGAAATCAGTTTGTAGATCAGGTTTGGTTTATTTTGTTTTACGGCATATCAACCTCAATGGGTTATTTAATGCCGACAAGTTTTTTAGGATAGGTTCGTATGAATAGAATATGTATTCTTTGTAAGAAATCAGTTTGTAGATCAGGTTTGGTTGATTTTGTTTTACGGCATATCAACCTCAGTGGGTTATTTAATGCCGACAATACTTTTTAGGATAGGTTCGTATGAATAGAATATGTATTCTTTGTAAGAAATCAGTTTGTAGATCAGGTTTGGTTTATTTTGTTTTACGGCATATCAACACTTCAATGGGTTATTTAATGCCGACAAGATTTTTAGGATAGATTCGTATGAATAGAATATGTATTCTTTGTAAGAAATCAGTTTGTAGATCAGGTTTGGTTTATTTTGTTTTACGGCATATCAACCTCAATGGGTTATTTAATGCCGACAAGATTTTTAGGATAGGTTCGTATGAATAGAATATGTATTCTTTGTAAGAAATCAGTTTGTAGATCAGGTTTGGTTTATTTTGTTTTACGGCATATCAACCTCAATGGGTTATTTAATGCCGACAAGATTTTTAGGATAGGTTCGTATGGATAGAATATGTACTCCTTGTAAGAAATCAGTTTGTAGATCAGGTTTGGTTTATTTTGTTTTACGGCATATCAACCTCAATGGGTTATTTAATGCCGACAAGATTTTTAGGATAGGTTCGTATGAATAGAATATGTATTCTTTGTAAGAAATCAGTTTGTAGATCAGGTTTGGTTTATTTTGTTTTACGGCATATCAACCTCAATGGGTTATTTAATGCCGACAAGATTTTTAGGATAGGTTCGTATGAATAGAATATGTATTCTTTATAAGAAATCAGTTTGTAGATCAGGTTTAGTTTATTTTGTTTTACGGCATACCAACCTCAATGGGTTATTTAATACCGAAAGATTTTTACGATAGGTTCGTATGAATAGAATATGTATTCTTTGTAATAAATCATTTTGTAGATCAGAGTTTGGGTTTATTTTGTTTTACGGCATATCAACCTCAATGGGTTATTTAATGCCGACAAGATTTTTAGGATAGGTTCGTATGAATAGAATATGTATTCTTTAAAAGAAATCAGTTTGTAGATCAGGTTTGGTTTATTTTGTTTTACGGCATATCAACCTCAATGGGTTATTTAATGCCGACAAGTTTTTTAGGATAGGTTCGTATGAATAGAATATGTATTCTTTGTAAGAAATCAGTTTGTAGATCAGGTTTGGTTGATTTTGTTTTACGGCATATCAACCTCAGTGGGTTATTTAATGCCGACAATACTTTTTAGGATAGGTTCGTATGAATAGAATATGTATTCTTTGTAAGAAATCAGTTTGTAGATCAGGTTTGGTTTATTTTGTTTTACGGCATATCAACACTTCAATGGGTTATTTAATGCCGACAAGATTTTTAGGATAGATTCGTATGAATAGAATATGTATTCTTTGTAAGAAATCAGTTTGTAGATCAGGTTTGGTTTATTTTGTTTTACGGCATATCAACCTCAATGGGTTATTTAATGCCGACAAGATTTTTAGGATAGGTTCGTATGAATAGAATATGTATTCTTTGTAAGAAATCAGTTTGTAGATCAGGTTTGGTTTATTTTGTTTTACGGCATATCAACCTCAATGGGTTATTTAATGCCGACAAGATTTTTAGGATAGGTTCGTATGGATAGAATATGTACTCCTTGTAAGAAATCAGTTTGTAGATCAGGTTTGGTTTATTTTGTTTTACGGCATATCAACCTCAATGGGTTATTTAATGCCGACAAGATTTTTAGGATAGGTTCGTATGAATAGAATATGTATTCTTTGTAAGAAATCAGTTTGTAGATCAGGTTTGGTTTATTTTGTTTTACGGCATATCAACCTCAATGGGTTATTTAATGCCGACAAGATTTTTAGGATAGGTTCGTATGAATAGAATATGTATTCTTTATAAGAAATCAGTTTGTAGATCAGGTTTAGTTTATTTTGTTTTACGGCATACCAACCTCAATGGGTTATTTAATACCGAAAGATTTTTACGATAGGTTCGTATGAATAGAATATGTATTCTTTGTAATAAATCATTTTGTAGATCAGAGTTTGGGTTTATTTTGTTTTACGGCATATCAACCTCAATGGGTTATTTAATGCCGACAAGATTTTTAGGATAGGTTCGTATGAATAGAATATGTATTCTTTAAAAGAAATGAGTTTGTAGATCAGGTTTGGTTTATTTTGTTTTACGGCATATCAACCTCAATGGGTTATTTAATGCCGACAAGTTTTTTAGGATAGGTTCGTATGAATAAAATATGTATTCTTTGTAAGAAATCAGTTTGTAGATCAGGTTTGGTTGATTTTGTTTTACGGCATATAAACCTCAGTGGGTTATTTAATGCCGACAATACTTTTTAGGATAGGTTCGTATGAATAGAATATGTATTCTTTGTAAGAAATCAGTTTGTAGATCAGGTTTGGTTTATTTTGTTTTACGGCATATCAACACTTCAATGGGTTATTTAATGCCGACAAGATTTTTAGGATAGATTCGTATGAATAGAATATGTATTCTTTGTAAGAAATCAGTTTGTAGATCAGGTTTGGTTTATTTTGTTTTACGGCATATCAACCTCAATGGGTTATTTAATGCCGACAAGATTTTTAGGATAGGTTCGTATGAATAGAATATGTATTCTTTGTAAGAAATCAGTTTGTAGATCAGGTTTGGTTTATTTTGTTTTACGGCATATCAACCTCAATGGGTTATTTAATGCCGACAAGATTTTTAGGATAGGTTCGTATGGATAGAATATGTATTCCTTGTAAGAAATCAGTTTGTAGATCAGGTTTGGTTTATTTTGTTTTACGGCATATCAACCTCAATGGGTTATTTAATGCCGACAAGATTTTTAGGATAGGTTCGTATGAATAGAATATGTATTCTTTGTAAGAAATCAGTTTGTAGATCAGGTTTCGTTTATTTTGTTTTACGGCATATTAACCTCAATGGGTTATTTAATGCCGACAAGATTTTTAGGATAGGTTCGTATGAATAGAATATGTACTCTTTGTAAGAAATCAGTTTGTCGATCAGGTTTGGTTTATTTTGTTTTACGGCATATCAACCTCAATGGGTTATTTAATGCCGACAAGATTTTTAGGATAGGTTCGTATGAATAGAATATATATTCTTTGTAAGAAATCAGTTTGTAGATCAGGTTTGGTTTATTTTGTTTTACGGCATATCAACCTCAATGGGTTATTTAATGCCGACAAGATTTTTAGGATAGGTTCGTATGAATAGAATATGTATTCTTTGTAAGAAATGAGTTTGTAGATCAGGTTTGGTTTATTTTGTTTTACGGCATATCAACCTCAATGGTTTATTTAATGCCGACATGATTTTTAGGATAGGTTCGTATGAATAGAATATGTATTCTTTGTAAGAAATCAGTTTGTAGATCAGGTTTGGTTTATTTTGTTTTACGGCATATCAACCTCAATGGGTTATTTAATGCCGACATGATTTTTAGGATAGGTTCGTATGAATAGAATATGTATTCTTTGTAAGAAATCAGTTTGTAGATCAGGTTTGGTTTATTTTGTTTTACGGCATATCAACCTCAATGGGTTATTTAATGCCGACATGATTTTTAGGATAGGTTCGTATGAATAGAAAATGTATTATTTGTAAGAAATCAGTTTGTAGATCAGGTTTCGTTTATTTTGTTTTACGGCATATTAACCTCAATGGGTTATTTAATGCCGACAAGATTTTTAGGATAGGTTCGTATGAATAGAATATGTATTCTTTGTAAGAAATCAGTTTGTAGATCAGGTTTGGTTTATTTTGTTTTACGGCATATCAACCTCAATGGGTTATTTAATGCCGACATGATTTTTAGGATATGTTGGTATGTATAGAATATGTATTCTTTGTAAGAAATCAGTTTGTAGATCAGGTTGGGTTTATTTTGTTTTACGGCATATCAACCTCAATGGGTTATTTAATGCCGACAAGATTTTTAGGATAGGTTCGTATGGATAGAATATGTATTCCTTGTAAGAAATCAGTTTGTAGATCAGGTTTGGTTTATTTTGTTTTACGGCATATCAACCTCAATGGGTTATTTAATGCCGACAAGATTTTTAGGATAGGTTCGTATGAAGAGTATATGTATTCTTTGTAAGAAATCAGTTTGTAGATCAGGTTGGGTTTATTTTGTTTTACGGCATATCAACCTCAATGGGTTATTTAATGCCGACAAGATGTTTTAGGATAGGTTCATATAAATAGTATATGTATTCTTTGTAAGAAATCAGTTTGTACATACGGTTTGGTTCATTTTGTTTTACCTTATATCAACCTCAGTGGGTTATTTAATGCCGAGAAGATTTTTATTCCTGTTAATATTTTTTTTTCCAAAAATGTATTGTTGGTAATAATTTTTTTCCAAAAATGTATTGCTAGTAATAATTTTTTTTCAAAAATGCTTTGCTGGTGATAATTTGTTTTCTTCAGAAATGTATAGCTGGTAATTTTTTTTTTTCAAAAAAATATTGCTGGTAATTTTTGTTTTTTTAAAATGTATTGCTGGTAATAATTCTTTTTTTTTTCTTCAAAAATATATTGCTGGTAATAATTTTTTTCAAAAATGTGTTGCAGTTATTTTTTACTATAAAATCTGTTTTTTACACTTTTATAGTGTTTTGATCCCAGTTTGGGGGTTAACTATTTGCCCATAGATGGGAACCTAACAGTTGCTACCACTACATATCAGGGTGTACCTGGGAAAAGCACTAATTAATAGGTGGTCCCGCGCTGCTCAAAACCTCCTGATTACAGGCCTTGCTGCCAGATGTAGTTTATCGTCATATCCAGGATGGGTGGGTGGATCTTAAACAGAGCTACAGTCAACGTATTCTGAAGCCCCAGCCGACAGGGTGGCTCGTGACGTTTTTCTTCACTCACACGTGTCTATAAGGTCGGCCCACACAAACTTCACATACACATATTCTTTAATTTAAGCTCTTAATGAAACTAGTCTTTTTTTTTAATATATTCTTCGTTTATTGTCACTGTAATACTTTTTTTAATACACACATTGCCGTTTCTTTGTATATTGTTTTGTGTTACTCTTTTAGTACTTGGACTCACATTGGAGTTCCGCAATAAATTTTACGGGAAAAATAATACCAGGAGACACGTGTTTTTGTGACACAAGAAAAAAGTGTCATTTTGGTGACTGTGGTGTGATGATTAAGAATAAATGTTTTGGTGAATGGATTATTATATGTACCGATGTAGTCGCACGTGGTAAAAAACTGCCCCCCACCCCACTGATGCACGTTTATTTTCAATGTCTTACTTATCTCTTGTGATGTTTTTGTACTCTTTCACTCACACGTGTCTATATGGTAAGCCCACACAAACTTCACAAAGAAACATTCTCTAATTTAAATGCTTTATAAAACGAGTCTTTAAATATATTCTTCGTTTATTGTCACTGTAATACTTTTGTTAATACACGCATTGCCGTTTGATTTTATATTGTTTTGTGCTGCTCTTTTATTACTTGGACTCACATTGGAGTCCCGCAATAATTTTTACGGGAAAAATAATATCAGGAAACACGTGTCTTCTACATAATCACAATTCCCGCAACAGAAACACGTGTTTGAGTTGCAATCCATGATTTTTTTAATTTTTTAATTTTATTAAACAGTAAAATTTATAACAACCGACTTGCATCGAGAGATCCGACTAAAAAAACAAAACAAAAAAAAACTGTGCCTCCGATTCATCATCAGGGAAACCACTTTTATTTACATCTTTATAATGTTTTGACCCCAGTTTGGGGGTTAACTATTTGCACATAGCTGGGTCGCTAACAGGTGCTACCACCACATGTCAGGGTGGACCTGGGAAAAACGGTAATTAAGAGGTGGTTCCATGCACCTCAATCCTCCTGATCACAGACCTTGCTGCCGGATGTAGTTTATCGTTATACCGAGGATCGGTGGGAGGGTCTTAAACCTTTGTAGAGGTTCAGTCAACATATTCTGAGGCCCCAGTCGACAGGGCGGATCGTGAAGTTTTTGTGCTCTTTCACGAAAACACACGTGTCTATCACGTAGGCCCACACAAACTTCTCACACACATTCTCTAATTTAAACACTTTATGAAACTAGTCTTTAAATGTATTCTTCGTTTATTGTCATTGTAATCAGTTACGTGCCATGCGTGATACACGCTTAGGCGATCATGTATCTTTTGATACATGACTGATGAGGCAGATTTTTTCCCTTCGCAGTAGGTTGCCATTTCATTCTGCGGTAGACCAGTTGCCAGCCAAGGCTCTAGAACCAGGTCTGTCCTGCTATTTACCCATACCTGGGGTTATCAGAAGAGGATTCATACCTTTCCCAAGGCTATTAGTACGTAAGTGAATGTAATGGATTTGACTGGAATTCGAACTCTGCTCTCCGATTCCTCAATTGTTTTGTATTACTCTTTTATTACTTGGACTCATATTGGAGTTCCGCAATAATTGCTATGGGAAAAATAATATCAGGAAACATGTGTCTTCTACGTAATCACAATAAGCATTCCCGCAACAAGTACACGTGTTTGAGTTACTATCCCTGGTATTTTATTTTATTTTATTTTATTAAATATTGAAATTAATAACAACCGGCTTGGACCGAGAGGTCTGACTAAAGAAAAAACTGTGTTTCCGTTTCATCATCGGGGAAGACACCTTTTCAGCCAGTTCGGCCGCGGAGCCAGCCTGATAGAGCAAGGTTTGAATAAACCTATTAATGAAATACCGTTTTTTTCTCGTTGGGGCTTCTGTGAATCCACAGGGTGCACCACATACACAAAAAAGCAAAACAAAAAAAAAAAAACAAAAAAACGTGAAATTTTAGATTTACTATATGATGAAAAAATTAACTAACATAAAAAAATTAGCTATATATTTCACAATATGAACGAACTAAAAAAATTATCTAACATATAAAAAAAAATTAACTATATATTTTAGTATATGAACGAACTAAAAAAATTAACTAACATATAAAAAAATTAATTATATATTTTAATATATAAATCAGCTAAAAATATCAATTAACATATAAAAATTTTTTTATATTTTTTTTATATGAATGAACTAAAAATTGACTAACATATAAAAAAATTAACTATATATTTTACTATATGAATGAACTAAAAAATAACATATAAAAATAATAACTGTATATTTTACCATATTATTATTAATGAACTAAAACAATTGACTAACATGTAAATTTTGAAACCCTTTGTTGTTCCAGGATGACGCTGTTATCAAATTTTCAACGCGATGTGATTGTTCTCTTTAAGCAGTTTTATTTTGGAGTCGTTAAAATTTGCAAACTTTTGTGTATCAGTCTATAGCATTGAATAAATTCCCTTGAAAATAGTTACTTGTGTATACCTAGGTAGATAACGGAAGAAAGAGACGTTTGAAAATAGTCTTGTTTGTTTAGAGTGGACCTATTTCCGTAGATCATTGAATAACCAGGAAATTTTAAATTTATTATATGATGAAAAAAATTAAGTAACATATAAAAAAAAATAACTATGTATAAATATGAATTAACAAAAAAAAAAAAAAAATTAACTAAGATATAAATTTTTTCGTTAACCCTTTGTTGTTCCAGGAGGCCGCAGTTATCAAATTTTCCCACAGGGCCGGGTTGTGACACAAGGTCGGGGTTTAACGTGGGAAGGGAGGGGGAATAGACCCGAGTTTTCACCCGGGCCGAAGTGCTTTGGCTTTAGCTGGTCTTAGCTTGTCCAAGCTGGTCTTTAGCTGGTCATAGCTAGTCTTAGCTGGTCTTTAGCTGGTCTTAGCTTGTCAAAGCTGGTCATAGCTAGACGTAGCTGCGATACTACCAGCGCAGGGACGAATCCCTGCGACCGGCCTGTATCAGAGATCGAATCTCAGCCCCATAGGCGATCGTCCAGCGAGTAATCTGAGAACAGATACTACACCGTGATCGAGATTTACTTGACCTCCCACAGGGTCAGGTTGTGACACAAGGTCAGGGTTTAATGTGGGAAGGGAGGGGGAATGGACCGGAGTTTTCACCCGGGCCGCAGTGCTTTGGCTTTAGCTGGTCTTAGCTTGTCCAAGCTGGTCTTTAGCTGGTCATAGCTAGTCTTAGCTGGTCTTTAGCTGGTCATAGCTAGACGTAGCTGCGATACTACCAGCGCAGGGACGAATCCCGGGATTTACTTAACCTCCCACAGGGCCAGGTTGTGACACAAGGTCGGGGTTTAACGTGGGAAGGGAGGGGGAATGGACCCGAGTTTTCACCCGGGTCGCAGTGCTTTGGCTTTAGCTAGTCATAGCTGGTCTTTGGCTGGTCTTAGCTGGTCATAGCTTGTCCAAGCTGGTCATAGCTAGTCAGACGTAGCCACGATACTACCAGCGCAGGGACGAATCCCTGCCGCCGGCCTGTATCAGAGATCGAATCTCAGTCCATAGGCGATCGTCCAGAGAGTAATCTGAGAACAGATACTACACCGTGATCTTAGCCTTGAAGCCGAGAAACGAACGATCGGCACCGACCGCGAAGGGGCAGTGGCGACCAATAGGTAATTGTTCTATTTAAGAAAGAACATCCAACTTGAGGACTGAAAAATTTCCAAGAAATTTTGCCAGAGTTCTTTAGTTTGAAAACCATATCTAACATTTGCGTTTTTGTTCTGTTTTAAGCTACTCAATTTCTATCCTTTGCTTTGTTTTAAATAACTGTAAAAAAAAATTCCAACAATAAAACAAACTGTACCAAATCTCCTGGTTTTTGTGGGGCACCCTGTATATCTGCTAGCTTCAGTTCGTTACCCTTTTATTTAGCCGGGTAGTATTGTTATCTACATTATAAGATGAATATAAGTAATACAATAAGAACGGAAGGAGCATACATTTATCGCTGGTACCCCTGCCTTTAGAGTCGTTCAAGCAGAATAAACTCCACCCTGTATATTTCTGAAAGGGTCATCGCGTGAAAAGGCGTGTCGAGCTTGACGAGGAAACGCACCATGACCAATGACTGAACATCGTCAAAGTAATCTTCACGTGGTAGAAGTAAAAAAAAAAAATTAATTAACAATAATGGGTGTGGTGGGATCAATATATAACCTTGTCGACACATTTTTATAACGTTTTTTTTTTTATTATCTGCCTTTCTTCTCTTTGTCAGATTTTTTTTTTCAGAATATAGTCTTTCGTTCATCCTATTTGTTTAGTTTTTTACATTCCCTGGAGACGATATTGCCTATCTAAGCTGAATACGTTCCGACCGGAAAAATATAAAAACGAGTTGAGCATTTCGATATGAATCAGTAGGTATAGTATTATTATTATTATTATTATTATTATTATTATTATTATTATTAATAATAATAATAATAATAATAATAATAATAATAATAATAATAATAATAATAATTACGAAGGGCTTTATCTATGTAATTATTTTCTTTTTTTAAAAATTTATTTTATTTTTTTTTTGTTTTGCAGTGGAAAGTGTCATGATGCCATTTCTAACCTTAGGTCCCTGGGCGGGACCCGGAAAGAAATGTGTAAACGCCAGATATCAAAGGAAATAAAAATAATAATAATAATAATAATAATGATAATAATTTCATGGGACTTTGCAATACACACAGCCATAACAATCAAAGCTAATCGCTCAGACATCGTGACCAAAGACCGCAAGAACGGAATGTGCTTTCTTATTGACATGGAAGTCCCTGCAGATTGTAATGTATCTTTGAAGATCTTCAAAAAACTATCAAAATACAAGCAAGTGGAAATCTAAAAAAAATGTGGCACATGAGAATGTCAATAATTCCAGTTGTAGTTGGAGCACTCGGATTGATTGGAAATGGTTCCGATAGACTCATTGAAAGGATCCCTGATGGCCCAAGCTTTAAAGAAATACAAAAAAAAATACTCACAAGTATAGCTCACACATTACGAAGAGCTTCATCTATGTAACATTATTTTTTATATATATATATATATATATATATATATATATATATACAAATATGATCAGTGGAAAATGCCCGGAAGAAAATGTGTATACAACGGAAATGAAAGGGAATAATAATAATAATAATAATAATAATAATAATAATAATAATAATAATAATAATAATAATAATAATAATAATAATAATAATAAAATACTTAAAAAAGAATGCAAAGACAAATGCGACCGACCAGATACAGAAACAATGGCAAGATAAACCGCTTCACGGCCAATACTCTGCCCGTACCAAACAAGCTGACGTAGACAAAAACCGTACCCATCAGTGGCTACGTAGTGCAGGGTTGAAAGCTGAAACTGAAGGTTTTATCATTGCTGCACAAGACCAATGCTTGTTAACTAGGAATTATCAAACACATATACTAAAATACTGTGTTAGCCCAAAATGCAGATTCTGTGATAAATATCCAGGAACAATTGATCATCTTGTATCAGGATGCACGATATTGGCACCCACTGAATATAAAACCCGGCATGTCAGAGTGGGCCAATACCTGCACTGGAAAATTTGCAACTCCTACGGGAAGGAAACTGAAAGAAACTGGTACGAACACCACCCAGACCCGGTTACGGAGATAGGACCTGTTACAATTCTATGGGACTACACAATACACACTGACAGAACAATCAAAGCCAACCGCTCAGACATTGTTATTAAAGACCACAAACAAAATAAATGCCTCCTTATTGATATGGCAGTCACTGCAGACTGCAATGTATCTTTGAAGATATTCAAAAAGCTGTCAAAATACAAGGACCTTGAAATAGAAATCTCAAAAAATGTGTCACATGGGAACATCAACAATCCCTGGTGTAGTTGGAGCCCTTGGACTGGTTGGAAAAGATTCCAGTAGACTAATTGAAGGGATCCCTGGAAGTCCATGCCTCAAAGAGATACAAAAATTTACGATGGGCTTTATCTATGTAATTATTTTTTTATTTTTTATTTTGCAGTGGAAAGTGTCATGATGCCATTTCTAACATTAGGTGCAGTTAGATTAAAAGAAACAGCACATTTTAATAGATATATATATACCAAAATCTCTCTTTCTGTGTGTGTGTGTGTGTGTGTGTGTGTGTGTGTGTGTGTGTGTGTGTGTGTGTGTGTGTGTAATTATATATAGCACGCATTGAGTGCTGGTGTTAATAAAATAGTATTTATGATATAGTATTTATGTCTTTTATATCGTATTTATTTATGTCATTTATATAGTATTTATGAGAGAGTATTTATGTCATTTTGAGAGAAATCTAACCTTCATATCTCTCTTTCTGTATGTGTGTGTGTAATATTATATATACAGGGTGTGATAGATAAATTGCCAACTAAATGATACAAAAATGAAAATAGCACTAACATCTCATTTTAACAGATATATTTACCAAAATTACACGAAAATATCTTGAAATATACAGAATATATATTACATATACAAAATGGCACTCTGTATATGTAATCATTACAGGGAATAAAAGAAATACTACCTTGTATATCAAGAGTTACATAAAGAGCTTGTAGTAAAATCATCTCCAGTGAATTTCTATAGATGCTTTTAGTATTTGCAATGTCCCTATATATGTAATCATTATATTGAATGAAAGAAATCTTACCTCGTATATCAAGGGTTACATAAAGAGCTAGTATTAAAATCATCTCCAATGAATTTCTATAGATGCTTTTAGTATTTGCAATGTCCCTATATATGTAATCATTAGAGGGAATGAAATAAATTCTACTTCGTACATCAAGGGTTACATAAAGAGCTAGTATTAAAATCATCTCTAATGAATTTCTATATATGCTTTTAGTATTTGCAATGTCCCTATATATGTAATCATTAGAGGGAATGAAAGAAATCCAACCTCGTATATCAAGGGTTACATAAAGAGCTTATATTAAAATCATCTCCAATGAATTTCTATGTATGCTTTTAGCATTTGCAATGTCCCTATATATATAATCATTAGAGGGAATGAAAGAAATTCTACCTCATATATCAAGGGTTACATAAAGAGCTAGTATTAAAATCATCTCCAATAAATTTCTATATATGCTTTTAGTATTTGCAATGTCCCTATATATGTAATCACTTAATGGAATGAAAACCTCCTACCTCGTATATCAAGGGTTACATAAGGAGCTAGTATTAAAATCATCTCCAATAAATTTCTATAGATGCTTTTAGTATTTGCAATGTCCCTATATATGTAATCATTAGAGGGAATGAAAGAAATCCTACCTCGTATATCAAGGGTTACATAAAGAGCTAGTATTAAAATCATCTCCAATGAATTTCTATACATGCTTTTAATATTTGCAATGTCACTATATATGTAATCACTTAATGGAATGAAAAAATCCTACCTCGTATATCAAGGGTTACATAAAGAGCGAATATTAAAATCATCTACGATTAATTTCCATATATAATTTGTGTATTCAACATATCATCATATATAATAATCATTAGTGTGAATAAAAGTTAAGTAAATGTTTAATAAATCCTAACCGAACATAAAGTTTGACATAAATGGCTTGTATTGAAATAATCCCCAGTGAATTTCTATAGTAAAATAATTCCTATTGAAACTCTATACTCGCTTTTTATATTTGCTGTTTCGTTACATCATCATGAGAGTAAAAGTAAGTTTGGACATATTTGTTTCATAAATCCGAGATACTATATCACGGTTTACATTACCAACAACTACTAATAACATTTAATAATAATAATAAATGTAGATTCTGTGATAAATATCCAGAAACAATTGACCATCTTGTATCAGCTTGAACGGTATTAGTACCCACGGAATATAAATACCGGCATGTCAGAGTGGGCCAATATCTGCCTTGGAAAATCTCCAACTTATCCAGAAAAGAAACTGCAAGAAATTCATACAGACGCCATCCAGACCCCGTTACAGGACCTGTAGTAATCGTATGGAACTTTACAATACACACAGACAGAACAATCAAAGCTAATCGCCCAGACATTGTGATTAGAGATCACGAAAACAAAATATGTCTTCTTATTGACAGACTGCAGACTGTAACGTATTTTTGAAGATCTTCAAAAACTATGCAACACAATGACCTTGAAATAGAAAATCCGAAAAATGTGGCACATTAGGACATCAACAATTCCGGTTGTAGTTGGAGCCTTCGGATTGACTGGAAAAGGTTCCGACAGACTATTTGAAGGGATTCCTGGTTGCCCATGCCTTAAAATATACAAAACATTGTACTCACAAGTACAGCATACACATTACGAAGGGCTTTATCTATGTAAAGTCTGTGTGATCTTAGTTTTTTTTAAATGCTCATTGGAAAATGTCACGATGCCATTTCTGACCTTAGGTCTCTGGTTGGGACCCAGAAAGAAATGAGTATACACCAGAAATCAAAGGAGGAATAATAATAATAATAATAATAACAATAATAATAATAATAATAATAATAATAATAATAATAATAATGAAATCGAAGTCGCAAAAATGCGGCAAGTGAAGACATCAACAATTCCAGTTGTAGTTGGAGCCCTCGAATTGATTGGAAAAGGTTTCTATAGACTAATTGAAGCCAAGCCATAAAGAAGTAAATCTATATTTTTTAAGGTTTTATTGAAAATTTTATTTAAGTTTCCACATGTCCTCCATCATTAGGAATACAAAGGGTGATACGATTTTGCAGTTCACGGAAAACATTTGCCAACTGATTTACAGTAATGCCTGAAATCACATTAGTTATTTTAGCTATACTTAAAACTAGGTACATTAAACTTTATAACATTTATGGACACCCTGTATATATATATATATATATATATATATATATATATATATATATATATATATATATGTATGTATGTATTATTGAAACTCAGTTTCAGTCCAGACCACAAGTGGAATTCCTGTATTCGGTCTATTGCCAAAGATGTTGAAAAAATGGACGGTTCTTTCTACAGCACCAGGATATATCTGGCTCATTCTGTTGATGTTTTAATAGTCATTACCATGGAACCGATGAGGCCCTTTGTGGTAGCTTCGTCGATTTTTTAACGTGCACATGAACTTTATGGACACCCTGTATTGTAAATAAAAATGATATCATTTGTCATTTAAATAACAAAAATATGGAACTGAAAATAAATCAAGGAACCAGGACATAATTTGTATTTGTTCAACATCCAGAGGGCCCACCTGTGGTTTATAATGCAACTATGCTAAGCAGACCTTGGTTGCTAGTTTCTGTGATAGACTGCATTATCTGGCATGGTCAACAGATCTGAACAAAGCCAGCATGGTCAAGCCCTCTGTCACGATGACTTATGACTTTCTGCTGCTTTTACCCAATTCCACTCACAAAGATTGGGGCAACTCGTGGTATGGTTTTCAGGCACTTTCCAAAGGGGTCGTATGCTGGGATCTCTTCCTCGACCCGGTAACATGAAGAAGTCACCTTCAAGACAAATCGAAAATAGGGGTTTCGAACCTGTGTCTCTTGGTTAAAATATTAACGTTCTAACCACTGGGTCGTGCGCACATTAATGCCTGCCTAAAGACTCAAATGTTAGCCTGATCACTCTTTGACTATAGACTCAAGTATAAACCCGATCAATTTGTACACATCGAACCGAGTATAAACCTGAAAAATTCTTGTTTACATTCAAGTATAAACCAGACCAATGCTTGCCAGTAGACTAAGGCATAAGCCCCACTAATGCTTGCCCAGAGACACAAGTATAAAATTGACCAATCTTTACCCATACTCGAGTATAGACCCGACTAATGCTTTCCTACACACTCAAGTATAAACATGTCCAATGTTTCTCTCTATTTCTGAGTTGAGGTATTTTAACTATTTACACTATTTACATCGTTCGGACTCTTGTCGTCATCTTTGTTGTCATATTCACGACGTTTCGGCCGTTGTACGCTCCAGCCTTCTTCAAGATCTGTCTATATTTCTGAGTTGAGGTATTGTAACTATTTACACTATTTACATCGTTCGGACTGTTGTCCTCATGTTTGATACCATATTCACGACGTTTCGGCCATTGGACGCTCCGGCCTTCTTCAGGATATGTCTTTATTTCTGAGATGAGCTCTTGTAACTATTTACACTATTTACATCGTTCGGACTGTTGTCCTCATGTTTATTGCCACATTCACACCGTTTCGGCTGTTCTACGCTCCGGCCTTCTTCAGGTGATATACGTTAGAATTTTGAATCGAGCCCTTTATCTAGTCCACCATGGTAGATTATTCTAATTCCACGTGCCATGCCTTTTTTTGATATTTCAGTTTCAGTTAATTCCCCATAGTAACTCAACTCTCCAAGTTTTTGTTCCCTCTGCTGTGACCAGGTATTGAACTTACAACTCTTTGGGTTAAGTCACTTTTTGGAACACTGAACCTAAGCTTTTATCCACTGGGCCATGTCCAGTGGATAAAAGTTTAGGTTCAGTGTAGAAGGCAGGAGCGCACCACGACCGGAACAGCGTTAATATGGCAATAAAGATTAGGACAACAGTCCGAACGATGTAAATTGTGTAAACGACCGGTGTTTGTTGAAGATTCAAGTATAAACTCGATCAATGTTTACATATTCAGGTATAAATCCTACCAATTTTGACATATAGACTCAAGTATAATGACGACATTGGCATGTCGCATAGCCCACTCCCAAAACACTCCATTTTAAGTTTACGTAAACCAACTAAATTTTAACATTCAGCCATATTCAATCTGCGTCGTATCTGAAATAGTAACCTGTTTTTTTTTATCATTTCACCCTAAGAAGCGACAATATCATTAGGACACATAAGGTTACTAGGAAGTGAAAGAGAATGAGAAGACTTTAGTGAGGAGAAAGGACAATAAAAGACCAGGTATCAGGAATACAGAAGATGGTGATAATGCCACTAAGATGCAAGTGGTTACTAGTAATGAAAGGGAATGAGAAGACTTTAGTGAGGAGAAAGGACAATAAAAGAACTGATCTAAGGAAGACAGAAAATGGCGATAATGCCACTAAGATGCAAGGTGTTACTGGGAGTGAAATAGAATGAGAAGACTTTAGTGAAGAGAAAGGACAAGAACAGGTTTTAGGAATACAGAAGATGGCGATAATGCCACTAAGACACAAGGGGTTACTGGGAGTGAAAGAGAATGAGAAAACTTTATTGAGGAGAAAGGACAATAAAAGAACAGGATTCCGAAAAACAGAAGATGGTGATTGGCGTTGCAAGATTGTAGGTAGCGTGGAAGCAATAAATTGGAAGGAGGTTCCACAGTCGAGAAGTCCGAGAAAAGAAACTATTAGAATAGAACATACGTTTTCCTAGTTCAAAAGTAAAACGGTGAGACCTAGTTGCCAATCGAGTAGAACACTTAAATTCATGTAGTCGCGATACCAAAGAGGAAAGCTCATAAGAACAATTTTCATAAAAATATTTGTAGAAAAGACAGAGGGAAGCCACGTCACGTCGGTTAGAAATTGAATGAAGTCGAGATGCCAGGTCAGGACCGATTACATAACAAACACTTCTTTGGATTTTGTTGAGAATCCCGTGGTATATAGCTGGAGCACCAGACCAGGTGTTGCAGCAATATTCAATACACGGAAGAATGGTAGATTTATAAATGTCTAAGATAGATTCCGACGAGAAATAATTGTGAATAATATACAGCGTAACCCAATATTAAATTGAATTAAATCCTCACGTTTTAAACTAAATTTAGATTTAAAATCAAAGAACAAGGAATATGTTGAAACTTGACTAATGCATGGAATAATAATGCAAACACAAAATGTACTTAGAATAAAATGTATTGAAACAAGAAAGTGTACACAATATTTACATATAGTCTTTTGTATATTCCTGGGAAGACCGTTCCTGGAGAATGTGTTGACTAAGTCGCAGTCGGGCAGAGTCTCTAGTTGGATCTCTTGATTTGCCTCCCTGTCTTCCGGTACCAACCATATTTATATCGTCGGTACTCCGCTATGCAAATTAGGTGGATCCTACCACAACAGAATATGAAATAATATCGCTACTGATATTTCAAATAATATCACTATATATATTTTACTTGGTCCTATGGCCAATATACAGGGTGTATAAAAATACTTTTATAAACTTTGGGAGCGGGTTTCTCACACCAAAACAAGGACAAAAGTTCATATAAGCATATGTCAGCAAATACTACGTTTTTGAGTTATTAACTTTAAACAAAGTATACGGTAGATGGCGCTGTGTTGCCACGTAGACGAAGTTACATTTGTCTTTCGTGTACATTTGTGGCTCGTCTCTCTTCAACGTTTAACGTGTGTAGTAGTGAGTTAACCGAGAAGGGTTCCGTTTAACAATGGCAGGATATTCATATCGAGAGCAGGCAGATATGACTTTTACATACGTCAGTGCGAACGGTAATGGACGCGAGGCTGCACGGCTGTATCAGATTGCGTTTTCAGACCAAAATCAGCCGAGTCAACCAAGCTTTGCTGCTGTTTATCGTCGCGTTGCTGAGACAGGATCCGTGGCACCACAAACTATGGGTCGAGGAAGACCGAGATCCGCTCCAAAGAACACATTCTGCAGGGTGCCGGAGACAATCCAGGTATCAGGTTTGTAAAAGTATTTTTGATACACCCTGTATATTCTCGGTTCTGAGAAAGACATATTCGGAATTTCAGAAAACGGCGTTTGAAATTATCCACTTACCTGTCACTTCATTATGTATATTGTTTATTTTTCTTTATTTTTGTCTTGAGAACCGCCTTTGATCTAATATGAATGGGCTCGACGATGTTCTAGAAGCATTCTGGCTATTATGGTATCCCGTAAGACTTCTAGATTGGTTGAGTCTGGCTTAGAATCTCCCTTAACACCGCCTCCCAAATGTGCTTTATAGGGATCCGGTGGTTGTAGAGGCGACTTTAACACAAAAACCTAATAGCTGTGTTCTATGAAGCAATCTGGCTTTAGTTTTGATTTGTGACACGGTGCCCTGTCTGGCTGGGCGTGGCCACCAGATGATGGGTGTATCGTAGTCATAAATTAAGGAACCTGTTCAGCCACAATACCTGGACAGTTTGCGGTATTGAAAGGATCCCAATATATACCAAGAAAATATGTCCCATATCACTGCACCACCACCACTAGCCTGAGTCGTTTATACCGGATCGGATGGATCCATACATTCTTGTTGTTTGCACCCTGTCATACAAATGTCGTAAAAGAAATCGAAACTCACAGACCAGGCAACACCATTCAAAGTCTTGTCCAATTTTAGTAACCCTTACTGAATTGTAGCCTCATTTTCTTCTTTTTATCTAACAGGAATGGTGCCCGCTGTGAGCTTCTACTTCAAGGTTCCACGTTGTTGTGCATATAGAAAGGCTCTTTTGTATACCATGGTTGTAACGAGTGTTTATTTGTGTTACTGTTTCCTTTCTATTAGCTTGAACCATTCTGGTCTTTCTCCTCCGACCTCTTTGATCAAGGGATTTCCTCCCACAGATTTGCAACTCACTGGAATCCCCCCGTTTTTGACCATCCCCTCTAAACCCTAGAAATAGTTATGCACGAAACCCTAGTTTTTGAAATACATAGATCCTCCCGTTTGGCACCAACATTCATGCTTCATCCAAAGTCACTCAAATAACTTTTCCCATACTTGACTATACATGACCATGTTAAATTGCTTATATCCATTAAATTGTTGGTGTGTCATTGGTTTATTAGAAGTGTATTTGTTCCCGTGTATTTAATAAAGTGGGTAGTGATGTATATATTAAGTCCTTTCAGCCTTTCTTCTGTAAGCCAGAATATTAGCTTTTAAACCTGAATGTTTCAATCTTTGATGATTATGTATTTAATATATATAACACCCTGCCTTTTGGGCATTTTTTCTTTTATTTGCTATGCACAATTTTTTTTAGTTCTGGATAGAGCTCTGACGAAAGAGGAATGAAGACTGGACAAGCATTTTTGTCCTCTTTTTTTGCCTATTTTCTTTCGATTTATCTCTTTACTATACTGTTTGCTATTCTTTCATGTTTGATTTTAATGTCTCGTTTTCTGTTGTAATTTGAAAAATTTTCACCCCTAGTAAAATATTAAAAAATTTACACCTTTAGTAAAATATTTAAAAATTGGCACTTTTAGTAAAATATTTAAAATTTTGCACCCCTAGTACAAAATTTAGAATTTTACACCTTTAGTAAAATATTTAAAAATTGGCACTTTTAGTAAAATATTTAAAATTTTGCACCCCTAGTACAAAATTTAGAATTTTACACCTTTAGGAAAATATTTAAAATATTACACCGTTAGTAAAATATTTCAATATTTGCACTTTTAGTAAAATATTTAAAATTTTGCTACTTTAGTAAAATATTTAAAATTTTGCACCCCAATATAATAATTCAAATTTTACACCTTTAGCAAAATATTTAAAATTTTACACCTTTAGTAAAATATTTAAAATTTTCCACAGCTAGTAAAATGTTTAAAATTTTGCACCTTTAGTAAAACACTTAAAATTTTGCACACCTAGTAAAATATTTAAAATTTTACACCTTTAGTAAAATCTTTTAAATTTTGCACCCCTAGTAAAATGATTAAAAATTTTTCACCTTTCGTAATATATTTAAATTTTACACTTTTAGTAAAATGTTTAAAATTTTACACCTTTAGCAAAATATTTAAAATTTTGCAATTTTAGTAAAATATTTAAAATTTTACACCTTTAGTAAAATATTTAAAATTTTACACCGCTAGTAAAATGTTTAAAATTTTACACCTTCAGTAAAATGTTTAAAATTTTGCACCCCTAGTATAATATTTAAAATTTTACACCTTTAGCAAAATATTTGAGATTTTGAACCTTTAGTAAAATATTTAGTTTGTATATTTTTCTAATGTTTCTAATTTAGACTGAAACAAAAATGGGTTTTTATTGAAATCTTGAAATTCAATATCTATGGCACTGAGATAAGAACACAAGCTCGACAGGGTATTTTTTTTTAGCCTGTACCAAAGCCAGAGACATATGGGCAAGATAACGCTTGACCATAAACTTGAACAGGTTAAGATTGTCGTAATCGGGGAAGCATCCTCTTGGGAGTCGATTCCATAGAGCAGTGGTTCGTGGGAAGAAGCTGTTCGAGTGGAATTTACGTCTCACCAAGGGAACACGAAGGGAATGGGTATGGCTAGAACTGGTGGAAGTGAGGAATATAGTTTGTCGGAACGCTTTCCATGGAACTAGCAATAGGGCAGCTGTGGGGGAAGGGGATTCAGGGTGGAAAATATTAGGGAAATACTAAGGAGAGAGAAGTCATTTCAGCTCCTTTTGCTGAACTGGCGTAACTAGCTTGTGGAAATGTCCCTACAGAACTAAACGGTGATTCATAACTTTAAAAAAAATTAGGCCGGATTGAATAAGCCGGACAGAGAGAACATCGGACGCCTCTCCTGAGCGGTTAAGTGAATAAGCAGGTGACTGAAGTACAGGAATATCTTCGTATTCTAAACTCTTCTGTCTTTTACGCCAGTTTTTTTTCTCCTTAAAATACTTAAGGCTAGCCTGTGTGCATAGGAGCTGGGGTAGGCACAGGAGAAGGGTCTTAAAAAAGTTGAAAGACAAAAATATATAAATATAGAAGTCGGAAAGAGCAAAAAAAAAAAAAAATGGCTGCTTCAACTTCTGTTCATTTTCCCGCGTTAACTTATCACTTGACGCCGCCATATTTCTTTCCCGAACAAAGAAGAATATATAAGTCTAAACACACACACACACACACACACACACACACACATATATATATATATATATATATATATATATATATATATGAGAACGGAAAAAGAATCGGATAATATATATATATATATATATATATATATATATATATATATATATATATATATATATATAGATATATAGATATATATATGAGAACGGAAATATATATATGAGAACGGAAAAAGAATCGGATAATATATATATATATATATATATATATATATATATATATATATATGATCCCGTTCTTTTTTCGTTCTCCTCATTATTCTGCCATTGAATCTTATCTGAGACGTCTGCGATTCGTAAGAAAATTTTCGACACCACTCAAATTCTTTGAGACGGCACCGTTTCTGCGGAAATGAACGGGGAAAAAACAAATAAAAAAAGAAAGAACAGAAATTTTTTTTTTCTTTAAAAAAAAAAAAATTTACATTGAAATAAAAAGATATACAGGTACAAAAAGGAACAATAGGAAAAGAAAGTAAATGGATCTAAAAGGTTGCTTTGAAATTATTGTCACGTGACGCAGTGGCGGGAAAATGTGTGGAGATGGATCCTTTTACGCGTCGCCCCGTAATTTGCCATTTTTACGAGCTCTCTTCTCAGAAAGACAAGAAAATAAAAAAATAAGGGCGCCAGGCCGAAAATTTATTGATTTTTACCGCCCAAAAAAGAATTACTGTGAAGTGGCAAAGAGAGAGAGAGCGAGAGAGAGAGAGAGAGAGAGAGAGAGAAAGAGAGAGAGAGAGGATATAGATAGATAGATAGATAGATAGATAGATAGATAGATAGATAAACAGATAGACAAAGGTAAAAAATGTGATAGAGAAGTAAAAAGTGAGAGAGTGATAAAAAGAAAGAGGAAAAAAGAGAAATATAGAGAGGTAGAAAAAGAAAGAAAAACACACAGAGAATAACAGAGTGGGACAGAGTGAGAGAGATAGAGAGAGACAGATAAGAGAGAGAAAAGAGACAGAAAAGAATGGAGAGGAGTGAAAGACAAAGAGAAAAAAAGAAAGAGTCAGAGAAAGAATAAGGAAAGGGAGTGTTTTTGTGTGAGAAGGAGAAGCGACAGAGAGGAAATGGAGACTGGCAAAGAATAATATAGGCAGGAAGAAAAAATAGATATAGATAGAGAGAAAAAGAGAAAGATACAATGAGAGAAAAGTGTGAGTGGCAAGGTAACATGAATGAAAAACAATAGAAAAAGAAAGGAAGAAGAAAAATTTAAAGGATATAAGGAGAAAAAGAAACGAAAAAGAACAAAAGAATGGCATGAAGAAAGGACTAATGAAAGCGCGTGTACATGAAGCTATGAAGAGAAATGAATGGAACATATAGAAATGAGAATTTTTATACGTTCCATTCATTTATATGGTGTGCTTCTAAGTGGGAATATTTGTAGTTAATCCGACATTGACTCTAAACCAAAAAGACCGATTTTTTTATTTTATTTTTTTTTATAAGAATTACGTATTCCCTTCCATTGCCAGAGGTCAAAAAGAGGAAGAGAAAAAAAAGGAAAGAAACCAGGTGAGCAGAGAAAAAGAAAAAGGATGGAGAAAAGGAGGAGAAAAGAGGAAGAAAGAAAGAAAGTAAGGGGAAAGCAGAAAGAGAAAAAGGAAACACAATGAAAGAAGATAGAAAGAAAACAGGGGAGGAGAGTAAGAAAAATGGATATGAAGTAGAAAGAAAAGAAAAAAGAAGAAAAAAGCAACAATAGAGGAGGGGTAAGAGAAGAGAGGAAGAAAAGAGAAAAGGAAGAGATGAGAGGAAGAGAAAGTGAAGAGTGGTGGGAAAAGGAGGGGAAAGGAAAGAAAAGACGACAGATAGTGAAGTAGGAGGAAAGGGAGAGGAAGTAGGAGGAAAAGAGCGGAGGGGAATGAGAAGAATGGAGGTGGAGTAGAGGAAGGGAAGAAGAAGCGGAAGAGGAAGGAGGACGAGTAGTTGCGGAAGAAGAAGAAGAAGAAGAAGAAGAAGAAGAAGAAGAAGAAGAAGAAGAAGAAGAAGAAGAAGAAGAAAAGAAAGAGAAAAAGAATGGGAAAGAACGAGAAAGAAAGCGAAGAAGTAAGGAAATGAAACAGACAAATAAAAAGAAAATGAAATGGAAAAGCGAAAGAATGGGAAAAAAGAGAGAAAAGAAAACAAAGGAGAAAATGGCTGAAAGAAGAGAGGAAAAGAGAGAGTGAGTTACAGAGATAGAGAGAGAGAGAGAGTTAGACAAGTAGAACAAAAAGAGGAAGAGGAAGGGAAAAGAAACAGGAGACAAAGAGAAACAAATTGAAAAAAGGAGCAAACGATTACATAACCCGAAACAATGAGGGCTGAAATTTAAAAAAAAAATGAAGCTCAGTGGCTGAAATATGTTCAGCTTCATTAAAGAAATAATTGTTATCTCACAGTGCCATACTATTAGTTTTCAAACCCAGTTAAAAGCAGAAATTACTCACTCCTCTTGAAAGACTCTGGTGGAACACAATCTTCCTTGCTTTTCTATATTAAAGTACAATTATCCATTAGAGGTGCACATTAATATTTTAAGTCTAGTCCCAGGGAACCAATATCATCATAGGGAGGAGACTAGCGTCATCACCTGGTGTCAGAGACATCCCCAAAAAGGAAATTGCTACTTTTTAACATTGACAGGCAGACAAGAAGAGACATACAATAAACAGATATACATTCATAGACAGACAAGAAGAGACATAATAAACAGATATACATCTATCGACAGACAGACAGACAGACAGACATACAATAAACAGACATACATCTATAGAGAGATAGAGACAGGCATACAATAGACATACATACATCTATAAATATAAACATACATACATTTATAGACAGACATACAATAAACAGACATACATCTACAGGCGGACAGACATACATTAACCAGACGTACATCTATAGACAGAATATAATAAACGGGCATACATTTATAGACAGACATACAATAAACAGACATACATCTATTGACAGACATACAATAAACATGCATACATTTATAGACAGACAGACAATAAACAGGCATACAATAAACGTATATACATTTATAGATAGGCAGACATACAATAAACAGATATACATCTATAGACAGACTGACATACAATAAACAGACATACGATAAACTTATATACATTTATAGATAGACATACAATAAATAGGCATACATTTATAGAAAGACAGAAAATAATATAGACAGACAGAAATGAAAAGAAATATACCGAGAAGAAGTGATACAGACATAGAGATAGAGAGATAAGAATTGACAGAGAGAGAGAGAGAGAGAGAGAGAGAGAGAGAGAGAGTGAAAAGAAGATAAAAATATAGACGGACAAGAACAGAGACAAAAAAGCACATACAAAAACAGATGTAGACAGGGTGATAGACAAGTATCTCTATCTTGATTCTTGTCTGTCTATTTCCCTTTCCGAGTCTGACTGTTACGCAGATAGATAGATAGATAGATAGATAGATAGATAGATAGATAGATAGATAGATAGATAGATAGAGCCACAGACGTAGACTAGGAGACAGACAAGAGATAGACAGACAAGAGCAGGCCTAGCCAGATATACGGACAGGCAAGAACAGACTTACGGAGATAGACAGATAAAAGCCATAGATAGACAGACAGACAAGAACAGTCACAGACAGGGAAATAAACAACCAAAAAACACTCATAGGCAGGTAAATAGACAGACAGTGGGATAGACAGACGAAAACAGCCATCGACAGGGAGAT
>OZ038519.1:30872955-31020455 GCA_964036315.1 Acanthosepion esculentum | reverse complement strand
AAATAAGCTTTCCATCTCATACGAGAGATGAAAGATTTTATCTATTTTAGCATCGTTAATTGGTACAAATGCTTATCAGGTAATGGGATGTTTTTAAATGAATAACCAATAATTACATGTTCCAAAACTATTAATTTAATAAAGTGCTTAATAGAATAACCTAGAGCTAAGATTATTATACTAGTAACTATACTCGGGCGGCGAAAAAAAAAAAACAAAAATAAAACAAACAAAAAAACAAGTATAGTTACTAGCATAATATACATATATATTAAGTTTAGATCATATCTTTTTTTTTTTTTTTTTTTTTTGCATAGTGTCACCACAAATGTATCCACACGTTGCCGGTGTCTGTTTTTTAATTTTAATTTTAGGTCAGCAAATCGGTAGCGACTTATGCATCTGAAAATAATTCATATTTATCTGTATCTCACTCATTTAAACCGTTATTTAACTCCTCTCTTTAAAACGTCTCTGTTGAATTTTAATCCCCACCTTCACCTATAGGCCTTTCCTGTTCTTCTTTCTTCTATTACACCCCCTCTCTAGAGCTTTCATACATTTCCCTCTCACACTTGTTTCCCACTCCCACACATACAGTCTCACTTAAATTTTGTTTTTTATACCCGGAGTTATATTTTCCAATTTGTTTTTGAATTTGTAGGTCTGATGAATTGGATCGTAATTACGATTCCAATGTAATAAATTATAACCATGGAATGTTAGTGTTTGAGCCTTTTATATTATATTATATTATATATATATAAATATATATAAATATATATATATATATATATATATATATATATATATATATATATATATATATATATATATGTATATATATATATATATATATATATATATATTAGCGTAGATAAACAGTTGGGTAGCTAAATTAATATGGAGAAAGGAATATATGCATTTTGTACATCGGCAGATATAGAAAACGTTACGTAAGAAAAGTGCAGGCAGGTTGAATCGGTTCGGAGAAAGGTGAATGCATGTGTACGGCAGGATCTTGGAGGGAAAGATCCGAAAAAGCTATCTTTTCAGAACGGAGAAATCGAATATCGAATATGACAGGTGCCAGCAGAGTCAGTAGAACTCAGCTCTTTTTTTGAATTGGGAGTGAGCGAGATGTCCGCCTGCGTTGTGACCGTAGTTATCGTCTGGCTTCTTTAGGTCGCGTTGTGAGGCTTCGTCGAGGCGTTTTGGCTTTAGTTTTGGCGGGAAAAATGGTTCGGCATGTCAAAGAAAAAAAGTAACGAGAGAAAACCATATATATATATATATATATATATATATATATATATATATATATATATATATATATATATATATATATATATATTAAGGTGGTGATGAAAGTGTATGCAGGAGAAGATAGAGAAGAGGAAAGTGAAAATACTGAAAAGGAAAAAAGATAAAAAGAATATAAAATGTGTAAGTAGAAACAAGAGAAAAAAAAGAACAATAAAATTAAAAGAAGGTTGATGATGGCTGAAAAGAAATTACATCTAAAAAGAAAAATGAACTACCCTGGAAAAAGCGTATGGTCATCTGAATTCTTTGGGTCACGTTGTGAGGCTTCATCGAAGCGTTTTGTCAGAAAGGTAACGTAAACTGATCAGAAGGAAAAGAGACAAAAAAAAAAAAAAACTCCGGAAGGGGTGATTGAAAAGGAATTATGGGAAAGTGAAATAAGAAAGCTGGAAGAGAAAGTTCAAAGAAAAATACTAGAGAGGGTGATCATATTCCCTCACCAAAAAAAAAGGCGAAAAGAAAGGATGAAGAATAAAATAGATTTGGAAAAATGAATAGAAAAAGCAAAGAAAATAAAAGGCGTTTTGAAAAAGGAAAGAAAGTTCGGCTTTGTAGGATGAGTTGAAGAAGAAGAAAGAAAAGAGAGAAAAGGAAAAAGTCAGACAAAAAGAAGATAGAAAGAGAAGAGAGGGAGGATGGAAATAAAGACAAAAAAGAATAAAACAATGAGAGACATAGATAGATAGATATACACAGAGAGAGAGAGAGAGAGAGAGAGAGAGAGAGAGACGGTCGACAAATAATGATAGATAGATAGATAGTCGACAAACATGTATATATATATATATATATATATATATATATATATATAGATAGATAGATAGATAGATAGAGAGAGAGAGAGAGAGAGAGAGAGAGAGAGAGAGAGATGGTCGACAAATAATGATAGATAAATAAGACCCATAGAAGTTCGAAAAACAATGAGATAGAGGGATCCATAAAAGGCATACAGTAAGATAGATAGATAGATAGATAGTTAGATAGATAGATAGATAGATAGATAGATAGATAGATATTGAACAATCAGAGATAGATAGATAGATAGATATTGAACAATCAGCGATAGATAGATAGATATTGAACAATCAGAGATAGATAGATAGATAGATAGATATTGAACAACCAGAGATAGATAGATAGATAGATAGATAGATAGATAGATAGATATTGAACAACCAGAGATAGATAGATAGATAGATAGATAGATAGATAGATAGATATTGAACAACCAGAGATAGATAGATAGATAGATAGATAGATAGATAGATAGATAGATAGATAGATAGATATTGAACAATCAGAGATAGATAGATAGATAGATAGATAGATATTGAACAATCAGAGATAGATAGATAGATAGATAGATAGATATTGAACAATCAGAGATAGATAGATAGATAGATAGATATTGAACAATCAGAGATAGATAGATAGATAGATAGCTAGATAGATATTGAACAATCAGAGGTAGATAGATAGATAGATAGATAGATAGATAGATAGATAGATAGATAGATAGATATTGAACCATTTGAGATTGATAGATAGTGAACAAACTTTGATAAATAGATAACGAACAGATTTAGATAAACAGATAACGAAAGAAAGAAAGAAGAGACATATAAGGTTAAACAAAATATCAGAATAAAATAAGAATATATAAAAATTAATCTACATAAAATGTGCTGGTATGATAAATAGGGGGTCGTAGTAAAAATCCATTAGACGTAAATGTATTTCTCTTATAAATTCAGATTTACATCTTTCGCGTTTCTCTTCAGATGTTCATCCGTCTATCTTCTCCAGTTTTACTTCTTGCCACTTTCTTTTTAGCTGTTCGTCTATCCGACTCTCTATTCTAAATTACCCATTTATTTCTCTTTCTCTGTCTCTCTCTTTCTCTCCCTCATCAGTTGTTCGTCTATCTCTCTTTTCTAGTGTTACCCCTTTCTCGTTTCTCTTAAGATCTTTCTGTCTCTCTTCTACACTTTTACCTCTTCTCTTCTCTCTTTCGATGTCCATCCTTCTCTCTACTTACTTCTCTCAGTTTTACGTCATACACCTCTCTCGTTCTCTGACCCTCTCTCTTTCTCTGTCTCCCTCTTTCTCTCCCTCTTCAGTTGTTCGTCTCTCTTTCTCTGTCTCTCATTTCTAGTGTTACCTCTTTCTCATTTCTCTTAAGATGTTTCTGTCTCTCTTCTACACTTTTATTGCTTCTCTTCTCTCTTTCGATGTTCACCCTTCTCTCTTATTACTTCTCTCAGTTTTACATCCTACACCTCTCTCTTTCTCTTTCTCTCTCTCTTTCTCTTTCTCTCTCTTTCTCTGTCTCTCTCTTTCTCTCCATCTTCAGTTGTTCGTCTATCTCTCTTTTTTAATGTTTCCTCTTTCTCATTTCTATTAAGATGTTTCTCTCTTTTACACTTTTACCTCTTCTCCTCTTTCTTTCGATGTTCATCCTTCTCTTTTCTTACTCCTTTTTACCCCTTACACTACTCTCTTTCTTTCCCCCTCTCTCTTTTCAGTTGTTCGCCTGTCCGTCTCTCTTACCTTAATTTACCTCTTTCTCACTTACCTTTAGATGTTTCTCTCTCTCAACTTCACCCTTACCTATTTTCTTCTCTATTTCAATGTTCATCTTTTTTCCTTCTTCTTGCTCCAGTTTTTTACCTCCCCTCTCTCTCTCTCTCTCTCTCTCTCTCTCTCTCTCTCTCTCTCTCTCTCTCTCTCTCTATTCAGTCGTTTTTCTGTCTATCTTTTTTTAGGTTTACCTCTTTCTTATTTCCCTTTACGTGTTTCTGTCTCTCTTTTCCACTTTCACCTCTTCCCTTCTCTCTTTCGATTTTTCTCCCTCTCTCTTCTTACTTCTGCACGTTTTACGTCTTAAACCTCTCTCTTTCTCTCTCTCCCTCCCTCTCTCTTTCTATATCTCTCTCTATATATATCTCTCTTTATTTGTTCGACTGTCTGTCTTTTATTTTAGTTTTAGGTTTTTCATTTATTTTTAGATGTTTCAGTCTCTCTTCTCCATTTTTTCCTCTTCCCTTCTCTCTTTCGATGTTCATCCTTCTCTCTACTTACTCCTTTTTAACTCTTACACTCCTCTTTTTTCAGGTCCCCCTCTCTCTTTTCAGTTGTTCGTCTGTCTGTCTGACTCTCTCTTACCTAGGTTTACATCTTTCTTTTCTAGTGTTACCTCTTTCTCATTTCTTTTAACATGTTTCCGTCTCTCTTCTACACTTTTATCTCTTCTCTTCTCTCTTTCGATGTTCACCCTTCTCTCTTCTTACGTCTCTCAGTTTTACGTCTTACACCTCTCTCTTTCTCTGTCTCTCTCTTTTTCTCTCCCTTTTCAGTTGTTCGTCTATCTTTCTTTTCTAGTGTTACCTCTTTCTCATTTCTCTTAACAGGTTTCCGTCTCTCTTCTTCACTTTTACGTATTTTCTTCTCTCTTTCGATGTTCATCCATTTCTCTTTTTACTCCTCCAGTTTTACCTCTTGCTTCTCTTTCTCTCTCTCTCTCTCTCTCTCTCTCTCTCTCTCTCTCTTCGTTCGTCAGCCCGTCTCTGTTATCTAAGTTAACATCTTCCTTCTCTCTCTTCAGAGTTTTTTTTTGTCTCTCTTCACTTTTACCTCTTGCCTCCCTCTCCATATGTTCGTCTGCCCGTCTCACTCATCTAGTTTTACCTTTTTCTCTTCTCTCTCTTAAAAAAAAACAACCAATTTTCTGCTGTCCTGTCTGCTGCTGACTCGGCTGGAAGAACATTGAAAAGCTGTAATTATGGGCGTGAAATGAAATCAGGAATAGATGATCATGTATAGAGGGAAAAATTTGTCACCAATTAATGCGACCGAAACGTTGTGGTAATAACAAAGATGAAAACAATAATTCGAATTTAAGTAATAACTTTTCGTTCCAGAAATTCAGACGGACATTTTTCTCTTGAAAAGAAATGTCTATGGCTTAGCCTAATGAAACTACAGAGAAGATGTTGAGAATACCATGGACTGAACATGTGAGCAATGACAAAAGAGAAAATGGAAACAAAACGCACAAATACTTAGAATCAGAAAGAGACAATTGAAATTTCAAGGTTGCATAATGAGGAAAGCGGGCTTGGAGTATTTGACACTCACAGGTCATACTGAAGGCAAAAGGGGCAGAGGAAGGCCGCGAAGAACTTACCTAACGAGCTTTTGTTTGGCAAAACAGAGATTATGAACGATAATGAAAAGACAATTATTGCTAAGACTCAAGGTGCAAGAGACATGGAACGGTGGAGATTTATGATCTCCGACGTCTCGAAAGGAAACGGCATAAAGAAGAAGAAGAAGAAGAAGGAGAAGAAGAAGAAGAAGAAGAAGGAGGAGAAGAAGAAGAAGAAGAATAAAAGAAAAATGAGAAGAAGAAGAAGAAAAGAAAAATGAGAAGAAAAAGTAGAAAAGAAAAAGAAGAAAAAAGAAAAGAAGAAAAATAGAAGAAAAAGAAGAAAAAGAAAAAGAAGAAAAAAGAAAAGAAGAAAAATAGAAGAAAAAGAAGTAAAGGAAAAGAAGTAGAAGAGGAAAAGAAAAAGAAGAAAAAAGAAAAGAAGTGAAATAGAAGAAAAGAAGAAAAGGAAAAGAAGTAGAAGAGTAAAAGAAAAAGAAGAAAAAAGAAAAGAAGAAGAAAAAGAGAAGAAAAGAAAAAGAAAAAAGAAAAGAAGAAAAAAGAGAAGAAGAAGAAGAAAGATCTTGTTGTAAGAAATTAGATATTTAGAAGAGTTATCTTTATAAAAACAATGCTAATGTTAAGCGTAAACATAAATAATTAAAAATGAAAATAGATGTTTTTGTTAACGAAATAGTTATCTCCCTTTGATTTTAAAACTAAATTATTATTAATTTTTTTTATAAATTTTACATTTAAAAATAAAGAATAGAGAGAAATTAATTAGTTAAATTAGAAAGGATATTAAAAAAATAATTATGTTTTAAACTAATTTTTGTTTTCTTGCTGATTGGTTGATTTGTAAAATAAATTTTTAGTGGTAAAAAATTGGAAGAAAGCAGACGATAGGAAAAAATACAGTCAGTCGGAGAAGCTCAGAAGAGTTTGTAAAAGAAAGTCGATGTGTTAATTACGGCTCCGAGTGATTTTTTAAAAAAATGTGTTTTTTCTTTCACTGGAAAATTGGAAGGGAATAATGAAGAAATTGTTTTTTGATACGGAAAAGACAGGGAAAAGTGAGTACTTAATCTTTTATTTTTTCTTGAATGAATGAAAGTTTTTTTGTGTTGATCAAACTTCTAGTTATTCAAAAGAGAAAGAACTTTGTTTTTGATATTTTTTGTTTATAATATTTTCTGGGGGGACCACTTAAAAAAAAAAAAGAAAGATAAAGAAAGAAAACAGATATAAAAAATGCAGGAAGAATTTGTTTTATTTTTATTTATTTATTTAAAAATCATTTTGACCATGAACGACCGAGGAAAAATCTGTCTGAGATTTTTTTTACAAGAGGAGTTTTCGAGCCAGAGAGTATGGATGACCTTCCCACATCAGCTTTCATTATATTTATCGGTTACGCAACCTGGTCTCTTATAATGAAAGCGTCTTGTTCAAGTGTATCGACTAGGGTACCGTAACTCATTTTAAAGTTGAAATTGATATTATAACCGTAAGTTCTATGCTAACAGTTTATTATCTCGCACTTTTCGCCTGTGGAACACTCTTGCTTTCCAGTCAAATTTGATCTTCAAAAAATTAAACGCAGTGTCAATCGTTATCTTCTGTCTTTTTTATTCCTGTTCTTTTTATTTTTCTCTCTACTTAATAACGTTTTTCTTTTTCTCATATTCTTTCACACTCAGTAACTCCTTGCGTCTTAGTGACTTTATTGCCTTGTTTGGGGTGAAATGATTAAAAAAAAAACAAGTAACAGTAGTAAGAGTTAACGCTCGACAATGGAGATGAGACATTGTTAAAGTGAAAATTTCGCCTCGAACAATATGCAAGACTATTGTCTCGGACTTATACCGCACACGTACGGGGTGGTATGACATGGGTCTGGCAGAGAAAGATCACTCAAGAAAGATATCCATGTGTATGAATTTTATCGCATATGGCTTAATTGGGGCAAGAAATGGCTTGTAAATGTTAACGTCTCAAAAAAAAAAAACGAAACTGATATTTTTTTTTTACACTATTTATATTATTCAGACTATTGTCGTCATCTTTATCACCATATTTATTACAACGTTTCGGCCGTTGTATGCTCCACCCTTCTTCAGGTGGCTGGAATGTCGAACTGAACCCTTTATTTCGCTCACTGGGGTAGACTGTTCTAGTTCCACGTGCCATGTTTAAGGAATGTCAGTTATCAGTTATCTCCTGCTAATTCTCCTCTCCAAGTTCTCCACCGCCTTAACCGGATATTGAATTCACACTCTTTGGGTCCTGTCACTGGATCTAACTAACGCCTATTTCCACAGTGCCATGTGTCCTTGTACATAATACTTCATCTCAGAAATATAGACAGATATCTTTTTTTAATCACCACAGATAAACATTTTTGATTTCCATCAGCATGGCTGATGCTAACTTCCAGTAGAGCAATTCCTTGTACCTTCTTGGTTTCAAGTTTTTCCACTGACATGAAGTAGAGTGACTATATTGAATCAATTGCTAGTTTTGCTGCTAGGAAAGTTGTTTCACTGTGTCGTGCCAGACAATTTTTCTCGCCAGAATCGATCTTACACATTTATAAATTTACCATTCCTCAGTGCATTGACCTCCTTTAATATACCGTAAAAAAATCCGAAGAAGGGTCTGTAATGTTTCCACTGCAAAAAAAAAAAAAAAAAAAAAAAAAAATAATTACATAGATAAAGCCCTTCGTAAAGTGTGGGCTGTACTTGTCAGAATAATTTTTTGTATCTCTTTGAGGCATGGACTTCCAGGGATCCCTTCAATCAGCCTACTGATCTTTTCCAACCAGTCCAAGGGCTCCAACTACAAAAAGAATTGTTGATGTTCCCATGTGCCACATTTTTGAGATTTCTATTTCAAGGTCCTTGCGTTTTGACAGCTTTTCGAATATCTTCAAAGACACATTGCAGTCTGCAGGGACTGCCATATCAATACGGAGGCACTTTGTGGTCTTTAATAACAATGTCTGGGCGGTTGGCTTTGATTGTTCTATCAGTGTGTATTGTGTAGTCCCATAGAATTGTAACAGGTCCTATCTCCGTAACCGGGTCAGGGTGGTGTTCGTACCAGTTTCTTTCAGTTTCCTTCCCATAGGAGTTGCAAAATTTCCAGTGCAGATATTGGCCCACTCTGTCATGCCGGGTTTTATATTCAGTGGGTGCCAATATCGTGCAACCTGATATAAGATGATCAATGGTTTCTGGATATTTGTCACAGAATCTGCATCTTGGGCTAACACAGTATTTTAGTATATGTGCTTGATAATTCCTAGTTAACAAGCATTGGTCTTGTGCAGCAATGATAAAACCTTCAGTTTCACCTTTCAATCCTGCACTACGTAGCCACTGATGGGTGCGGTTTTTGTCTACGTCAGCTTGTTTGGTACGGGCAGAGCGTTGGCCATGGAGCGGTTTATCTTGCCATTGTATCTGTAATCGTGTCGGTCGTATTTGTCTTTGCATTCTTTTTTAAGTATTTTACAGCTTCAGCCGGTGTACAGTGATGTATTTGAATTTCTGTGCCCATTTGAAACTCCTTTTTGAATTTTTCGGATTCGTTTACTACAGAATAAAGACACTTACTACTTTCATGTTCCTTGACGCATACCATCAACCAGTCTTCTGTATTTTCCAAGTATCTTTGGAGGCCAATTGTTGTACTTTTGTAGGATAGTTCTAGTTGAACTAGTCCTCTTTCGGATCTGGGCACATACAGGCGATCAATATCAGCTTTGGGATAATGCATGCGGTAGCAAGTGAGGAGCTTTCTCGTTTTGGCGTCCATTCGCTGAATTTCAGCTATGGTCCAGTTAAGGACATTACAGCTAGCAGCTAAGGTGTTTATGGCTGATATTCGTTTTTTTTAGTTTAGCTCGGTATTTAGTACCAGGCGTACACGCCTGTAGTACTCCTTTCTTACCTTCTCTTTCATTTGGGGGTGTTGTATGCCATCTCCCTCACTAATTCCTAGGTACTTATAAGCTTCATCATGCTCCAATTCTCTAATCTTCGTGACAAAATCTAAGTATATTAAGGGTGCTTCTAAAATTCTACCTTTCTTGAATGTTGCTTTAGCACATTTATCTAATCCGAAGCTCATACCTATGTCGTCACTAAAGTATTTTACAATATTAAGGAGGCCCTTCAACTCATTGTCGTCTTTGGCAAAGAGTTTGAGATCATCCATGTAGAGTAGGTGATTGGATATGTTGTTATTTATTTTGTAGCCATAACTACTGTTGTTCAGTTCATGCGTAAGGGGGATTAAGGACAAACAAAACAGAAGGAGAGACAGAGAGTCTCCTTGAAAGATTCCACGTCGGATATTTAGTCGGTTGGATATGGCAGTGCCGCTGGTGTGACTAAGGTATAGTTTGGTGTATATTATTATATGTATTATTATTCGGACTAGTATCCTCATATTGGTTGCTATACTCACAATGTTTCTACTGCCGTGTCCTTTAGGCTTCTTCAGGTGTCTGTCATGCTCTCTAATCTTCTCAAAAATTTGAATTGAACCCTTTATTCAATCCATAAGCAGTGTAGATTTCTATCATTCCCTTGTTTGAGGGATATCTAGTCCCATGTAATTTCCTTTAATTTATTCGCTTTTGTGTCACTTGTCCGTTTCTTTCACTGAATCGGGATATTCAACACCACCCAACCAAGAGATTGAACTCACAGTTGCCAGGGAAATAACATTTTATTTCTTGATGTAAATTAGAAGAAATGAAAATTCAAAACAGAATTGAAAGGATTTCAATGACAGCTTTATTTTTTTTAAAATCAGCTAGGATACTGAGGAGAGTCCTGGATAGACTTGCCGCCACTTGATCTACTGGTAGGAAAAATAAACGAATAAGTAATAATAATGGTAATTCAAGTTTACAAATTGCTTCGCGGCGCCATTAAAGTTTTAGGGCCGATCTAAAATGGCCAGACGACGCGCCTTAAGATTAACAAAATTCTCTATCTCCTTGCTTGGGTAATCCTTGCTTACCAAGCGCCCGCTAATCCGAGCTCGATGCGTTCTCTCTCTTTTACTGCTTCTTTCCCCAGTGAGCTTAGCCAGTTCTTCTAAAAATCCATGCCAGACCTTATCTTCAAGAGTCAGGAATAATAATAATAATAATAATAATAATAATAATAATAATAATAATAACGACCACAACAACAACAATAATAATTCTTGCAATAGTAATACTTGTAAAACACTTATTTTAACATATAAAAAAGTTGGCGGGCTTGTATACTGAACATGTTTCTACAAAAAAAGGAAAGATGGAAACAAAAAGAAAAACAGAACAAAAAGGAAAAAAGAATGAAATCAAAAACAATGAGAAAACGAAAGAAAATAAAAAGAATAAAATGTGAGAGAGAAGAAAATGAAAGAAAAGAAAAATAAGGAAAAGAGGGGTAATAGGACGGAAGACAAAAACAAATATGAAAAAGAACGAAAGAAAGGGTTAAAAAAGAAAAAAGAGAACGAATGAAAAAGAAGAAGGATAAAAGAGAACGAAACAACGAAAAGAACAAAATAGGAAAAAAGAGAACGAACTAAAAAGAAAAAGCTAACGAAACAATGAAATGAAGAAAAAACGAAAAAGAGAACGAAAGAGAAAGATAAAAAAGGAATAAGAGTATGAAACAATAAAAAGAAGAAAAACGATAAGAGAACGAAAGAGAAAGATAAAAAAGAAAAAAAGAGAATGAAACAATGAAAAGAATAAAAAGAAAAATGAACGAAAGAGAAAGATAATAAAGGAAAAAGAATGAAACAATGAAAAGAGGAAAAAAGAAAAGAGAGATTGAAAGAGGAGGATAAAAAGGAAAAAAGAGAATGAAACAATGAAAAGAAGATAAATGAGAACGAAAGAGAAAGACAAAAAAGGAAAAAAGAGAATGAAGCAATGAAATGAAGAAAAGGGGTAAAAGATAAGGAAAGAGAAAGTAAAAAAAGGCAAAGGAATGAAACAATGAAAAGAAGGAAAAATGAATAAAGAACGAAAGAGAAAGATAAAAAAAGAACAAGAAGATAAAACAATGAAAGGAAGATAAAAGGAAAAGTAAACAAAAGAGAAAGATAAAAAGGGAAAAGAGAATGAATCAATGAAAAGAAGAAAAAGGAAAAGAGAGTGAACGAGAAAGATAAAAAAGGAAAAAGAGAATTAATCAATGAAAAGAAGAAAAAGGAAAAGAGAGTGAAAGAGAAAGATAAAAAAGGAAAAAGAGAATGAAAGAATGAAATGAAGAAAAAAGGAAAAAGTGAAAAAAGAGAAAGATAAAAAAGGAAAAAGAGAATGAATCAATGAAAAGAAGAAAAAGGAAAAAGTGAAAAAAGAGAAAGATAAAAATAGGAAAAAGAGAATGAAAGAATGAAATGAAGAAAAAATGAAAAAGTGAAAAAAGAGAAAGATAAAAAAGGAAAAAGAGAATGAATCAATGAAAAGAAGAAAAAGGAAAAGAGAGTGAAAGAGAAAGATAAAAAAGGAAAAAGAGAATGAAAGAATGAAATGAAGAAAAAAGGAAAAAGTGAAAAAAGAGAAAGATAAAAAGGGAAAAGAGAATGAATCAATGAAAAGAAGAAAAAAGGAAAAAAAGAACGAGAGAGAAAGATGAAAACAGAAAAAAAGGGAACAAAACAAGTAAAGAACAAAAAAGTAAAAAAGAACGTAAGAAAAAATATTGAAATTTATTTTACTTCTCAGCGATTCGTACGTTTGATCTCCTTTAACCAGAAATTCAAACAGAAAGCAATTGTTTCTTAAGCAAAAATAATTTAAGGTTAATTCCCACGAGACAATAACCTAGTGTGAATTTGTTGACATAGTAATTGCGAGTTCAATACATGAGCCGGGACGTATGGGGAAACAGTACTAAATAAATGAGCAGTACTAAGAAGAACTAGACGGGATATCTCTAGACATCGGCACAGGAACTGAAATAATCTAACCCCGTATATTAAATAAAGGGTTCAGTCCAGAATTCGCTGTAGGTCAACCAGATCGATATATACACCTGATAGTGTTAAATAAGAGTTTAGCAGACTATTATCTTTTTTAGGAAGTGTATCTCTGCTCGGACAACCTGAGGTTGACGTTTGAGGTCAAATGGAAGACAAAACAAGGAAGTCGATTTTGATTGGCTGAGCCAGCGTGGGAATGAATTCTCTGTAGGTTACCTGGATCTATATACACCTGATAAAACACTGTGACAACAACAAAAAATGAGGACAATAGCCTGAATGTAAATGGTGTAAATAATGGGAACTCCTCATTAGAGAGATTCAGGCAGAAGGCAATCAAGTGATAATAACAACGAAGATGAGGACAATAGTCCACGTGTAAATAGTCTAAATAATCCTCACACTCCATCTCAGGAATTCAGACAAAAAAATCCCAGAAGGCGATCAGGTGATAAAAACCATAAAGATAAAAATATAAATAGTGTAAATAATGACAACTCCTCATCCTAGAAATTCAGGCAGAAAACTCGAAACATTCTGATAGCAACAACAAAGATGAGGACAATGGTCCAAATGCAAATAGAAGTAAATAATGATAAATCCCCTTCTCAGAAATTCAGGCAGAAGAGAAAGGAAATGAAAAACCTGGCTTCCGTCTTATTTATTTTATTCGTAAGCGAGTAAAATTGAGACCATTTCTTGTACCATATATACGAATAAAATTAAGATGACTTCACTCTCTTTAACCATTTCTACGGCAACATATACTTTCTGTTTTTCGGTGAATTTGAAACCGATATGTAGCGGACCGTGGGGTGAAGAGATATCAGAAGGTTAACATTTCTCGCTAGCGGTCCAACTTTCATGAGAATGTTGGACTTTAATTAAGTCCAAAGAAGACAAAGAAAAGAAACAAGACCGACATATATGTGTAAACAAATATATATTAATAACAAGTTACATAAAGACATAAACAGTTACATAGTGTTTGTATGGAGAAATTATGTGTGTGTGTCGTGAGTGTTCGTACGTACGTGTATTGTTCTTAGCGTATTCTCAGAATTTGGGAAACGCTGTATCTGTGAGAGGTCACAAATTGGTGTTTTAGTTGAAAAGCCTGATTTACTCCACCTCCACGCGAGGTGGCGGCCCAAGGCCTAAGTGGAAAAGAGAGAGCGAAGCGAAGGGTCAGCCAGTATTTATAGCCAGAGAGAGAGAGAGAGAGAGAGAGAGAGAGAGAGAGAGAGAGAGAGAGAGAGAGAGAGAGAGAGAGAGACCCCTGTTGAAGGATTAAGGAACTGAGGAGGAGCTAACTCCGACAGATCTATGCAGATCATAATGATCGTTAATGGTTACAAATGAAGTCTGAGTTAGCAATAAAATAACAATATATTTAAAAGTTATGTATATGTAAATATTTCGGTTCACATTCCTCCCCGGACTTTTGAACAGTAGTAGTGGTTTATCCTTTGTTTCATGTTTAAGATCGGATTTCCGTTTTCTTTCAAAGACTACTTCAACTCTATACTTCTAACATTTCCTCCTAAACTCTGAAATTTATGCTATTACTGAGTTTCCAGTTCCTGCTAAAGTCTACTTCAACTCTATACTTCTAACATCTCCTCCTAAACTCTGAAATTTATGCTATTACCGAGTTTACAGTTCCTGCTAAAGTCTACTTCAACTCTATACTTCTAATGTTTCCGCCTAAACTCTAAAGTTATGACTGGGTTTCCAAGTCTTTCTAACGTTTTTTCCCTTCGTTTTCACTTCAAGTAGCTCCTTTCTGTTTCGTGGTGTTATGGGGGTTGATTAATTAAAAAAAAAACAATTCAGTTCTTCGTTTGTTTTTGGCAAGTTTATCGATCACTCCTTTGCATAAAGTATCGGCAATACGCTCTGCCGATTTTTATTGATGCAAATGAAAATCAAATTAATGAATCTATATTCACTTTGAAAATAGAGAGAACCAGTTAGCCCTAAAGCGTTTTTTATTACTTCTTTTCTTGTTCACTCAACCATAACCCCTCAATGTTGTTTCACGTGGGCGATCTCCACAATTTTCTACCTTTTGTATTTCTGAGTGAGGTTTGTCTTTTTACCATCTCTCCGAATTCCAGTTCTGCCTACCATTTAGACAAACTTCTTCTTCTTCTTCTTCTTCTTCTTCTTCTTCTTCTATCTTTTTGCTATCTCTCCTAATTCCTGTTCTGACAACCATTTAAACAAACTTCTTCTTCTATGTTCAATGTCCCTTCAGAACATAGGCAACTGAGGCTCTCCACATCTTCCTGTCCTTTGTAGCGCTTTGTCTTTTTGCCATCTCTCCTAATTCCTGTTTTACCAACCATTTACAAAGAGCTAGTTCTTTTCCTAAGTTGAATGTCGCTTCAGGGCGTAGGAATTCATGGCTCTCCCCAACTTCCTGCCTTTTGTAGCTCTGAGTGAGGTTTGTATTTTTGCTATTTCTCCTAATTTCTATCTTGCTAAGCATTTACACAAACTTCTTTGTTCAATGTCCCTTCAGGACATAGTCATTCATGGCTCTCCACAACTTCCTGTCTTTTGTAGCTCTGAGTGAGGTTTGTCTTTTTGCCATCACTGTTCTGCCAACCATTTACACAAAGTCGTTCTTCTACTTCTATGTCACTTAAGGATATAAGCAATCATAGCTCTCCACAACTTCCGTTAGGTAGGTTATCTGCTTCTTTTCTCTGCCCCTCTTGCCTTCCATCTGTACTATGAGTGTCAAATTCTCTAAGCCCTTTCTTCATTATGTACCCTAGAAATTTCAACTGTCTCTTTTTTATTCTAAGTATAAGTGTCCTTTTTGTTTTAATTTTCTCTAAAACTTCGTCATTGCTTGCTTGTTCAGTCCATCATATTCTCAGTATCCTTCTGTAGAACAACATTTCTTTTGCTTCAGATCTCTTCTTCATCTGTGATGAGACTGTCCAGTATTTACCGCGATTTTGGAGGACTTATATTACATAAAAGTCTACTAATCTTTATTATTTTATTTGTTTCTTACAAAAATTTCCTGTTTCTTAACACTTTTCTTAGATTTTGGAAAGCACCTTTCGCTATTCCAGAGCCTCTTCGAATTTCGGTGTCGTACTTTTCGTCCACTTTTCCTAGATATTTAAATCTTTGAATTACATTTCTGCTGCCTCAATCTGTGATCAGATTGTCCAGCATTCACTGCCATAGAGAAGGACTAATATTGGATAAAAGTTCAGTACTCTTTTCTTTGTTTCTATCGAAATGTTCCTGTTTCTTTTTTGCTTAGCTTCTAGAAAGCAACTGTCGCTATTCCAATACACCTTCGGATTTCGATGTCGCATTTTCCGTCCTCTGATAAAACACAAATCTTTTCTCACTCACAAAACCTCAACGGTATTTCACACAGTTTTTTCATGTTCTCTGTGCCTGCGCATAGAACTGTTACAGCAATCTTCTCTGCTTACACTACTCTAGTAATATCGCTTGTTCACAATTTATCCGAATATATATATATATATATATATATATATATATATATATATATATATATATATATATATATATAAAAATAAAAAAAATAAAGTAATTCATTGAGTCTGAAAGAAACCTCAACAGAAAGCACTGGACGGCCGTTTCGTCCTATATTTGGGACTCATCAGCAGTGCGCATCCACTACCGAGAATTGGAACCCTGACAGCTGAGTTATCAAGCAAACACAATACCAGCTGCTCCAACGGGCCTCGGTGACGGAGAGGTAGCAAATCAGACTCAATATAGCGCCGCTCGCTCACATATTCCGTGGTGGAACTCAACTGAAATTCTCTGTAACCATAGGACTGTCCCCCCCCCTGGAACCACGACTACTATCACCAAGCCGCTCAAACTGAAGCATTAGAAGCCGGATCAAACAATGATATACATATGATAGAAATTGTAAGGAGGATTTGATAATTATAATTAAGTAATTCATTGAGTCTGAAAGAAACCTCAACAGAATGCAGAAAGCACTGGATGGCCGTTTCGTCCTATATTTGGGACTCATCAGCATATATATATATATATATACTGGATGCGAAGGACAAATTGTCACCATTTTATATTTTAAATTTTGTGTTTGTTTTTGATTTTGTCGCCTGCACCGTATAGTCAAGTCAATTGGGTACCGTTTGTAAGAAGCAATTCACTGCGCCAGAAATTTGGAAACAGCATGCTGTACTGCTTGGCATGGGCGCACCGGAAGCTCCAATACGAACTTTTCATAGTGTTTGACTGTCAATTTGAGGACGGTGTAGAGGATTCGGAAAGAGTTGGATGAATGTAATGATGATTATGTGTTTGGAGTGAGCACTAGTGATGCCAACCATTTACCTACCCACAAGGCCTCAGACTCAACACGGAGGCATACATCAAGTGCCTTGAGGAGGTAGTGTTACCCTCGGTCAAGGGCGTGGCTGCTGGAAGATCTTATATCTGGCAGCAGGACTCTGCACCATGTCACACAAGCACGAGAACCCAGTCATGGCTGTCAGACAATTTCAGTGACCTCATCACCCTTTGCATCTGGCCACCTACTCCCCAGACTGCAACCTCCTTGATTATTATATGTGGGACGCAGTTGAGAGAGAAATCAACAAAACCTTTTGTAACACCAAAGATGAAAAGAGCAAGGATTATGGCAGCATTCACCAACTTAAAGAAGGAGACCGTCCAGAAGAGATGCAGGAGATTCCGAAGTCGTCTGGAGGCCGTGGTTGGAGCCAATGGCGATTTTATAGAATAAATTTACTCTTTAGTATTTCAATATTTTTTTGTGTACTGTAATAAATATATCTGTTAAAATGAAATGTCAGTGTTATTTTCATTTTTGCATAATTTAGACGATAAACTATACATCGAATCCCATATATATATATATATATATATATATATATATATATATATATATATATTGTTTACGAAAAACTAGGTAATCCGTATGGGTAGACCCAAGGAGGATAAAATCCAGAGAGCTCAATGTAAATCAGAGCTAATAATTTAAATAAAAACAGACCACTTTAAGGTTCCATATAATAAATTATTTCACCACAGCCCTTTTAAAGGACAGCGGATCATCAGATTTTATTTCCAAAAGTTGAAACGAAAAATGAAAAGAAATTTACACATTTATGACGGGCAGTAATAAGTAAATTAACGATGTGAGGGAGTGAAGGGGGTAGAGAGAATATGATTGAGTTAGATGTAACATTTCTATTCTTTCAAATTTAAATTTTTATTTATCGAGGAAATCCAGACATTGACACATTAAATCTGTTAACGGAAGTTATATATTGATATGGGAGGTGGATAGGACAAAAAGGCATAAAGAGAAAGAGAGAGAAAGAAGTTGTGATATATATATGAATTTCTATTAATCCGCCAGAATTTTTTATGACTTTAGTGGATACTCTTATATGAGTAGGCGTTTAAATTTAGTTAAATTTCACACTCCTGGCCTGAATGTTCGAGAAATGTAATATATATATATATATATATATATATATATATATATATATATATATATATATATATATATATATATATATATATATATATTCTCATATATATATATATTCTCATATATATATATATTCTCAAAATGATTCTTAAAATGTGTGTGTGTGTGTGTGTGTGTGTGTGTGTGTGATCGGATATTGTTTATGCGTTTCCACAGTTTTCAACCGATTTCGATGAAATTTTTTTGTTTGATATTTCTTCAGTCCCGGTTTTGAGTTCAAATTGTTGGCGACAATAGCTCTCCACTACTTCCTGTCAATTATATCTCTCGGCAACGTTTTACTCTTTACTATTTTTCTTGGATATATATCTTTCATAAAAACTTTAATAAAAATAAATACTTTAAATTATTACAATAATATCATCTATATCTATAATTCTCAAAATGTATGTGTGTGTGTGTGTGTGTGTGTGTATGTATGTGGGTGTATGTATGTCTGTGTGTGTGTGTCTGTGTGTATTCAGATGTTGTTTATGCGTTTCATCCGAACGCTCCTGCGCACGAGGCTGAAAATAACGATCAAAGGACTCAATGGCTGAGGAGAAACTCCTCGTCAACTGCTGCTGCGCGTGAGGCTGAAACAAGATTGAGGACGCAAAAACAGCCATTTTCAGGGCCACCTCCATTCAAATTTTTTAACCCCCCCCCCCATTTGGGGAGGTGCCTCAGTTGCACCCGATTGTTGTTACTAATATTGAATTTCGGGTGGGATGACTTCAAACTTAAACTGATCCATTTGAACGGCAAAAATTACCAGTAATGAAAGACCCGGTCGAAGACAGGTAATACTGCTAGTATATATATTTTAATTATTTCTTTCTCGCTTACTCAACCATAACCTATCAACATTGTTTCACGTCGGCAGTCATAACTTTCCCCAACTTCCTGTCCTTTTTGTAGCTCAAAGTAAGGCTTGTATTTGTGTTATTTCTCCTAATCCCTTTTCTGCCAGCCATTTATACAAGTTCGTTAGGTAGGTTATTCGCTGCTTTGTCCCTCTTGCCTTCAATGTGTCCCGTGAGTGACAAATACTCCAAGCCCTCTTTCCTCATATGACCTAAAACTTTCGACTGTCACTTTCTGATTCTAAGTATACGAAACGTGGGCTGAAAATTTAATAGGCTGACTATGAAGGAATGATGCTAGAGCTGTGAAATTTGGCATGCATTAATTTTAACTCTTCTTATTAATAACTGCATTGTTTATTTCCATGTTCGAGGGTGGGCTGAAAGATTCATAAACTGACAATGAAGAAGTGATGCTAGAGCCGTGAAATTTGGCATGCATTAATTTTAACTCTTCTTATTAATAATCGCATTGATTTTTTCCAGGTAAGTTGATATCGGATTTTTCAAAAAGGACTTCAAATGTAACCAGTAGCGACAGCTCTTCAAAATAGACAAAATTTGGCATATTTAGTCCCTGAGGACATTCATGCTGACAGTTGCTACACTAGGAATTGACGCGCCAAATTTATCAAAAGTGCAAAAGTAGGCATCTGATTTTAGGAGCGGAATGAGAAGTCTTGAAGATGACACAAGATCTGGACGTCCTCAACTGGCACTACTGAGGAAAAACATTGTGTTCATCAAATGATGATCGATGACAGGCGATTGATTAGAAATCAAATAGCCAATGTTATTAGCATATTCCATGAAAGATTTGAGAATATTCTGCACAATGAACTTGGGATGACGAAGCTTTCTGTTCAGTGGGTGCCACGTCTTCTGATCAAAAGCGCACCAGGCTGATCAAATCACGAGAAGATCTGACTTTATATGAGTCAGATCCAGCTGGTTTCCTTGAACGTTTCCTAACCCAGGATGTGTGTTGAGTTCATAACTAGGCTAGAGACAAAGAGATTATCCATGCAGTGGAAACACCTCTCTTCGCCTACTCCAAAGAAGGCCATGGTTGTTTCATCTACAGGGAAGGTGGTAGCCTCAGTTTTGGGGGGATACAAAATGCATTGTGTTTATTGACTACTTTCAAAAGGCCACAGTATCAATAAAGGCTACTATACCAACTTGTTGAGGCAGTTTCGAAAGGCTATTAAAAGTAAACACCCAGGTAAAGTGACGAAAGGTGTCTTGTTTCAACAGGAGAAATCTCCATCACACACGTCCTTGGTTTCAATGGCCGCTGTGCGTGACTGTGGCTTTGAACATGTTAATCATCCTATTCCGATTTGGCCTCTTCTGACTATCATCTGTTCTCCAACATGAAAATCATTTGACAGGGATCGCAGTGATCATGACGTCACATATGTTGTTGATAACTTTTTTGACTAACAGAATAAAAGCTTTTTCACCAATGGGATTCAAATCCCGAAAGAAGTGTGTAGACATCAAGGGGTACTATGTTGAAAAATAAACCTCATTTGCTCATATTCCATAAGAGTATCTTGGTAAGTTTATAAACTTTTCAGTCGACCTTTTCAGTGTACTTTTTGTTAACATTTTCTCTAAAACTTTGTCATTGCTCACATGTTCAATGCATAGTATTTTCAGTATCCTTCTGTAGAACTACATTTATGTTGCCTCAAGTCTCTTCTATGTCTGTGATGAGATTATCCAGCATTCACTGTCATATAGGAATACCGTTATTACATAACAGTTCAGTACTCATTTTCTTGATTAAATAATTACTTCTTTGTTAACTATTCTGCTTTTTTGTTCTTGATTATTTTTCATTTTGTCATGTTGGATTTGGTTTGTTGATATTATTTAGCGGCATATCAACATCTATGGCTTATTTAATGCCGAAATCTAAATAATTTGAACACAATTTTATGGCTTCAACAAAATATATTTTGAACGCAATTGTATGCCTTCAACTACAGATAAAGTGTATTGTTGGCTATTTTGTTATAAAATATAGTGTTGGTAATTCTACTATAAAAATGTATTGCTGGTAGTTTTGCTTTAAAATATATTGTTGGTCATTTTTACATAAAAATGTATTGCTGGTATTTTTACTATACAAACGCATTTTTATATGTTCATAGTGTATTGTTTGGGGTTCACTGTTTGCTCTTAGCTGGGATCCTAACAGGTGTTACCACTCCGAGTCGGGGTAAACCTGGGAACAACAGCAATAAAGAGGTGGTTCCACGTACCTCAAAACCTCCAATCTCTCGATCAGAGGCCGAATGTGGTTTACCGTCATACCCAGGACGTTGGAGTATATTAGGTTTTGTAATAAATGGTGAATTTAATTTGCTTATTTTTGTCAATGTTTGTACGCCCCCGAAAAAATAAAATTCGGTCGAGCACTTTAGAAGGAAAGCGCGAATTTGTAAACAGTGACTGCTACTGCTGATAATGCAATGCTCTTCTATGAATCGAGCACTCTGAGTCATTGGCGTATTTATTAAAAAATAAAAATGGTAAAAATTCACTTTCCTCTCTGCCGGGAGCTGATAGCTTAGGGGAGAAATCTCCGACTGATGCCATATCAGTCGGGTTTCGGTCCTGGCTTGAGGCAATCGGATGTCTAGCCACACTGATGAGATGTGATACAGCGAAACAGTCTGTCTGTGGATGACAATATATGTATCTATGTATTAAATTTTTTTTTTTTATCTATTTTATAATTGCTGTGTAGTTGGTTTCCGTAAAATAGCTTAGTAGTGTTTTTATATTAGTTTTTTTCAAGGTTAGTTTGTTTCTCGACAAAGAGAAATTATTGGTAATTACTAGTTGTTTATTGCTTTTTAGTTAATAGGATTTTTACTAGTGAGCACGGTCTTAGCAGCATAAGGTACGCCAAAAACTACAGGAACTCTTAGACAAGGTAGTAAAAGATAATGGGCAGCAAGGACTGTACACCAATTGTAAGAAGATAGAATGTGTGGTCCTTAGCGAAAGGAACAGTCCAAGATGCAAATTATCAACTGGAGACGTCACAATCAATACAGAACAGTAATTTAACTACCTGGGAAGTATTTTAACAGACAATAGAAATTGTGACACCGAAATCCGAACATATATTGGAATAACGAAAGTTGCTCTTCAAAAGCTAAGTAAAGTATTAAGAAACATGAAAATTTCGTTAGAAACAAAGAAAATAGTGTTGAAATTTAATGTAATACCTCTCCTCCTATACGACGATATCCTAACAATATCCTAACAGATTAAGAGGAGATTTGAGATAATAGATATGTGGTTCTACAGAAGGATGCTGAGATTTCCATGAACGGAGCTTCTGAGCAGGGAGGATGTTTTAAGCAAAATGGAAGCCAAAAAGAATTAGAAAGTGACAGAAGAAATCTCGAGGACACGTAATGAGGAAAGAATGCTTGGATAATTTGACACCCACGGGACATATTGAAAGCAATAGGGGAAGAAGAAAACAATAAATAACTTACGAGATTGTGAATATTGGCAGCATCAGGAAGTGTGAGGGTTATTTGGAAACAAGAATTACTTAGAGATACACAGGAAGATGTGCATTGCCATAAAAGACTGAAGAGAAATAGCACACGAAAAAAATGGTTGACTTGAAAGTGGTCACCCAGATGAAAAAGGTATATAGGGTTTTGTCCTGTCGGGAAACACAGTTTCTTCAGGACGTGGGTTATCAAGTTCTCCACTACTTCATTTCTTCAAATTAGCCTTCAGAATGTAGGCAATTATACTTCTCTACAGCTTCTTTACATCAAATGCCCCTTCAAAACGTAGGCAATCATACCTCTCCACAGCTTCCTTTCTTTAAATACCTCTTCGAGTCGTACGGGACCATGGCATTTCACAGACTCCTTTTCTTTATCATGTGTAGCTTGTCGTGTTTTCTTGGGAAAGACAGAGTGGTTTCCTGTTGTCTTTTCCACGATCTGGAAATCAGTGTTTTCCTCTCCTTAGATTGCTTCTATTCATAGGTGAGCAGCCAAGTTTACTCTGTTATTTAATTCATAGTTTTTTGGAGAGAAAAGAAGAATCCATGACTTCTCAGAGAGGAAATGATAAAAATGGAAGAATGGATGCAAAACAAAGAAAGAATTATAGAAGAGAAGAGAAGAGAAGAGAAGAAAGAAAATAAGAAAGAAAGAAAGAAAGAAAGAAAGAAAGGAGGAGAAATACCATTAAAGCATCGAGAAGAAAAGAAAGAAAGAAAGAAAGAAAGAAAGGAGGAGAAATATCATTAAAGCATCGAGAAGAAAAGAAAGAAAGAAAGAAAGAGGAATTATCACTGAAGGGCAAAGGAAAGAAAGGAAGAAAAAGGAAAGAAAAATGAATTGTCACTTAAATACAAAAGAAAGAAAGAAAGAAAGAAAATGGGAGAAATGTCATTAAAATATCGAGAAAAAAGAAAGATGAATTATCACTGAAGAAAGAAAGAAAGAAAAGACAAATGCATTGTTATTTAAATGCAAAAGAAAGAAAGAAAGAAAGAAAGAAAGAAAAAAGAAAAATAAATTGTCACTTCTATGTAAAAGAAAGAAAGGAAGAAAGAAAAAAGAAAAATGAATTGTCACTTAAATGCAAAAGAAAGAAAGGAAGAAAGAAAAAAGAAAAATGAATTGTCACTTAAATGCAAAAGAAAGAAAGGAAGAAAGAAAAAAGAAAAATGAATTGTCACTTAAATGCAAAAGAAAGAAAGAATGAAAGAAAAAAGAAAGAAAGAAAGAAAGGAGAAAGCAAATAAACTAGAGAAATAATCGTCGAAGGAAAAAGAAATTAAAAAAAAGAATGCTTACCATAGATGAACGAAAGATATACTGGATGGAAAAAAAAACAAAAGAAACAAAAGAATGGATAAAAAACAAAGAAAAAAATTTAGCAATAAAGAAAAAAAAAGAAAAGAAAAGAAAAGAAACTAAAAGAAAAGAAAAGAAAAAAAAGAAAAGAAAAATGAAAGAAAGAAATAAGGAATATGGATTTATCGGATAGTAAATCAGTAATGTTCAAGATGGCGGTGAGTGTGATTAACGCAATCAGTCGGAAAAGCAAAAAATACTGATTATTTGTATCAAGAAAAGTTAATATTACCAAGAATATTATGAAATGAACAGAAGCAAAAAGAGAAAAAGATGGTGACGGAGATAAATGGGCGACAAAAGAAAAGTTAAAATATTATTTATAGAAAAAAAAGAAACGAAAGAACCAGAGGAAAAAGCGACAACAACAATAATTACAAGAAAAATTTTATAAAATACAAGAAAGAAATTCGAATTTAGTTCAAATGGATTTAAATCATTAAATCTCTTGCTATAATCTTGAGCACTCGACTAAATCAACGAGAAAGTTTGCAATTTGGCTCATGCGATAATAATAATAATAATAATAATAATAATAATAATAATAATACCTAAAAAAGAAAACAAATGCAATGTACCAAATGCAGAAACGATGGCAAGATAAGCTTCTTCATGGTCAATAATCTGCTCGTACCAAACAAGATGATGTAGACAAGCCCCGTGCCTATCAGTGGTTACTTAGTTCAATGCTAAAGACTGAAACCGAAGGTTATATTCTTGCTGCACAGGACCTATGCTTGCTAACTAGAAATTACCAGGCATACATACTGAAAAATCCTGTTGACCCGAAATGCATATTCTGTGATAAATAGCACCTGCAGAATATAAAGCCCGGTATGATAGAGTTGGCCAATATTTGCACTGGAATATATTCAACTTTTACGGGAAGGAAACTGCATGAAACGAGTATGAACATCACACAAACCCAGTTAGAGAGATAGGTCCTGTAACAGTTAATTACCCAGACATCGTAATCAAAGACTACAAGAACAGAATATGTTTTCATATTGACATGGCAGTCCCCACAGATTTTAATGTATATTTGAAGATCTTTAAAAGCCCACGCCTTAAAGAAATACAAAAAATTGCACTCACAAGTACAGTTTGCACATTACGAAGAGCTTTACCTATGTAAAATGTATGTGATCTTAGTTTTTTTTCTTGTTGTTGTTTTTCGGTTTTTACAAAAAATGCTCAATGGAAGATGTCATTAATCCATTTCTGAACTTAGGTCTCTGGTTGGGACCCGGAAGTAAATGTTTATACAAAAGAAATCAAAGATAATAATAATAATAATAATAATAATAATAATAATAATAATAATAGTATGACCACCAACCAGACACAGTTACCCACAATAACGATGTAACTATCCTCTGGGATATGCCAATTCAAACTGACGGGAAAATAAAAGCTAACAGAACTGATATTATAATAAAAGACAAGAAATTCAGGAAGTGTATGCTTATTGACATAGCAATACCATCTGAGAGAAACACCTCCATAAAAATCATCGAGAAATTGTCCAATACAAGGATCTGGAGATCCAGGTTAACAGGATGTGGGGAATGAAGACTGAGACTGTACCAATAGTAATCGGAGCACTGGGCCCCCTGAGAAAAGGAATGAACAATTTTACTAACAGTGTCCCAGGTAATATCAACATGCAAGTTGCCCAGAAGATCGCCCAATTAGGAATATCCCATATACTAAGAAAAGTGCTATCAATTAAATGACAATTCTTCTATAGAGCCTAAAGACCATAGTTTGGACCCGGTTCTACAAGATACAAAGCAGGAAAAATAACATACACAAATGATAATAAAAGGAAACCGCCAACTAATTGATATGACTTGCCCGCAGTATTCCAATATTCCTGAAAAAGAATAAAAAACTGTCGAATCAAATTGAAGTAAGAGAAATTTAGAAACTCAAAACTACAGTTATCCCTGTTGTGAAGGGTACTAAAAATCCTGTGAGTAAAATTCCTGGACACATCAGCATCTCAGAGCTACAAAAGGTAACTTTGTTCGGAACTACACATATTATCCGCAAAACCCTTTCCATCTAAACAAAACATCTCAAATGTGCATAGATAACTCTTTTGCATTCCCCTTTTTAATCATAGACCACGAGGGCGTGTAATTAAGCACTTAAAATTACACACTGGCAAAATGATACCACACACAACAACAACAGCAGTAATAATAATAATAATATGCTTCCTTATTGATATGGCAGTCCCTGCGGACTGCAATGTATCTTTGAAGATATTCGAAAAGCTGTCAAAATACAAGGACCTTGAAATAGAAATCTCAAAAATGTGGCACATGGGAACATCAACAATCCCTGTTGTAGTTGGAGCCTTAGGATTGGTTGGAAAAGATTCCAGTAGACTAATTGAAGGGATCCCTGGAATTACATGCCTAAAAGAGATACAAAAAATTATTCTGACAAGTACAGCCCACACTTTACGAAGAGCTTTATCTATGTAATAATTTTTATTTTTCAGTGGAAAGTGTCATGATACCATTTCTAAGCTTAGGTCCCTGGACGGGACCCGGAAAGAAATGTGTAAACGCCAGATATCAAAGAAAATAAATAATAATAATAATAATGAGAGAGTCTCACAGGAGTACAGTGGTTATCAGTCCATTTGGCGGTTGGTTGGTTAATATAACCACGTATCAAATGTTTTGGGCTTATTTAATTCAATCACTATGAAGTAATAGAAATGTTGATATAGGTCTGGTTAAAACGCGAGTAAAAGAACGAGAATCAAACAGTTCGGCATAGGTACACTTTAAACATATCAAGAAGGACGACAGGTCATGTATGCTACGCAAAAGAGTCAAAAAGGTAGACATTGCACGAGAGTAAAATAAAAGCAGACAGAGGTCCAGTGTACAGTAGAGTCAAAAAGGTAGACATGGCACGAGAGTAAATTAAAAGCAGACAGATGTCTAGTGTACAGTAGAGTCAAAAAGGTAGACATGGCACGAGAGTAAATTAAAAGCAGACAGATGTCTAGTGTACAGTAGAGTCAAAAAGGTAGACATGGCACGAGAGTAAATTAAAAGCAGACAGATGTCTAGTGTACAGTAGAGTCAAAAAGGTAGACATGGCACGAGAGTAAATTAAAAGCAGACAGATGTCTAGTGTACAGTAGAGTCAAAAAGGTAGACATGGCACGAGAGTAAATTAAAAGCAGACAGATGTCTAGTGTACAGTAGAGTCAAAAAGGTAGACATGGCACGAGAGTAAATTAAAAGCAGACAGATGTCTAGTGTACAGTAGAGTCAAAAAGGTAGACATGGCACGAGAGTAAATTAAAAGCAGACAGAGGTCTAGTGTACAGTAGAGTCAAAAAGGTAGACATGGCACGAGAGTAAATTAAAAGCAGACAGAGGTCTAGTGTACAGTAGAGTCAAAAAGGTAGACATGGCACGAGAGTAAATTAAAAGCAGACAGATGTCTAGTGTACAGTAGAGTCAAAAAGGTAGACATGGCACGAGAGTAAATTAAAAGCAGACAGAGGTCTAGTGTACAGTAGAGTCAAAGATGTAGACATGGCACGAGAGTAAATTAAAAGCAGACAGATGTCTAGTGTACAGTAGAGTCAAAAAGGTAGACATGGCACGAGAGTAAATTAAAAGCAGACAGATGTCTAGTGTACAGTAGAGTCAAAAAGGTAGACATGGCACGAGAGTAAATTAAAAGCAGACAGAGGTCTAGTGTACAGTAGAGTCAAAAAGGTAGACATGGCACGAGAGTAAATTAAAAGCAGACAGATGTCTAGTGTACAGTAGAGTCAAAAAGGTAGACATGGCACGAGAGTAAATTAAAAGCAGACAGATGTCTAGTGTACAGTAGAGTCAAAAAGGTAGACATGGCACGAGAGTAAATTAAAAGCAGACAGATGTCTAGTGTACAGTAGAGTCAAAAAGGTAGACATGGCACGAGAGTAAATTAAAAGCAGACAGATGTCTAGTGTACAGTAGAGTCAAAAAGGTAGACATGGCACGAGAGTAAATTAAAAGCAGACAGAGGTCTAGTGTACAGTAGAGTCAAAAAGGTAGACATGGCACGAGAGTAAATTAAAAGCAGACAGAGGTCTAGTGTACAGTAGAGTCAAAAAGGTAGACATGGCACGAGAGTAAATTAAAAGCAGACAGATGTCTAGTGTACAGTAGAGTCAAAAAGGTAGACATGGCACGAGAGTAAATTAAAAGCAGACAGAGGTCTAGTGTACAGTAGAGTCAAAGATGTAGACATGGCACGAGAGTAAATTAAAAGCAGACAGATGTCTAGTGTACAGTAGAGTCAAAAAGGTAGACATGGCACGAGAGTAAATTAAAAGCAGACAGATGTCTAGTGTACAGTAGAGTCAAAAAGGTAGACATGGCACGAGAGTAAATTAAAAGCAGACAGAGGTCTAGTGTACAGTAGAGTCAAAAAGGTAGACATGGCACGAGAGTAAATTAAAAGCAGACAGAGGTCTAGTGTACAGTAGAGTCAAAAAGGTAGACATGGCACGAGAGTAAATTAAAAGCAGACAGAGGTCTAGTGTACAGTAGAGTCAAAAAGGTAGACATGGCACGAGAGTAAATTAAAAGCAGACAGATGTCTAGTGTACAGTAGAGTCAAAAAGGTAGACATGGCACGAGAGTAAATTAAAAGCAGACAGATGTCTAGTGTACAGTAGAGTCAAAAAGGTAGACATGGCACGAGAGTAAATTAAAAGCAGACAGATGTCTAGTGTACAGTAGAGTCAAAAAGGTAGACATGGCACGAGAGTAAATTAAAAGCAGACAGATGTCTAGTGTACAGTAGAGTCAAAAAGGTAGACATGGCACGAGAGTAAATTAAAAGCAGACAGATGTCTAGTGTACAGTAGAGTCAAAAAGGTAGACATGGCACGAGAGTAAATTAAAAGCAGACAGATGTCTTGTGTACAGTAGAGTCAAAAAGGTAGACATGGCACGAGAGTAAATTAAAAGCAGACAGATGTCTAGTGTACAGTAGAGTCAAAGATGTAGACATGGCACGAGAGTAAATTAAAAGCAGACAGATGTCTAGTGTACAGTAGAGTCAAAAAGGTAGACATGGCACGAGAGTAAATTAAAAGCAGACAGATGTCTAGTGTACAGTAGAGTCAAAAAGGTAGACATGGCACGAGAGTAAATTAAAAGCAGACAGAGGTCTAGTGTACAGTAGAGTCAAAAAGGTAGACATGGCACGAGAGTAAATTAAAAGCAGACAGAGGTCTAGTGTACAGTAGAGTCAAAAAGGTAGACATGGCACGAGAGTAAATTAAAAGCAGACAGAGGTCTAGTGTACAGTAGAGTCAAAAAGGTAGACATGGCACGAGAGTAAATTAAAAGCAGACAGATGTCTAGTGTACAGTAGAGTCAAAAAGGTAGACATGGCACGAGAGTAAATTAAAAGCAGACAGATGTCTAGTGTACAGTAGAGTCAAAAAGGTAGACATGGCACGAGAGTAAATTAAAAGCAGACAGATGTCTAGTGTACAGTAGAGTCAAAAAGGTAGACATGGCACGAGAGTAAATTAAAAGCAGACAGATGTCTTGTGTACAGTAGAGTCAAAAAGGTAGACATGGCACGAGAGTAAATTAAAAGCAGACAGATGTCTAGTGTACAGTAGAGTCAAAAAGGTAGACATGGCACGAGAGTAAATTAAAAGCAGACAGATGTCTAGTGTACAGTAGAGTCAAAAAGGTAGACATGGCACGAGAGTAAATTAAAAGCAGACAGATGTCTAGTGTACAGTAGAGTCAAAAAGGTAGACATGGCACGAGAGTAAATTAAAAGCAGACAGATGTCTAGTGTACAGTAGAGTCAAAAAGGTAGACATGGCACGAGAGTAAATTAAAAGCAGACAGATGTCTTGTGTACAGTAGAGTCAAAAAGGTAGACATGGCACGAGAGTAAATTAAAAGCAGACAGATGTCTAGTGTACAGTAGAGTCAAAAAGGTAGACATGGCACGAGAGTAAATTAAAAGCAGACAGAGGTCTAGTGTACAGTAGAGTCAAAAAGGTAGACATGGCACGAGAGTAAATTAAAAGCAGACAGAGGTCTAGTGTACAGTAGAGTCAAAAAGGTAGACATGGCACGAGAGTAAATTAAAAGCAGACAGAGGTCTAGTGTACAGTAGAGTCAAAAAGGTAGACATGGCACGAGAGTAAATTAAAAGGAGACAGATGTCTAGTGTACAGTAGAGTCAAAAAGGTAGACATGGCACGAGAGTAAATTAAAAGCAGACAGAGGTCTAGTGTACAGTAGAGTCAAAAAGGTAGACATGGCACGAGAGTAAATTAAAAGCAGACAGATGTCTAGTGTACAGTAGAGTCAAAAAGGTAGACATGGCACGAGAGTAAATTAAAAGCAGACAGAGGTCTAGTGTACAGTAGAGTCAAAAAGGTAGACATGGCACGAGAGTAAATTAAAAGCAGACAGAGGTCTAGTGTACAGTAGAGTCAAAAAGGTAGACATGGCACGAGAGTAAATTAAAAGCAGACAGATGTCTAGTGTACAGTAGAGTCAAAAAGGTAGACATGGCACGAGAGTAAATTAAAAGCAGACAGATGTCTAGTGTACAGTAGAGTCAAAAAGGTAGACATGGCACGAGAGTAAATTAAAAGCAGACAGATGTCTAGTGTACAGTAGAGTCAAAAAGGTAGACATGGCACGAGAGTAAATTAAAGGCAGACAGAGGTCTAGTGTACAGTAGAGTCAAAAAGGTAGACATGGCACGAGAGTAAATTAAAAGCAGACAGAGGTCTAGTGTACAGTAGAGTCAAAGATGTAGACATGGCACGAGAGTAAATTAAAAGCAGACAGATGTCTAGTGTACAGTAGAGTCAAAAAGGTAGACATGGCACGAGAGTAAATTAAAAGCAGACAGATGTCTAGTGTACAGTAGAGTCAAAAAGGTAGACATGGCACGAGAGTAAATTAAAAGCAGACAGAGGTCTAGTGTACAGTAGAGTCAAAAAGGTAGACATGGCACGAGAGTAAATTAAAAGCAGACAGATGTCTAGTGTACAGTAGAGTCAAAAAGGTAGACATGGCACGAGAGTAAATTAAAAGCAGACAGATGTCTAGTGTACAGTAGAGTCAAAAAGGTAGACATGGCACGAGAGTAAATTAAAAGCAGACAGATGTCTAGTGTACAGTAGAGTCAAAAAGGTAGACATGGCACGAGAGTAAATTAAAAGCAGACAGATGTCTAGTGTACAGTAGAGTCAAAAAGGTAGACATGGCACGAGAGTAAATTAAAAGCAGACAGAGGTCTAGTGTACAGTAGAGTCAAAAAGGTAGACATGGCACGAGAGTAAATTAAAAGCAGACAGAGGTCTAGTGTACAGTAGAGTCAAAAAGGTAGACATGGCACGAGAGTAAATTAAAAGCAGACAGATGTCTAGTGTACAGTAGAGTCAAAAAGGTAGACATGGCACGAGAGTAAATTAAAAGCAGACAGAGGTCTAGTGTACAGTAGAGTCAAAGATGTAGACATGGCACGAGAGTAAATTAAAAGCAGACAGATGTCTAGTGTACAGTAGAGTCAAAAAGGTAGACATGGCACGAGAGTAAATTAAAAGCAGACAGATGTCTAGTGTACAGTAGAGTCAAAAAGGTAGACATGGCACGAGAGTAAATTAAAAGCAGACAGAGGTCTAGTGTACAGTAGAGTCAAAAAGGTAGACATGGCACGAGAGTAAATTAAAAGCAGACAGAGGTCTAGTGTACAGTAGAGTCAAAAAGGTAGACATGGCACGAGAGTAAATTAAAAGCAGACAGAGGTCTAGTGTACAGTAGAGTCAAAAAGGTAGACATGGCACGAGAGTAAATTAAAAGCAGACAGATGTCTAGTGTACAGTAGAGTCAAAAAGGTAGACATGGCACGAGAGTAAATTAAAAGCAGACAGATGTCTAGTGTACAGTAGAGTCAAAAAGGTAGACATGGCACGAGAGTAAATTAAAAGCAGACAGATGTCTAGTGTACAGTAGAGTCAAAAAGGTAGACATGGCACGAGAGTAAATTAAAAGCAGACAGATGTCTTGTGTACAGTAGAGTCAAAAAGGTAGACATGGCACGAGAGTAAATTAAAAGCAGACAGATGTCTAGTGTACAGTAGAGTCAAAAAGGTAGACATGGCACGAGAGTAAATTAAAAGCAGACAGATGTCTAGTGTACAGTAGAGTCAAAAAGGTAGACATGGCACGAGAGTAAATTAAAAGCAGACATATGTCTAGTGTACAGTAGAGTCAAAAAGGTAGACATGGCACGAGAGTAAATTAAAAGCAGACAGATGTCTAGTGTACAGTAGAGTCAAAAAGGTAGACATGGCACGAGAGTAAATTAAAAGCAGACAGATGTCTTGTGTACAGTAGAGTCAAAAAGGTAGACATGGCACGAGAGTAAATTAAAAGCAGACAGATGTCTAGTGTACAGTAGAGTCAAAGATGTAGACATGGCACGAGAGTAAATTAAAAGCAGACAGATGTCTAGTGTACAGTAGAGTCAAAAAGGTAGACATGGCACGAGAGTAAATTAAAAGCAGACAGATGTCTAGTGTACAGTAGAGTCAAAAAGGTAGACATGGCACGAGAGTAAATTAAAAGCAGACAGAGGTCTAGTGTACAGTAGAGTCAAAAAGGTAGACATGGCACGAGAGTAAATTAAAAGCAGACAGAGGTCTAGTGTACAGTAGAGTCAAAAAGGTAGACATGGCACGAGAGTAAATTAAAAGCAGACAGAGGTCTAGTGTACAGTAGAGTCAAAAAGGTAGACATGGCACGAGAGTAAATTAAAAGCAGACAGATGTCTAGTGTACAGTAGAGTCAAAAAGGTAGACATGGCACGAGAGTAAATTAAAAGCAGACAGATGTCTAGTGTACAGTAGAGTCAAAAAGGTAGACATGGCACGAGAGTAAATTAAAAGCAGACAGATGTCTAGTGTACAGTAGAGTCAAAAAGGTAGACATGGCACGAGAGTAAATTAAAAGCAGACAGATGTCTTGTGTACAGTAGAGTCAAAAAGGTAGACATGGCACGAGAGTAAATTAAAAGCAGACAGATGTCTAGTGTACAGTAGAGTCAAAAAGGTAGACATGGCACGAGAGTAAATTAAAAGCAGACAGATGTCTAGTGTACAGTAGAGTCAAAAAGGTAGACATGGCACGAGAGTAAATTAAAAGCAGACAGATGTCTAGTGTACAGTAGAGTCAAAAAGGTAGACATGGCACGAGAGTAAATTAAAAGCAGACAGATGTCTAGTGTACAGTAGAGTCAAAAAGGTAGACATGGCACGAGAGTAAATTAAAAGCAGACAGATGTCTTGTGTACAGTAGAGTCAAAAAGGTAGACATGGCACGAGAGTAAATTAAAAGCAGACAGATGTCTAGTGTACAGTAGAGTCAAAAAGGTAGACATGGCACGAGAGTAAATTAAAAGCAGACAGAGGTCTAGTGTACAGTAGAGTCAAAAAGGTAGACATGGCACGAGAGTAAATTAAAAGCAGACAGAGGTCTAGTGTACAGTAGAGTCAAAAAGGTAGACATGGCACGAGAGTAAATTAAAAGCAGACAGAGGTCTAGTGTACAGTAGAGTCAAAAAGGTAGACATGGCACGAGAGTAAATTAAAAGGAGACAGATGTCTAGTGTACAGTAGAGTCAAAAAGGTAGACATGGCACGAGAGTAAATTAAAAGCAGACAGAGGTCTAGTGTACAGTAGAGTCAAAAAGGTAGACATGGCACGAGAGTAAATTAAAAGCAGACAGATGTCTAGTGTACAGTAGAGTCAAAAAGGTAGACATGGCACGAGAGTAAATTAAAAGCAGACAGAGGTCTAGTGTACAGTAGAGTCAAAAAGGTAGACATGGCACGAGAGTAAATTAAAAGCAGACAGAGGTCTAGTGTACAGTAGAGTCAAAAAGGTAGACATGGCACGAGAGTAAATTAAAAGCAGACAGATGTCTAGTGTACAGTAGAGTCAAAAAGGTAGACATGGCACGAGAGTAAATTAAAAGCAGACAGATGTCTAGTGTACAGTAGAGTCAAAAAGGTAGACATGGCACGAGAGTAAATTAAAAGCAGACAGATGTCTAGTGTACAGTAGAGTCAAAAAGGTAGACATGGCACGAGAGTAAATTAAAGGCAGACAGAGGTCTAGTGTACAGTAGAGTCAAAAAGGTAGACATGGCACGAGAGTAAATTAAAAGCAGACAGAGGTCTAGTGTACAGTAGAGTCAAAAAGGTAGATATAGTTTCAGTTTTCACAATTATAAAAAAGAGGTCCAGTGTACATTAGAGTAAAAAAGGTAGACATATTTTCCGTTTTCACAAGTGTAAAAGAAAGCAGACAGAGGTCCAGTTTACATTTGTGTCAAACAGGTAGATAGACGTTCAGTTTACAAGGGTGGTAAAAAGTTAAACATAGTTTCGGTTTATATTACTATATAGCATACTTCTTTTTGAGCAGTTCTAATCCCTGTGCGAAGGAGGACATTCAGTGTATCCTGAGCCTTACTAATAGGGCAACTATTCTCACAGAACATGACGACTGGTCTTAATTTTACCCTAAATAGTATTAAAAAATTCATTGTTTTGTTTCAAAGTAAGCTTGATAAAGAGAGACGCAGGTTGATCTCTTTCGGAGAGCACATTTCTCGAATGCGCAAGCTGATAGATGTAATACACACGATTTAAAATCAAAATTAAAATTAACTGTTTACTTCAAATATGAGTATCCACTATATTAACGGTTGAAGTAATATATATATATATATATATATATATATATATATATATATATATATATATATATATATATATGTAAGCTGAGAACGAATAGAGTAAAATTCTGTATCAGTTTTCAACTTAATGTCTGGCTGTTGTCGACAAATAATTTCCGACCATGACCGATTTCTAAGAAAATTTTAATTTTTCTTCTTCGCTTAGTTTGAATTTAACGTAGGTCATATTCTATTGGTTGATCAGAGTAAAGCCCCCAAACATTATAACATTTTTTTTTCGAAAAAGGAGGATATATTTTGGCTTTGAAACTAAATTAATCGTTCTGAGGAGACGCATTGGTGTGCGTTGAAACACAACTGCAATTATGTAGCGATTTTTACATCTTGTTTTAATATCATAATATATATATATATATATATATATATATATATATTATTTGACGAACTTAAAAGAGGTAAGCGACTGCAAAACAAGGCCAGGAAACGTCTCAAAGATTTGTCTGTTTGCACTATGTGAAGAATTATAGGTGGTAAATACACGAAAACCTGAAAAAAATAAGATGAAACTGTTCTTGATACTGAAGAATGGGAAATGTTTAACAAATCCGAAAAAAAATATTAAAAAAAGACTGTTTCCAAATGGCGTTCTTTTTTCTTGATACTGCTTTTGCTGTATACATTTTCGGTAATTTTTTTTATTTAGAAATTTCTTAGGTCAAAAAAGTTGTGACAAATATATGAAACGGATTTTTACATTTGTTTTCTCTAGATATGATAGCAAAAATGTTAAACACTTGTTATTTATTTGATTGTTTATTTTCAAATATTCGATTCAAACACAAAGCGATATTTATTATTTACTATATATTATAAAGAAATAACTATGAAAACAATTTTTTATTCATAAATTTATCAAAAAAATGCCTGTGAATAAAAGAACAAGAAAGTTTGCATAAACATAAAAAGCAAGTAGGTGCAATGACAAATTTTGGATAAAATATCAGTGATGAAAATAGCAAAAATCACTAATGAATCTGGTGGATAACTCATTTTTAAAACGGATTTCTTAGCCAGAAATTCACGAACGTCTAACGCATATGCACATAAGCATAGTTATGATTGAGGATCTGCTTGATAGGCTAGTGTTTAGGTCCTTTCCTCCGAACAGATTCTCGTAATCCTTTCGGCACTTCTAAATAAACATTTGCATCTGGCATTTGGTGTGGGGGGACTGCTTACTTCTTGTGCGATCGTGCATACCGCCACTTTTATCAATCTTCACGTAAAACTTGTTGCTAATACGTTACTCTAGATTCCATTCAGACATTTTCCGTCAACGGAACAACATGAACACGTACAAATTCCTCTACTGCTTGGCAACGAATAACTCATCAGCGGCTCTGTCAGGGAGATTCATTTCTGCATTGGGGTTACATGATCCCGACAGTCAAAGAGAAGCCAGTGAAAAGCCTTGGACCGTTGTATGGAATTCCACTGACTGATTGACACCGAAGTAAAGGGGTGCAGATGTGGCACTAGATGGTAGCGTGACGTGGATTCCTTAGCCGGTTAATCGTTTCCTTCCTTTTGAAGGTGAGCATCACTGGCCGAAACCTGAAGCGTGTTTCATATCGTCTCCAGATCACAGCTCAAGAGGCATCGAGTTGGATAGGGTCAAGATCCCAAATAAATAAAGTGAAATAAAACCATGCTCGCAACACAATGCTACTTCCGACATGAAACACATCTGTTTACCTTCCATTCTACGTTATTGCAGTTGTAAAAAGAAATCGCAAGAGACGGACATGACTACAAAAACAATACTATGTCCGGTGGCAAAAACTGCTGGTGACAGTACCACCTTAGCCACCGAAACTGTGTTACCTCCACTGGTTGGCGGCTGACGAGGGCAGGGTAACGCACGTGCTTTCACACGTTGTATATATATATATATATATATATATATATATATATATATATATATATATATATATATATAAAAATAATTTTTTAAATAATTTTTTTTTCAATCTTTCAAAAATTTTGAAACTACCAACGTCTCTCGATTCGTGCGCATGCGTAGACGTGACAACATCAACAAAGCCCAGTCCGATGAAATCCCAAAGGATGAAACGCGTCGCAAAATCAAGAAAAATACCAAAATTTTGTTTAAAAAATTAGTCGAAAATGCATTAGTACTTCATCAAAATAATAATATGCAAAAAAACTTAAAATTTAGAAGCTTTTTATAATTGCGACCAAATATACATAAAGTCAAGTTAAAGTTCTTAAATGTTTGTAGTAGCAAAGTTTTACATAAAATACTAAATTAAAACATTATAATTAAAAATCTTTTTCTTTTTTATTAAAAAAATTACAAAAGGTTACCTCCCTTGCATAACTGAACATTTTGAATTTGAATCGCTGTAGTGGAAACGATCGGTGAAAAAATTATTTTGAATTTACGGAGCTACTGTATACGCATCCACAGATATTTTAACCACCTGAAGATGGTCTCGGATGAGATTGAAAGTACTTGGGAAAATAAAAATTATTTGAAAGAAAATTTTGTTATCTTTCTTGATCAATTTTCTACAGCCACCAAAAAATTAATTCGTGGACTTGAAAGGATTAAAAGTAAAATGAATAATAGACATAATACATCTAAATTATTTAACTAGACCTTCTCGAATGAAAATATGCTGCCCCTCTCTCTCTCTCTCTCTCTCTCTCTCTCTCTCTCTCTCTCTCTCTCTCTCTATATATATATATATATATATATATATATATATATATATATATATATATAAATAGAGAGATAGAGAGATGGGTATATATGAGGCATATACAAGGTTACTGTCATCTCCTTAAACGAGTATGACATTGCTGACAGGTTTGATTCGTGGTTTTAATTTGCGTGAGAATCACAATGCCCATTGAAGCCAGCAGGTCACTTGCAATGCTTATTGCAGACACGGCAAACTAAGTTGTTCTGTAAAGGGCCTGGCCTGTTTTGTAAACTCTGTTCAGCATGCTCGTGGGGTTTCCATATGATGGGTTTGACCGGAACGGTTTCTGAGGGTTTTCTTACACAGCCCGTATGTCAAGTTATTTCGTACATATTACTGATCGTAATTTGTGAAAGGTCTATCAATATGGCTCTTCTTGTGGCTAACGGCGTCTGCATTGGGGAAACATATTCTGCCATATTCATCACATGCTTTCTTAGCTGTATGTTTGATATTTGCCCAACACATTGCATGTTCTTGGAAGGTCTTTGTGCATTCATTAATTATGCGCCTCCACTTATTTCTATCAAAAACAGCGGCTTCTCGCTCTGGACCTTCAGCAAGACACTATTTTAAACAGTCCTTGAAGAGCTTCCTTGCTGGGATCAAGTGCCGTAAAGCACTTCGCCGTAGATACCCATTCTCTTGTGTATTCTGGCGTCTTCAAGGTGAATGACACAGTCTGTTCGGCGAAGCCTGTAGCGATGAATATGCGCTTCGATGCCGACTGTAGCGATCTTTTTTACGGATCACAGCGCCCGTTGTATGAGATATCCTGTGAATACCAAGAATCGATTTTAAACAGCATTGGTGGACTCTCTCCAGAGAGTCTGCGGTACACAAAGGTTTACGGTACAAAGTGTCTACCATACGCATCTCATGTCTCGCAGGAGTGTAGCAGTGACGTCAGAACAAAGGCATTGCAGACTGCCATCTTTGTGTACTTCGTAAGTCCTCTCTGAAACAAGACTCTAAAAATTTAGAGTTGAAAATACATTAGTTGCTTTCATTACACGAGCAGATAGTTCATCGTCAATAGTGTAGTATCTGTTTATAGTGCACCCAACACATGTTAATTTATCTACCATGTTCAGTTTGCGGCCATCCACAAATTTTGATGGATCGATTTCAGGTGAACCAGAAATAGGTTGGAACACGACTACTGTTTTATCCAGGTTGAAAGCTTAACAGGAACGGGAGGGATTATCCATCAAAGTCTGCATTTCCATTAATCTGGAAGAAGGCCGGTTAGCGCAATGACGGAAACGTCGCAATAACAACAAAGATGAAGAGAATGGTCCGCATTTAAATAATGATAACTCCTCAATCCAATAATTCAGACAGAAATTGCTGATCGATGTTTTTACACTCTCCAACGTATGAGGATCATTCAGAGATCCCACCATAGACATTTCTTGTGATTAAGAGCTTATTGATCCACATTGAGGTGATCCAAGATGTGTTCTTTTTATCTCTTAGATTTCATCCATACTAGTAAGGAGATTCGTTACATCTTTTGATCTGAGAAGCGTTACCGAGGATGTCCTCGGGCCAAAGGCTTTCATCATGAGTTCCTACAGTTCTTTAAAATTCTTACTGTCTGCCTTTTTGCGCTTAAGTCAGATCACCAACAGCTTTCTATATCACAAAATCTACGTTGAGCATTGAAATTCGCTTCTTTGAATTGCCTTTCTAGTCGTTGTTGGGTGTTTGTGGGAAATCCTTTTTGTAGTGTCGTGTCCATAAATTGTACAGTAGAAATGGAAGGTCTAATTAGATAATGGGGGGTCTTCTACAGGCAGGCATAAGGTGCCTCGTCCAGTCTTATATAAAGAGCTGAGGGGCCAGATATAATTTTTGTATTTGTATCTCGTTGGTACAAGAATTACCAATTGAGAATTACTACTACCATTGCCATTAGTGGTTATTTTACAATAGTGTCAAAAATAGTTATAACAATTATAATTATCATTAAATTACTTTTTCTAAACCAACGAGAATCAACCCCACATTTCTTATCTACACACATAAACACGTAACCGTCTCACCATCCGGCAGACAATCAACACGGACAGGCCGTCAATACGTGTGTCAACGAAAAGTTCGGCTCTTTTTCCTTTTTCAGGTTAATAATAACATTTATATTTTAGCACTCAACAAAAATTCGAGCTAATAAAGCCCCAGACACTTTTCCCAACTAAATTATAGGGATAATCATTATACACATCTATAAAAAAAACAATCGAGAAAGACTATACACTTTACTTATTCTTTATATTACCATTCTGTCGGATTCTGGTCCATATTTGATCTACAATTAACCCCAAACTCACAACTTTATTAAGTTTATTATTTATCGTTTCTCAAACACGAAATAACAACCAGATAATAAATAATACTCGTTTTGTTGGTTACTGTTGTGGTGTCCTCCCTCTAAAGAGTCTATGTTGGACTCTTCCGCCTACTATGAGATTAGTAGGAGAGAATGCCCTGGGGGAAACAGTCGAATAGATTGAACGCTGCGTCAACCGACACACACTCACTATTCGTATAATACTCTACTGTTGTACTCACTGTTTAATATATGATATATATGCAACACTTGTTTTGTGAAAAAGGGTTTATTTGGTTGAATAAAAAGTATTGTGTGGTAATTAAAAAAAAAGACTCCATACGGAGTCAGGTTGAAAAGCGAGGTGTTGTGGTGTCCTCGCTCTAAAGAGTCTATGTTGGACTCTTCCGCCTACTATGAGATTAGTAGGAGAGAAGCCCTTGGGGGAAACAGTCGAATAGATTGAACGCTGGGTTAACCGACACACACTCACTAGTCGTGTAATAATAATATGGATCCAAAATGCAGGTTCTGTGACAAATATCAGGAAACCATCGACCACCTAATCTCAGGATGTTCTGTACTTGCGTAAAATGAATAGAAAGATCGTCACGATAGAGGGTGGGGCAATACCTACACTGGACAATGTGCATACACTTTGGAAAAGATGTTAATAAACACTGGTATGAACATCAACCAGCATCGGTTACAGAAATAAAACACATCATAATTCTACGGGATTACACCATCTTTACTGTTTGTGGTGTCCTCCCTCTAAAGAGTCTATGTTGAACTCTTCCGCCTACTATGCGATTAGTAGGAGAGAAGGCCTTGGGGGAACAGTCGAATAGATTGAACGCTGAGTCAACCGACACACACTCACTAGTCGTGTAATACTCTTCTGTTGTACTTACTGTTTAATATATGATATATCTGTAACACTTGTTTTGTTATTTCTTTAACTATTTACTTGGTCACAACATTTACAAACTGGAAAATTGAAGCAACTAGGACGGACATAATTGTGAAAAACCGAAAAGAAAAAAAATGCCTACTAACTGATATGTGGCTTGCCCAGCCTACTGTAACATAGCAGCCAACGAATTTGAATAACTATTGAAGTATAAAGACCTGGAAAATTGAAATAGAAAAAAATGTGGAAATTGAAAACAAGAATATTACTAATCATGGTAGGTGCGCTTGGAATGATAAAAAAAGAACACAACAACATACTGAAAAAAAATCTCTGAAAATCCAAGCTTAAGAGAAATACAAAAAATTGTTCTGATAATTACAGTCCACTCATTAAGAAGAACTTTGTCAATGTAATGCCAGTGATGTTATTGGAGTTATAAAAACAAATAATGAAATGTAGCCATAACAACATACCATTACTCGTAGACTTAGTAGAAAGCGTGACCATAGCAGAAATCGAAAGATAATAATAATAATAATAATAATAATAATAATAATAATAATAATAATAATAATAATAATAAGATATGGCAGTCCCTGCAGACTGCAATGTGTCTTTGAAGATATTCGAAAAACTGTCAAAATACAAGGACCTTGAAATCGAAATCTCAAAAATGTGGCACATGGGAACATCAACAATTCCTGTTGTAGTTGGAGCCCTTGGACTGGTTGGAAAAGATTCCAGTAGGCTGATTGAAGGGATACCTGAAAGTCCATGCCTCAAAGAGATACAAAAAATTGTTCTGACAAGTACAGCCCACACTTTACGAAGGGCTTTATCTATGTAATTTTTTTATTTTTTTTTTTTCCAGTGGAAAGTGTCATGATGCCATTTCTAACCTTAGGTCCCTGGGCGGGACCCGGAAAGAAATGTGTAAACGCCAGATATCAAAGGGAATAATAATAATAATAATGGAAAAGGCCTTGGGGGAAACAGTCCTCATTTTTACAATTATCTTTGTATCTATAAATGTTAGGTGATTTATAATTATTTACTCAGAGACATAACTTCCCTACGGTATCATGTGATTTTGTTGGAGAAGATTCCAGTAGGCTGATTGAAGGGATCCCTGGAAGTTCATGCCTCAAAGAGATACAAAAAATTATGTGGTACAGACCACACTTTACGAAGGGCTTTATCTATGTAATTATTTTTTAATTTAATTTTTTTTTTTGCAGTGGAAAGTGTCATGATGCCATTTCTAACCTTAGATCCCTGGGCGGGACCCGGAAAGAAATGTGTTAACGCCAGAAATCAAAGAAAATAAAAATAATAATAATAATGCAGTGGTAAAGAACCTAAAAAGAAAGCAAATGCAATGTACCAAATGCATAAATGGTCAATAATCTGCCCGTACGAAACAAGATGATGTAGACAAACCCCGTACCTATCAGTGGTTACATAGTGCAGGGTTAAAAGCTGAAACCGAAGGTTTTATTTTTGGTGCATAGGACCAATGCTTGCTAACTAGAAATTACCAAGCACACATACTGAAAAATTGTTAACCCCAAATGCAGATTCTGTGATAAATATCCAGAAACAGTTGACCATCTTATATCAAGTTGCACGGTGTTAGCACTAAATGAATATAAAACACGGAATGGTAGAATGGACCAACGTCTGCATTGGAAAATATGAGATTTTTACAGGAAGGACACTGCAAGAAACGAGTATGAACATCGCCAAGACCTAGTAACAGAGATAGAACCTGTGACAATTTTATGGGACATTACAACACACACATCCAGAACAATCAAAGCTTATCGTCCAAATATTGTGATCAAAGACCACAAGAACAGAATGTGCTTTCTTATTGACATGGAAGTCCCTGAAGATTGTAATGTATATTTGAAGATCTTTTAAATTTTTATCTATTAAAATACAAGGAACTTGAAGTGGAAATCTAAAAAATGTGGCACGTGAGGACATCAATAATTCCAATAGTATCTGGAGCCCTCGGATTGATTGGGAAAGGTTGCGATAAACTCACTGAAAAGATTCCTGTTAGCCCAAGCCTAAAAAAAAATACAAAAATAGTACACACAGGGACAGCTTACATATTACAAAGGGCTTTATCTATGTAAAATATGTGTGATCTTAGGTTTTTTTTGTTTTTGTTTTACAAAAGATTCTCAGTGGAAGTTATTGTGATGTTGTATATTTCTGAACTTAGGTCTCTGGTTAGGACCCAAAAGGAAATTTGCATACAACAGAAAACCAAGTAAATAATAATAATAATAATAATAATAATAATAATAATAATAATAATAATAATAATAATAATAATAATGGCAACAAGATAGTACAAAGAAAGAAAGAAAGAAAGAACGAAAGAAACGTAAAAGAAATTCGACAAAGGGAGCAATTAAAGATAAAATGACTTTCAGGAAAAAAAAGTAATGAAGAAATTCAAAAAAGATAAATAGAAAGAAAGAAATTGTAAAAGAAAGAAAGAAAGAAAGAAATTCAAGAAAGAAAAAAATTCACAAAACATCCCGAAATGGGTAAAAGTAATGAAGAAAAAGAAAAGAAAAAAGAAGGAATAAAAACTAGAAAGAAAACTTTGAAAAAAAAAAGAAGCAATTAAAAAACAAAGACATTAAAATAATAAAAAAATAGAATAAAAATGAAAGAAAGAAAATGAAAAAACGTCCAAGAAAAAAGTAATGAAATTTGAGGGAAACGAAAAGCAAGTTGCTAAATAACTAGAAATAACAGAACTGAGCTAAGTGTAAAACTTCACCTGCTAAAACAGTCGGTTATTTTGTCGGGCGAGACCATTTCTCTCTTCAGAATCTATCTTACATATCTATAAGTCTACCATTCATCCATGCTTAGAATATTGCTGCCATATAGGGTTCAGTGCCGCTGCTAATTCCCTTGAGATAAAATACAAAGAAGAATAAGCAATATCATTGGTACTCATCTGGCAGCTCGGTTTCAGTGATTTTCCCACCGCCGTAAGGTTGCCTCTCTGTGCATTTTCTATAAATTCTTTCATGATAATTGTTCGGATGAGCTCTCCTTATAGCCTCTTTTATTGGCTCCTTTTATTTCTGTCCCCATTTTTCTTTGGTTTAATTCCCCATCCCCTCCCTCGTTAGGTGGTCAGTGATGTCAGTTCTCTGGAGGATGCGGGGCGCCTTTCGTTTCGAGTGTGATTTCGTATTTGCTATTGGGTCAAAATGCGTGTGAGTTTGAATGAGTGTTGGAATAAATGATTGTTTTTATATTATTAAAGTCCAGCTTTAATTTCGTCCAGTTAACTGATGTTTCTGCCACATTTAGAGATTGCGTGTGCGTGTGTGTGGGGGTATTACTAACATTATTTTGTTTAATTTCTTGTAAATAGTTTGGTTTTCATCTTGTAAATACTCATTGGGGTTAGTTTTTTTTTTTAAATTGCTGCGTTATTCCCATCCCTCCACAATGAAATGTAAATAAGGGGACTAGTAGGGCTTTCATAGAGTCAAAGAGGTATTATGGTGAATGTAGTTAGAAAAGTAGGGAAGAATGCGTTGTTTTGGTATTAGGAATATTGTTGTATGTTTGGGTTAGTGTTTGTGGCTAGCTAAGTTTAATGCTAAGACAGAAGAAAACCGCCCCTTTCCCCATTCTCCATTTTGACCCTGTGCCACGTTTCTGTGTATATATTAGAATAAATATCGCTCTTCACTGGGATTGGGGTCGGGTTACTAACACTACTTTATTTAGGTTCTTGTAGATAGCTTTTGTTCCAATTTGTAAATATATTTATATAGAGAGATCCTTGATAAAATCCAAATAATCAGCAATATTAATGGTCCTGACCTGACATCTCTGCTTCAGTCCCTTCCCCACCGCGGTAATGTTGCCTTTCTATAACCTTTTCTATAAATAGTTTCGCGGTTATTGTTCGGATGAGCTCTTCACTAGGATTTAAATGTGTTGTTTTATTCCCCTCCCCACACAGACAATGAATTGTACATATAGACTCTAGTTAGGACTTTCATAGAGACAATGAGGTATTATGGTGAATGTAGTAAGAAAGGTAGGTAAGAATGCGTTGATTTGGTGTAAGGAATATTTTTGTATGTTTGAGTTTTGTATGATTTGTGGCTAGCTAAGTTTAACGTTAAGAGAGAAGAAGACCGTCCTTTTCCCCATTCCCCATTTCGGCCTTGTGCCACATTTTGTATCAACGTCTAAATAAATATCGCTCTTCGATATGGGGTTAGATTTTTTAAATTGTTATTGCATCCCCCCCCACACATACACAGACAATGAATTGTATATATGGGTACTAGTTAGCACTTTCATAGAGACAATGAGGTATTATGGCGGATTCAGTAAGAAAAGTAGGTGCGTTGTTTTGGTGTAAGGAATATGGCTGTATGTTTGAGTCAGTGTTTGTGGCTAGCTAAGTTTAACGATAAGACAGAAGAAGATCGTCCTTTTTTCCCAAACCCCATTTTGGCCTTGTGCCACATTTCTGTGTATATACCAGAATAAATATCGCTCTTCGCTATGCTACCTTCACTTTTTGAATTTAAATGCGCAGTACTAGACTGGGGCGAGATCTCAACAATTTACACTTGAGCTGGCTAGATGTAGCCGTAAGGTCTATGCTGACAATTTCTTCTCTCGCACTTCTCGCTTGTGGAACTCCTTCCGGTTCCATGCTTTCCAGCCAATCGCTGTCTACCGTCCACTTGATTACTCTCTTTCTGCTCAGCATTAATGTTTCTAAATCTTCCACACTTTGGAATCCCTTGTGTTTTAGTGATTCCGATTCCTTGTATGGGGTGATTCCGATTTAAAAAATAAAAATAATAATGATAATAATAATAATAAGAAGAAGAAGAAGAAGAAGAAGAAGAAGAAGAATACGACGGAAACGAAAAATATGGAAAGAAAGAAAAAAAGGAAAAAAAATTGGTAAATCTCCGGAGAGAAAATAACAGTAAAAAGACATGGGAAATGAATAATAATAATAATAATAATAATAATAATAATAATAATAATAATAATAATAATAATAATAATAATAATAGCACTAAAAAGAAGAGGAAGATAGTAGAAAGAAAGAAAGAAAGACAAAAAGAAAGAAACAAAAAAGAGAGAAAGGAAAAAGAAAGAAATATGAACAATATCTGGAATATTCGGTCAGAGCTTATAGTAAAAAGAAATTGGAAATTACTACTACTACTACTACTACTACTACTACTACTACTACTACTACTACTAATAATAATAATAATAATAATAATGGCAATAAAAATAAGAGGAAGTTAGTAGAAAGAAATAAAAACAAAAAGAAATTATAGTAAAAGGAAATGGAAAATTATTAATAATAATAATAATAATAACAATAATAATAATAATAATAACGATGATGATGATACTACTGCTATTATTAATGCTACTACTACTAATGATAATGATGATGATGATAATATTATGATGATGATTATGGAGGAAGAAAGAAAGGAGGAGATACAAATTTCACTATTAAGCTCAATAAACTCAACGAAATAGAAAATTTGGGAAGTATCTGGTAATAACATGATGGAACTAATCGTAACAAAACAAAAAAAAAACAGGAAATGAATAATAATAATAATAATAATAATAATAATAATAATAATAATAATAATAATAATAATAACAACAACAACAACAACAAAGACGAGGAAGAAGATTGGATGAAGAGAGAAAAATCCCCGTTCTGTCCAAGTGGATCGAATATTTTTCAAATCTCGTTGCTTCTCGCACGCTCCTCCCCGCTACATCTCGACCACCACTATTAATCGCGTGTCTCGAGTATAACCCCATTTTCTCTTTTCTTTCAATCTGTTAATCTCCTTTTCGTTTGTCGTGGATTGTATCTGCTTACCGCGGCATGTCGGCTGCACGGTCGGTCTGCCACGAGAACACACACACACACACACACACACACACACACACACACACATACACACTCTCTCTCTATCTCACGCACACACCAACTACTCGGTTGGACATAACTAGTTATTTATTCATTCATTCATTCATTCATTCATTCATTCATTCATTTATTTACCGACTTCTTTACTTATTTATGGTTAGTGTCCACCGGTTTGATATATAAAAGGGATGTTGCTTCAGAAAATTGTATATCGGAGACCCAGAAATTGAATCATCATTTGGAACCGGGAATCCTTATGAACAATACTCATCTCTCTAACTATATCTTTCAATATATATATATATATATATATATATATATATATATATATATATATATATATATATATATATGAGAGAGACATTCTAACATGTATATATTCATCTGTCTCTGTGTCTATTTATCAAAATATATATTATATATATATATACATATCAATACATACATAAATACATATGTATATATATATATATATATATATACATATATATGTATATATATATATATATGTATATATGTATATATATGTATATATATATATATATATGTATATATATATATATATAAATATTAAGAATCTATTTCATCTATGTGTTTGTGTGGGCGTGCGTGCGTGCGCGCATGTGTGTGTGTGAGTGTGCGTGTGCGTGTGCGTGTGTATGTGTTGAAGCAAGTTTTGTTAAATTCGACCAACAAGGTATGTCTGTTTATGTTTTTGCATTTTTCCAATTTTCGAATAAGATATACGTACACTGCGATCATAAGTTTTGCTGCGTATATGCATATATATATATATATATATATATATATATATATATATATATATATATATATATATATATATATATATATATTATATTATATTATATGCATGTGTTTATATATATATATATTAGAAAAATGCAGAATGAAATAACAATCAATCTGTATACATATATACATACACACACACACACAAATAAAGACGCATACACACACATACACACGTAAGTGAGATATTCATCAATATTAAGGAAGAGAACAAAAAAGAATGCAGAAAAAGGAAGGAAGGAAGGAAGGAAGGAAAGCGAGAAGGAAGTAAAGAAGGAAAAAACAAGGAAGAAAGGAAGGAAAGAAAGTGTGAAGGAAGGAAGGAAGGAAGGAAGGAAGGAAGGAAGGAAGGAAGCGAGAAGGAAGAAAAGAAGGAAAAAACAAGGAAGGAAGGAAAGAAAGTGGGAAGGCAGGAAGGAAGGAAAGTAGGGAGGAAGGAAGGAAAAAGGAAGGAAAATGGGGTGGAAGAAAGGAAAAAGGATGGAAGGAAGAAAGGAAAGAAAGAATGAAGGAAAGAAGGAGGGAAGGAGAGGAGGAAGGAAGAAAGGAAAGAAGGTGGGAAGGAAGAAAGGAAAGAAGGTAGGCAGAAAAGAAGGATGGATGGAAGGAAGGAAGGAAAGTGGGAAGGGAGAAAGGATGGAATTGATGAAGGAAGGAAGGAAGATGTTAAGGAAGGAAGGAAGGAAGGAAGGAAGGTGGGAAGGTAGGAAGGAAATAATTGTTGTTAAAAAAAAGAAGACACGGAACTTTGGAATGTGAAAGGGAGAAGCAAAGAGAATGAGAAAGAAGAAAACAGAAAAAATTGGAGAAGAGTTAAAAATGTGAAAGAAAGAAGAAAGACATCTCCACAAGGAAAAGAACGGAAGTAAGTGAGAGAGAAAAGAAAAAGTGAAAAAATATGTAATGGTAGAAAATGAAAGACTCGTAAGCGGACATTTTGAATGCCTGTGGTTGGCAGGAAAGGAACGGCGGGAGATGACCGTAGTTAATCCCCAAACACGTATTGCATGACGGGAAGGGTCTTTTTCGTTTTGATCTAAACTGAAGAACGAAGATGAGAACGTGGTGGGAGGGATAACTATTTGATATAAACACCAACCGTTCAGATAAACTGTCCGTCCATCGATTTGATTGGAAAAAGGCCAAAAATAAATGATTTGCTTTATTGCAAGTGCAAGGTAACTGAATCATTTAAAGTATTGGCTTTTGGTTTTATCTTTTTTCAAATAGTGGATTTATTGTCTTTTTTAAAGAGAATTAGTTAGATTTTCGTCGTTCATTGGCTAAAATTTTTTTTGTTTCGTTTTTAAATAATAGTCAATGTCTTAATAAATAATTTGTGGAAGAAAGAAAGAATTTAAAAAAAAAAGAAATAATTGATGAAATGAATTAAGAATGAATGTATAAAACGAAGAAAAACTGAATTATAATTGTCCTTGTCCCTCTCTTCTCGGTCTTCTGGCTAAGATCAAAGTGTAGCATCTGTTCGCAGATTACTCACTGAATGATCGCCTATGGGGCCGGGATTCTTCCTCCGATACAGGCCGGCGGCAGGGATTCGTCCCTGCGCTGGTAGTATCGTGGCTACGTCTGACTAGCTATGACCAGCTTGGACAAGCTATGACCAGCCAAGACCAGCCATGACTAGCTAAAACCAAAGCACTACGACCCGGGTGAAAACTCGGGTCCATTCCCCCTCCCTTCCCACGTTAAACTCCAACCTTGTGTCACAACCTGGCCCTGTGGGAGGTCAAGTAAATCCCGGGATTCTTCCTCCGATACAGGCCGGCGGCAGGGATTCGTCCCTGCGCTGGTAGTATCGTGGCTACGTATGACCAGCTCTGACCAGCTTGGACAAGCTATCCCCCTCCCCTTCCCACGTTAAACTCCGACCTTGTGTCACAACCTGGCCCTGTGGGAGGTCAAGTAAATCCCGTGTAGTATCTGTTCCCGGATCGCTCGCTTAATGATCGCCTTTTGGCTGAGATTCGATCACTGATACATGCCTGACACAGGGATTCGTAACTTCGCTGGTAGTATCGCGGCTACGTTTAGCTATGACCAGCTTTGATCAGCTCTGACCAGCTTGGACAAGCTAGGACCAGCTTGGACAAGCTAAGACCAGCAAAGTCCAGCGGCCCGGAAACACTCGGGTCCCCACGTTAAAACCGACCTTGTGTCACAATCTGGGGGGTCAAGTAGATACTAAGTGTAGTATCTGTTCTTATCAGCTAAATCTGATTCTCTTTCGCTCTTTAAAAATCTGGCGTTCCGTCTTTCTTTCTTTCTCCCTAAAACAGCATAAAAAAGAATACCCAGAGAAAAAACCGCGAAAATTTCACGGTTTTCCTATTTGAATTTTCAGATGAATCTTAATTCTTCAGTTAATGATTAAATACGCTCATAGCGAGTTCAACAACAATAAAACATCAGTAGAAATTCCCCTATTGCGTCGTTAAATATTCGAGCGTAACAACTTTAACAAAATACAGTAGAATCCCTGACAACTGGACTAAGAAAGCATTCTGGATACGAGGAATTGGTTACAAAGTCCGGATATGAGGGGTTATATTCAGATTAAAATAAAAGTATTGAAATCAGGTTTAACATTTATTTTCAATGTTTTGTAAACAAAATAAGCTAATGGTGAGTGAAATATAACGGAATTGATTTTAAGGAAAAAGAAATAAATTATATAAGGTTAATGTAAATTCATTAAATTAAGTATGCCACGTATGCAAATCAAATAATGTAACGAGGATTTTTTAATCGCTGTTGCAGGATGATTCTTTCTCTTCTGATGTCATTCTCAACTTTTTCCGCATTTCGTTTTGCTTTTGTTCTTGAAATTTTTTAAACGAAAGACACTTTTTAACTCTGCGTGCGTTATTGCAATTGTCATAGCTGAATGCCGGTTTTCTTTCCATAAAACTGACAACCTTTTCAATAGGTTTTTCAATTTCAGTCCAGGTTTCATCACAATCATGCATTTCGTCGCTATCTTGTTGCAGATATGTCGCATTGTCATCCTTTCCTCTTATTCCCATCATCTTTTGCATCAATACAAGTCATTAGGGTGAAATAAGCATAAGCAATTATCCAAAGTAAATTTCCTGAAAAACAGAAATTTCAAATCAGTTACATATCAACCAAACGGTTCAAATATTCACAGCAAATATGTGGGATTCAGGATATAAGGGATTCCGGATGTAATGGATTCTGGATGTAAGGGATTCCGGGTATGAGGGATTCCGTATGTAAGGTGATTCCCGGTATGTGTGATTCCGGATGTAATGGAATTCGGGTATGAGGGATTCCGGATGTAAGGGATTCCAGGTATGAGGGATTCCGGATGTAAGGGAATCCGGGTATGAGGGATTCCGAATGTAAGGGATTCCAGGTATGAGGGATTCCGGATGTAAGGGATTCCGGGTATGAGGGATTCCGGATGTAAGGGATTCCAGGTATGAGGGATTCCGGATGTAAGAGATTCCATGTATGAAGGATTCCGGATGTAAGGGATTCCAGGTATGAGGGATTCCGGGTATGAGGGATTCCGGATGTAAGGGATTCCGGGTATGAGGGATTCCGGATGTAAGGGATTCCGGGTATGAGGGATTCCGGATGTAAGGGATTCCAGGTATGAGGGTTTCCAGGTATGAGGGATTCCGGATGTAATGTATTCCGGGTATGAGGGATTCCGGATGTAAGGGATTCCGAGTATGATGGATTTCGGATGTAAGGGATTCCAGGTATGAGGGATTCCGGATGAAAGGGATTCCGGGTATGAGGGATTCCAGATGTAAGGGATTCCAGGTATGAGGGATTCCAGATGTAAGGGATTCCTGGTATGAGGGATTCCGGATGAAAAGGATTCCAGGTATGAAGGATTCCGGATGTAAGCGATTCCGGGTATGAGGTATTCCGGATGTAAGGGATTCCGGGTATGAAGGATTCCGGATGCAATGGATTCCAGGTATGAGGGATTCCGGGTATGAGGGATTCCGGATGTAAAGGATTCCGGGTATGAGGGATTCTGGGTATGAGGGATTCTGGGTATGAGGGATTCCGGATGTAAGGGATTCCGGATGTAAGGGATTCTAGGTATGAGGGAATCCGGTTGTAAGGGATTCCGGGTATGAGGGATTCCGGATGTAAGGGATTCCAGGTATGAGGGATTCCTGGTATGAGGGATTCCGGATGTAAGGTATTCCGGGTATGAGGGATTCCGGATGTAAGGTATTACGGTATGAGGGATTCCGGATGTAAGGGATTCCAGGTATGAAGGATTCCGGATGTAAGGGATTCCAGGTATGAGGGATTCCGGATGTAAGGGATTCCGGGTATGAGGGATTCCGGATGTAAGGGATTCCGGGTATGAGGGATTCCGGATGTAAGGGATTCCAGGTATGAGGGATTCCGGATGTTAGGGATTCCGGGTATGAGGGATTCCGGATGAAAGGGATTCCAGGTATGAAGGATTCCGGATGTAAACGATTCCGGGTATGAGGGATTCCGGATGTAATGTATTCCGGGTATAAGGGATTCCGGATGTAAGGGATTCCGGGTATGAGGGATTCTACTGTAATTGATGAATGAATAAAGAATGAATGCAGAAAACGAAGAAAGTAAGAAAGAAGAAAAACTGAAGGAAAGAAAAGAAAGAGTATATATGTAGTATGGAAAGTGATACGTAAAAAATGAGTAAATAAAAGAAACAAGCAAACAAAAAGAGAGATGGTATAGTTCTTTTCTCATTGTAGCTTAGATATGGTACAAGGCCAAAAGTATGAGAACCCGGTGAGGATCAAACTCATTATTCGGTCGTAACTGATTTAGCTAGACAAGCTTGTTAACACCATGTCGAAGTACCCAAAAATGATTTTCTAACCGTAGCTTGAATGTGGCATGAGGCCGAAAGTGTGGAGCTTGCAGGGTGGATCGAACTCCCTATTCAGTCGTAATTGATCTACCGAGACAAACTTGTTAACTATTACATCACGTCAAAGCACCTATAATGGGAATGTATGGTGATATTAATCATGAAAGTAGGAATGAAAAATGAAATACCGAAAGAAGGAACAAATTAATAGAAAATTCTATATTGGTTGTACTAAGAAATCTTTTAAGACTAGGTGGTATCAACATATCTTGTCTTTCAACAATAATACTTACAGAAATAATATATCACTTTCTATATATTTTTGAAGTTTAAAAGATGATAATGAAACTCCTAAGGTGAAATGGAAAAATATTCAAAATAGCAAGGACTTATCTAAAACCTGTTTTCTGTGTTTACATGAAAACTGGAAAGTGTCAGATCCTTTGATAAGAATTCTTTATTAAATCAAAGATCCGAATTAACGGTAAATTGTAAACACAACCTACCTTTTACCTTACATTTCAGTTAAACTTTTTAATTTAACTATGTTTTTTCTTAGTTGAACTATGTTGCACCATATATGGCTTATCTTTCTATTTGTATGACTAATTTGGATTTAATTTAGTTCTGTATTGATCTTCTAGTAGTATCATTAACATCCTATACTGATTATATTGATTTAACGGTTGCAAATTATTTACCAAATAATTCTATATATTTAGATTATTTACTAGTTTCTTAAAGCGGCACCTTATCTACCAAATACAAAAATATGTAGATAATCGACAAAGCTTATAACTCGTTGGACATTTGGCTAAATTACCTCTCTACCCCACCCCACTTTTATTTCTTATGAAAGTTGACTGTTTGGCATGTGTACATTTATTGTAACCATTTGTATTAGTCTTTAAGTTAATGTCTGGCTGCTGCTGCTGCTAAATGTCAGGTCTTGGCCATGACATATTTCTAAGATAATAATTTCTAATATTTTTCTTTTTCGCTCATTTTGAATTTAACGTAGGTATATTCGATTGGTTGACCAGGGTAAAGCCCTCAAGCCTTATATTTTTTCAAAAAATGAGAATGCATTTTGCTTACGAAACCAAATTAATTGTTCACTCGTCAGTAATTTACAATCACCTGAGACACATCGTCATGCGTTGAAATACGACTGTAATTGTGTACCGATTCTTACATGTTTTTGTTTAATATCCATATATATATATATATATATATATATATATATATATATATATATATATATATATATATATATAGTAAAGGTAATAAACCTGTTGGTATATAATTCGAGTGGATCCTAAGAATAATCCTCGGGTCCCCAGCTTAAAAACTGTCTTTGCGTCACAACTCGTCTTAGTGGCGAGACAGAGAAATACCTAGTGTGTAAACTGCTCTCTCGAGTAGGTTGTAACACATTGATACTTACCGGGCGCAGGGATCTAGTATCACTGATAGTATCACGGATATGGCTAGCTTGGACCGGCTCTGGCCAGCTTGGACCAGCTATATCCAGCCAAGACCAGCTATGACTAGCTTAGACCTGCTTAGACAAGCTAAGACCAGCGGCCTGAGTGACGACACGTTAAAAACCGACCTTGTGTCACAAGCTGACTCAGTGGGGAGTCAAGTAAATACTTACTGCTCTCTCGATTAGTTTGTAACACCCTAGTTATCATTCAGTTGCGTCTCTGTCTTTGGGTAGAGTGCATTCAGGGGCGGCTCCGTCAAAGGACACAGTCGCAACAGAGGAAAAATTATACTGAGAGGTGCCCAGCCCTGGAGAACAACTGCACAGGGCCGCGCCCTCTCATTATACTAGAGAGAGGGATCAGTGCTCGCGACGAGGCCAGCGCAACCGAGGGTTGAGTGGTCTGCTGAAGCATTTCCCAATTATTAAATTTTGACTCTTATTTCTTTGACATTAATGTCCGATCCTTTATTTCCACTAGTAGTATTAGTAGTAATATTATCTTGAATTTTATTATTATTATTATTAGATGAAGCCTTGTCAATTCTTATTCATTTTTCACTAGTATTTCTTTCGTTTTCATTTCAAATACTTTATTTCCACTAGTAGTATTAGTAGTAATATTATCTTGAATTTTATTATTATTATTATTAGATGAAGCCTTGTCAATTCTTATTCATTTTTCACTAGTATTTCTTTCGTTTTCATTTCAAATACTTTATTTCCACTAGTAGTATTAGTAGTAATATTATCTGGAATTTTATTATTATTATTATTATTAGATGAAGCCTTGTCAATTCTTATTCATTTTTCACTAGTATTTCTTTCATCTTCATTTCAATTGCTTTATTTCCACTAGTAGTATTAGTAGTAATATTATCTGGAATTTTATTATTATTATTATTATTAGATGAAGCCTTGTCAATTCTTATTCATTTTTCACTAGTATTTCTTTCATCTTCATTTCAATTGCTTTATTTCCACTAGTAGTATTAGTAGTAATATTATCTTGAATTTTATTATTATTATTATTAGATGAAGCCTAGTCAATTCTTATTCATTTTTCACTAGTATTTCTTTCATCTTCATTTCAATTGCTTTATTTCCACTAGTAGTATTAGTAGTAATATTATCTGGAATTTTATTATTATTATTATTATTAGATGAAGCCTTGTCAATTCTTATTCATTTTTCACTAGTATTTCTTTCATCTTCATTTCAATTGCTTTATTTCCACTAGTAGTATTAGTAGTAATATTATCTTGAATTTTATTATTATTATTATTATTAGATGAAGCCTTGTCAATTCTTATTCATTTTTCACTAGTATTTCTTTCATCTTCATTTCAATTGCTTTATTTCCACTAGTAGTATTAGTAGTAATATTATCTTGAATTTTATTATTATTATTATTATTAGATGAAGCCTTGTCAATTCTTATTCATTTTTCACTAGTATTTCTTTCATCTTCATTTCAATTGCTTTATTTCCACTAGTAGTATTAGTAGTAATATTATCTTGAATTTTATTATTATTATTATTATTAGATGAAGCCTTGTCAATTCTTATTCATTTTTCACTAGTATTTCTTTCATCTTCATTTCAATTGCTTTATTTCCACTAGTAGTATTAGTAGTAATATTATCTGGAATTTTATTATTATTATTATTAGATGAAGCCTTGTCAATTCTTATTCATTTTTCACTAGTATTTCTTTCATCTTCATTTCAATTGCTTTATTTCCACTAGTAGTATTAGTAGTAATATTATCTTGAATTTTATTATTATTATTATTAGATGAAGCCTAGTCAATTCTTATTCATTTTTCACTAGTATTTCTTTCATCTTCATTTCAATTGCTTTATTTCCACTAGTAGTATTAGTAGTAATATTATCTGGAATTTTATTATTATTATTATTATTAGATGAAGCCTTGTCAATTCTTATTCATTTTTCACTAGTATTTCTTTCATCTTCATTTCAATTGCTTTATTTCCACTAGTAGTATTAGTAGTAATATTATCTTGAATTTTATTATTATTATTATTATTAGATGAAGCCTTGTCAATTCTTATTCATTTTTCACTAGTATTTCTTTCATCTTCATTTCAATTGCTTTATTTCCACTAGTAGTATTAGTAGTAATATTATCTTGAATTTTATTATTATTATTATTATTAGATGAAGCCTTGTCAATTCTTATTCATTTTTCACTAGTATTTCTTTCATCTTCATTTCAATTGCTTTATTTCCACTAGTAGTATTAGCAGTAATATTATCTTGAATTTTATTATTATTATTATTATTAGATGAAGCCTTGTCAATTCTTATTCATTTTTCACTAGTATTTCTTTCATCTTCATTTCAATTGCTTTATTTCCACTAGTAGTATTAGTAGTAATATTATCTTGAATTTTATTATTATTATTATTATTAGATGAAGCCTTGTCAATTCTTATTCATTTTTCACTAGTATTTCTTTCATCTTCATTTCAATTGCTTTATTTCCACTAGTAGTATTAGTAATAATATTATCTGGAATTTTATTATTATTATTATTATTATTATTATTATTATTATTATTATTATTATTACTAGATTTTCAGTTATAAACTTTTTATTCATATTTCTTTTATCTTGATCCCAGTTGCTTTTCATCACAACACCCACATTTTTATTCTATGTTGTTTCATCAATGAAATTCGGATACTATATCTAAGACCGATTAATTGATTGATTCTTATTTACGGTTTGTCAACCTTTTATAGGCTATTTAAAGCCAGAAAATATTTTTAAGATTTAAGAATTTTTTGAAGATAATAATGATTTATTGGTACAAGTCCTGTTAATTAGCCCATAGCTGGGGAGCTGGTCGATTTATACCCCTCCAAGGGGTATTTGTACGTAAGTGATTATATCGAACACGACCGAAACAGGAAGTCACCTTTCTGATTTAAAATTACGAGTCTTTATCCATTATGACAGTCGCACATCTAAGCTTGCAGCACTTGGTATTCCCAAGTGGTCACCTATCTAGGTACTAACCAGGCTTGACGTTGCTTAACTTTGATGAACGTATAAGAACCGATGTTTCAAAGTGATATAGATGTATGCATCTATACCTAAATCTACTAGTGTAAATAATAAACAATTGTTGTTGATCAAGAAGTTTGTTTGTTTGTTTTTTTTTACGAAAGAAATCAAAGAACAATGAAAATTACAAAGTTAAAAACGTAATGAATTAGATCCTCACTGGGTGTCCTATAAAAAATTCGGCAAATATCGACAAATATTGATATTTCGTAAAACCAAACAACAATCTAAAGATCCTACACTGGTCTTTTGCTGGATGCCAAACCAGTAGAGATCTCTGTCATGGTACTATAGTAGTTTTAGGAGAATTTCTGAAGTAACACTTCCATTTACTCTTTTAAAAGGTCCCCTATTGATAAACATTATCGTGAATTTGCTAGAACTTCATATTGAGCCAGTACTTCTAGCTGAGTAAATAACAATCAAAAGACTAAACTTTAACAGTTTTTTTATTTTTTGCTAAGCTTAATACTTTAACCTTCATATAATTTTCAATATAATGTTCTGGCTTGATTAAAAGAAATATAAAATGTGTTGGTTGTTAAATACTGGTTAGAGCATGTTTTACTTAGATTTTGGTAAATGTTTCGTGTTGTTTTTTTTAGTGTCGTTAATTGAGCAAAGAAAGAAAGAAGGAAGGGAAAAGAAAGAACGAAAGAAAGAAAGAGAAGAAATGAAGGAAGGAAGGAAGGAAAGTAGGAAAGAAAAGAAAGAGAAATCTGACAGAAAGAAAAAGAAAAGCGAGAAAGCAGCAGTATAGAAAAGAAAGAAAGACAGAAAGGAATGGAATGGAAGGAGGTAGGGATATAGAGAAGAAAGTAGGAGAGAATTAAAAGCAGAAGAAAAACGAAAAAAAAAAGAAGGAAAGAAAAGGTGGCGGAATAGATAAGGAAGAAAGAAAGAAATGAAGGAAGGGATGAAGAAAAGAAAGGGAAGTCAGAATGAAAGAAGAAATAGGAACGAATGAAAAAGAAACGCAACAAAGCTGCTGGATAGAAAAGAAAGAAAAAACGTAGAAAAAGGCAGAATAGAAGAAAGAAAGAAAGAAAGAAAGGGAGAGATAAAGAAAAACAATTGTAAGTGGTGCAATAAAAGAAAAAATAAAGGAAAGAAAGAAGAAAGCAGGAAAGAAAGGAGAAAAAGAAATAATAGAAAAGATAGCATATAAAGGAAGAGAAAAGAAAGAAAAAGTAAAAGGAAGCAAGAATCAAAATGTAAGGAAGAAAGAAAAGAGCAAGAAAAGAAAGAAAATAGAGGCTGAAAGTAAATGCATCTCAGAAAAAAAAGAAAGGAAAGAAGCATAAAAAAAGAAAGAGAAAGAGAGAGAAGAGAAGAAAGGAGGGGGAAAAAAGAAAGAACAGAAGTATGTCAGATGGTTTCATTGTAACAGACGATAAAGTCATTTAAGTTATTCTCTCGACAGCAGTTTCACAACTATCAATTGTCGAACGGAAGTTTTTTTTATGTATTCAAACACAACATGGCGTCTTTTCTCCTCTTTAGTTTTCCATACTGCACGACAAAAAATCAGTCAGTCTTTTTACTGTTTTATTTCAGAGTTTTTGTTTATTTGCATTTTTTTAAATTCAAAAACACGCCTCCTGTCGAAGAAACATTAACTTGCAGAAGGTTGACTGCTAAACACAATTCCTGGTAATAAGATCTTGTCAAATTCTTTTTAGGGTTTCCTAATCAAAGAAATCCACATCAAGGGAACCCGACGACAGCTTGCAGAGAAGGGAAACCCAAAGGGAATCTTCTTAGCCATCGTTCCTCTAGCACAGGTTTCTTTGTATATCAACCATATTAGCGCCTGTACGTGCACAGTTAAAAGTATTCAATTTGAAAATTAATAAAGGCAACAAGACGTGTTCTTATTTCAAAATGTAAAGAGGGATTTTGTTAGTTTAAAGCCAGACCACCCCAAAACAAAACGATAGCCTGGAGGAATTATCATTAATAACCATACCCATCAATCCGTCCCCCGTCACCCAGAAAAAATTAAAACAATGCATGTGGAATGTCAAATATTGACAACAACAGAAAAACAAAGCGACTGGTTTCATATTCCGAAGTTGGTATCAGAATAGAACAAGAGTAAATAAACACAGTCCATTTCCCATAATAATTTATACACATAGTGAGGTGAAACATTTACATATGAAGTCACAAAGACTATAAGTAGGTACAGCTATTACCCCAGAGACAGTTGAGTGCATACTACTTCCCGTGATTCAGTAACACTACACTACATATAGTGTATGAAAGAGTATGCAAATGTAACTAGTATTATTGGATAAAAGCGAAAAATATATCTGCACAATAATAGTTGATACATTTAGTGTGTGAAAAGTGTATGCAAATGTAACAAGTATTATGGGTCAGAAGCGAAAAAATATGTCTGTCCCACAATTGTTGATACATTTAGTGTATGAAATGTGTATGCAAATGTAACAAGTATTATGGGACAGAAGCGAAAAAATATGTCTGTCCCACAATTGCTGATACATTTAGTGTATGAAATGTGTATGCAAATGTAACAAGTATTATGGGACAGAAGCGGAAAAATATGTCTGTCCCACAATTGTTGATACATTTAGTGTATGAAATGTGTATGCAAATGTAACAAGTATTATGAGACAGAAGCGGAAAAATATGTCTGTCCCACAATTGTTGATACATTTAGTGTATGAAATGTGTATGCAAATGTAACTAGTATTATGGGACAGAAGCGGAAAAATATGTCTGTCCAACAATTGTTGATACATTTAGTGTATGAAATGTGTATGCAAATGTAATTAGTATTATGGGACAGAAGCGGGAAAATATGTCTGTCCCACAATTGTTGATACATTTAGTGTATGAAATGTGTATGCAAATGTAACAAGTATTATGGGACAGAAGCGGAAAAATATGTCTGTCCTACAATTGTTGATACATTTAGTGTATGAAATGTGTATGCAAATGTAACAAATATTATGGGACAGAAGCGGAAAAATATGTCTGTCCCACAATTGTTGATACATTTAGTGTATGAAATGTGTATGCAAATGTAACTAGTATTATGGGTCCGAAGCGAAAAAATACGTCTGTCCCACAATTGTCGATGCATTAATGTATGAAATGTGTATGAAAATGTAACAAGTATTATGCGACAGAAGCGGAAAAATATGTCTGTCCCACAATTGTTGATACATTTAGTGTATGAAATGTGTATGCAAATGTAATTAGTATTATGGGACAGAAGCGGAAAAATATGTCTGTCCCACAATTGTTGATACATTTAGTGTATGAAATGTGTATGCAAATGTAACAAGTATTATGCGACAGAAGCGGAAAAATATGTCTGTCCCACAATTGTTGATACATTTAGTGTATGAAATGTGTATGCAAATGTAACTAGTATTATGGGACAGAAGCGGAAAAATATGTCTGTCCCACAATTGTTGATACATTTAGTGTATGAAATGTGTACGCAAATGTAACAAGTATTATGCGTCCGAAGCGGAAAAATACGTCTGTCCCACAATTGTCGATGCATTAATGTATGAAATGTGTATGCAAATGTAACAAGTATTATGGGACAGAAGCGGAAATATATGTCTGTCCCACAATTGTTGATACATTTAGTGTATGAAATGTGTATGCAAATGTAACAAGTATTATGGGACAGAAGCGGAAAAATATGTCTGTCCCACAATTGTTGATACATTTAGTGTATGAAATGTGTATGCAAATGTAACAAGTATTATGGGACAGAAGCGGAAATATATGTCTGTCCCACAATTGTTGATACATTTAGTGTATGAAATGTGTATGCAAATGTAACTAGTATTATGGGACAGAAGCGGAAAAATATGTCTGTCCCACAATTGTTGATACATTTAGTGTATGAAATGTGTATGCAAATGTAACAAGTATTATGCGACAGAAGCGGAAAAATATGTCTGTCCCACAATTGCTGATACATTTAGTGTATGAAATGTGTATGCAAATGTAACGAGTATTATGGGACAGAAGCGGGAAAATATGTCTGTCCCACAATTGTTGATACATTTAGTGTATGAAATGTGTATGCAAATGTAACAAGTATTATGCGACAGAAGCGGAAAAATATGTCTGTCCCACAATTGTTGATACATTTAGTGTATGAAATGTGTATGCAAATGTAATGAGTATTATGGGACAGAAGCGGAAAAATATGTCTGTCCCACAATTGTTGATACATTTAGTGTATGAAATGTGTATGCAAATGTAACAAGTATTATGGGACAGAAGCGGAAATATATGTCTGTCCCACAATTGTTGATACATTTAGTGTATGAAATGTGTATGCAAATGTAACTAGTATTATGGGACAGAAGCGGAAAAATATGTCTGTCCCACAATTGTTGATACATTTAGTGTATGAAATGTGTATGCAAATGTAACAAGTATTATGCGACAGAAGCGGAAAAATATGTCTGTCCCACAATTGTTGATACATTTAGTGTATGAAATGTGTATGCAAATGTAACAAGTATTATGCGACAGAAGCGGAAAAATATGTCTGTCCCACAATTGTTGATACATTTAGTGTATGAAATGTGTATGCAAATGTAACAAGTATTATGGGACAGAAGCGGAAATATATGTCTGTCCCACAATTGTTGATACATTTAGTGTATGAAATGTGTATGCAAATGTAACTAGTATTATGGGACAGAAGCGGAAAAATATGTCTGTCCCACAATTGTTGATACATTTAGTGTATGAAATGTGTATGCAAATGTAACAAGTATTATGGGACAGAAGCGGAAAAATATGTCTGTCCCACAATTGTTGATACATTTAGTGTATGAAATGTGTATGCAAATGTAACAAGTATTATGGGACAGAAGCGGAAATATATGTCTGTCCCACAATTGTTGATACATTTAGTGTATGAAATGTGTATGCAAATGTAACAAGTATTATGCGACAGAAGCGGAAAAATATGTCTGTCCCACAATTGTTGATACATTTAGTGTATGAAATGTGTATGCAAATGTAACAAGTATTATGGGACAGAAGCGGAAAAATATGTCTGTCCCACAATTGTTGATACATTTAGTGTATGAAATGTGTATGCAAATGTAACAAGTATTATGGGACAGAAGCGGAAATATATGTCTGTCCCACAATTGTTGATACATTTAGTGTATGAAATGTGTATGCAAATGTAACTAGTATTATGGGACAGAAGCGGAAAAATATGTCTGTCCCACAATTGTTTATACATTTAGTGTATGAAATGTGTATGCAAATGTAACAAGTATTATGCGACAGAAGCGGAAAAATATGTCTGTCCCACAATTGCTGATACATTTAGTGTATGAAATGTGTATGCAAATGTAACTAGTATTATGGGACAGAAGCGGAAAAATATGTCTGTCCCACAATTGTTGATACATTTAGTGTATGAAATGTGTATGCAAATGTAACAAGTATTATGGGACAGAAGCGGAAATATATGTCTGTCCCACAATTGTTGATACATTTAGTGTATGAAATGTGTATGCAAATGTAACAAGTATTATGCGACAGAAGCGGAAAAATATGTCTGTCCCACAATTGTTGATACATTTAGTGTATGAAATGTGTATGCAAATGTAACAAGTATTATGGGACAGAAGCGGAAAAATATGTCTGTCCCACAATTGTTGATACATTTAGTGTATGAAATGTGTATGCAAATGTAACAAGTATTATGGGACAGAAGCGGAAATATATGTCTGTCCCACAATTGTTGATACATTTAGTGTATGAAATGTGTATGCAAATGTAACTAGTATTATGGGACAGAAGCGGAAAAATATGTCTGTCCCACAATTGTTGATACATTTAGTGTATGAAATGTGTATGCAAATGTAACAAGTATTATGCGACAGAAGCGGAAAAATATGTCTGTCCCACAATTGCTGATACATTTAGTGTATGAAATGTGTATGCAAATGTAATGAGTATTATGGGACAGAAGCGGAAAAATATGTCTGTCCCACAATTGTTGATACATTTAGTGTATGAAATGTGTATGCAAATGTAACAAGTATTATGGGTCCGAAGCGGAAAAATACGTCTGTCCCACAATTGTTGATACATTTAGTGTATGAAATGTGTATGCAAATGTAACAAGTATTATGCGACAGAAGCGGAAAAATATGTCTGTCCCACAATTGCTGATACATTTAGTGTATGAAATGTGTATGCAAATGTAATGAGTATTATGGGACAGAAGCGGAAAAATATGTCTGTCCCACAATTGTTGATACATTTAGTGTATGAAATGTGTATGCAAATGTAACAAGTATTATGGGTCCGAAGCGGAAAAATACGTCTGTCCCACAATTGTCGATGCATTAATGTATGAAATGTGTATGCAAATGTAACAAGTATTATGGGACAGAAGCGGAAATATATGTCTGTCCTACAATTGTTGATACATTTAGTGTATGAAATGTGTATGCAAATGTAACTAGTATTATGGGTCCGAAGCGGAAAAATACGTCTGTCCCACAATTGTCGATGCATTAATGTATGAAATGTGTATGCAAATGTAACAAGTATTATGCGACTGAAGCGGAAAAATATGTCTGTCCCACAATTGTTGATACATTTAGTGTATGAAATGTGTATGCAAATGTAACAAGTATTATGGGACAGAAGCGGAAAAATATGTCTGTCCCACAATTGTTGATACATTTAGTGTATGAAATGTGTATGCAAATGTAACAAGTATTATGGGACAGAAGCGGAAATATATGTCTGTCCTACAATTGTTGATACATTTAGTGTATGAAATGTGTATGCAAATGTAACTAGTATTATGGGTCCGAAGCGGAAAAATACGTCTGTCCCACAATTGTCGATGCATTAATGTATGAAATGTGTATGCAAATGTAACAAGTATTATGCGACTGAAGCGGAAAAATATGTCTGTCCCACAATTGTTGATACATTTAGTGTATGAAATGTGTATGCAAATGTAACAAGTATTATGGGACAGAAGCGGAAAAATATGTCTGTCCCACAATTGTTGATACATTTAGTGTATGAAATGTGTATGCAAATGTAACAAGTATTATGGGACAGAAGCGGAAATATATGTCTGTTCCACAATTGTTGATACATTTAGTATATGAAATGTGTATGCAAATGTAACAAGTATTATGCGACAGAAGCGGAAAAATATGTCTGTCCCACAATTGCTGATACATTTAGTGTATGAAATGTGTATGCAAATGTAATGAGTATTATGGGACAGAAGCGGAAAAATATGTCTGTCCCACAATTGTTGATACATTTAGTGTATGAAATGTGTATGCAAATGTAACAAGTATTATGGGTCCGAAGCGGAAAAATACGTCTGTCCCACAATTGTCGATGCATTAATGTATGAAATGTGTATGCAAATGTAACAAGTATTATGGGACAGAAGCGGAAAAATATGTCTGTCCCACAATTGCTGATACATTTAGTGTATGAAATGTGTATGCAAATGTAATGAGTATTATGGGACAGAAGCGGAAAAATATGTCTGTCCCACAATTGTTGATACATTTAGTGTATGAAATGTGTATGCAAATGTAACAAGTATTATGGGACAGAAGCGGAAAAATATGTCTGTCCCACAATTGTTGATACATTTAGTGTATGAAATGTGTATGCAAATGTAACAAGTATTATGGGTCCGAAGCGGAAAAATACGTCTGTCCCACAATTGTCGATGCATTAATGTATGAAATGTGTATGCAAATGTAACAAGTATTATGGGACAGAAGCGGAAATATATGTCTGTCCTACAATTGTTGATACATTTAGTGTATGAAATGTGTATGCAAATGTAACTAGTATTATGGGTCCGAAGCGGAAAAATACGTCTGTCCCACAATTGTCGATGCATTAATGTATGAAATGTGTATGCAAATGTAACAAGTATTATGCGACTGAAGCGGAAAAATATGTCTGTCCCACAATTGTTGATACATTTAGTGTATGAAATGTGTATGCAAATGTAACAAGTATTATGGGACAGAAGCGGAAAAATATGTCTGTCCCACAATTGTTGATACATTTAGTGTATGAAATGTGTATGCAAATGTAACAAGTATTATGGGACAGAAGCGGAAATATATGTCTGTCCTACAATTGTTGATACATTTAGTGTATGAAATGTGTATGCAAATGTAACTAGTATTATGGGTCCGAAGCGGAAAAATACGTCTGTCCCACAATTGTCGATGCATTAATGTATGAAATGTGTATGCAAATGTAACAAGTATTATGCGACTGAAGCGGAAAAATATGTCTGTCCCACAATTGTTGATACATTTAGTGTATGAAATGTGTATGCAAATGTAACAAGTATTATGGGACAGAAGCGGAAATATATGTCTGTTCCACAATTGTTGATACATTTAGTATATGAAATGTGTATGCAAATGTAACAAGTATTATGCGACAGAAGCGGAAAAATATGTCTGTCCCACAATTGCTGATACATTTAGTGTATGAAATGTGTATGCAAATGTAATGAGTATTATGGGACAGAAGCGGAAAAATATGTCTGTCCCACAATTGTTGATACATTTAGTGTATGAAATGTGTATGCAAATGTAACAAGTATTATGGGTCCGAAGCGGAAAAATACGTCTGTCCCACAATTGTCGATGCATTAATGTATGAAATGTGTATGCAAATGTAACAAGTATTATGGGACAGAAGCGGAAAAATATGTCTGTCCCACAATTGCTGATACATTTAGTGTATGAAATGTGTATGCAAATGTAATGAGTATTATGGGACAGAAGCGGAAAAATATGTCTGTCCCACAATTGTTGATACATTTAGTGTATGAAATGTGTATGCAAATGTAACAAGTATTATGGGACAGAAGCGGAAAAATATGTCTGTCCCACAATTGTTGATACATTTAGTGTATGAAATGTGTATGCAAATGTAACAAGTATTATGGGTCCGAAGCGGAAAAATACGTCTGTCCCACAATTGTTGATACATTTAGTGTATGAAATGTGTATGCAAATGTAACAAGTATTATGCGACAGAAGCGGAAAAATATGTCTGTCCCACAATTGCTGATACATTTAGTGTATGAAATGTGTATGCAAATGTAATGAGTATTATGGGACAGAAGCGGAAAAATATGTCTGTCCCACAATTGTTGATACATTTAGTGTATGAAATGTCTATGCAAATGTAACAAGTATTATGGGTCCGAAGCGGAAAAATACGTCTGTCCCACAATTGCTGATACATTTAGTGTATGAAATGTGTATGCAAATGTAACAAGTATTATGGGACAGAAGCGGAAAAATATGTCTGTCCCACAATTGTCGATGCATTAATGTATGAAATGTGTATGCAAATGTAACAAGTATTATGGGACAGAAGCGGAAATATATGTCTGTCCTACAATTGTTGATACATTTAGTGTATGAAATGTGTATGCAAATGTAACTAGTATTATGGGTCCGAAGCGGAAAAATACGTCTGTCCCACAATTGTCGATGCATTAATGTATGAAATGTGTATGCAAATGTAACAAGTATTATGCGACTGAAGCGGAAAAATATGTCTGTCCCACAATTGTTGATACATTTAGTGTATGAAATGTGTATGCAAATGTAACTAGTATTATGGGACAGAAGCGGAAAAATATGTCTGTTCCACAATTGTTGATACATTTAGTGTGTGAAAAGTGTATGCAAATGTAACAAGTATTATGGGACAGAAGCGGAAAAATATGTCTGTCCCACAATTGCTGATACATTTAGTGTATGAAATGTGTATGCAAATGTAACAAGTATTATGGGACAGAAGCGGAAAAATATGTCTGTCCCACAATTGTCGATGCATTAATGTATGAAATGTGTATGCAAATGTAACAAGTATTATGGGACAGAAGCGGAAATATATGTCTGTCCTACAATTGTTGATACATTTAGTGTATGAAATGTGTATGCAAATGTAACTAGTATTATGGGTCCGAAGCGGAAAAATACGTCTGTCCCACAATTGTCGATGCATTAATGTATGAAATGTGTATGCAAATGTAACAAGTATTATGCGACTGAAGCGGAAAAATATGTCTGTCCCACAATTGTTGATACATTTAGTGTATGAAATGTGTATGCAAATGTAACAAGTATTATGGGACAAAAGCGGAAAAATATGTCTGTCCCACAATTGTTGAAACATTTAGTGTATGAAATGTGTATGCAAATGTACCAAGTATTATGGGACAAAAGCGGAAAAATATGTCTGTCCCACAATTGTTGATACATTTAGTGTATGAAATGTGTATGCAAATGTAACTAGTATTATGGGTCCGAAGCGGAAAAATACGTCTGTCCCACAATTGTCGATGCATTAATGTATGAAATGTGTATGCAAATGTAACAAGTATTATGCGATTGAAGCGGAAAAATATGTCTGTCCCACAATTGTTGATACATTTAGTGTATGAAATGTGTATGCAAATGTAACAAGTATTATGCGACAGAAGCGGAAAAATATGTCTGTCCCACAATTGTTGATACATTTAGTGTATGAAATGTGTATGCAAATGTAACAAGTATTATGGGACAGAAGCGGAAAAATACGTCTGTCCCACAATTGTTGATACATTTAGTGTATGAAATGTGTATGCAAATGTAACAAGTATTATGCGACAGAAGCGGAAAAATATGTCTGTCCCACAATTGTTGATACATTTAGTGTATGAAATGTGTATGCAAATGTAACTAGTATTATGGGTCCGAAGCGGAAAAATACGTCTGTCCCACAATTGTCGATGCATTAATGTATGAAATGTGTATGCAAATGTAACAAGTATTATGCGACTGAAGCGGAAAAATATGTCTGTCCCACAATTGTTGATACATTTAGTGTATGAAATGTGTATGCAAATGTAACAAGTATTATGGGACAGAAGCGGAAATATATGTCTGTTCCACAATTGTTGATACATTTAGTATATGAAATGTGTATGCAAATGTAACAAGTATTATGCGACAGAAGCGGAAAAATATGTCTGTCCCACAATTGCTGATACATTTAGTGTATGAAATGTGTATGCAAATGTAATGAGTATTATGGGACAGAAGCGGAAAAATATGTCTGTCCCACAATTGTTGATACATTTAGTGTATGAAATGTGTATGCAAATGTAACAAGTATTATGGGTCCGAAGCGGAAAAATACGTCTGTCCCACAATTGTCGATGCATTAATGTATGAAATGTGTATGCAAATGTAACAAGTATTATGGGACAGAAGCGGAAAAATATGTCTGTCCCACAATTGCTGATACATTTAGTGTATGAAATGTGTATGCAAATGTAATGAGTATTATGGGACAGAAGCGGAAAAATATGTCTGTCCCACAATTGTTGATACATTTAGTGTATGAAATGTGTATGCAAATGTAACAAGTATTATGGGACAGAAGCGGAAAAATATGTCTGTCCCACAATTGTTGATACATTTAGTGTATGAAATGTGTATGCAAATGTAACAAGTATTATGGGTCCGAAGCGGAAAAATACGTCTGTCCCACAATTGTTGATACATTTAGTGTATGAAATGTGTATGCAAATGTAACAAGTATTATGCGACAGAAGCGGAAAAATATGTCTGTCCCACAATTGCTGATACATTTAGTGTATGAAATGTGTATGCAAATGTAATGAGTATTATGGGACAGAAGCGGAAAAATATGTCTGTCCCACAATTGTTGATACATTTAGTGTATGAAATGTCTATGCAAATGTAACAAGTATTATGGGTCCGAAGCGGAAAAATACGTCTGTCCCACAATTGCTGATACATTTAGTGTATGAAATGTGTATGCAAATGTAACAAGTATTATGGGACAGAAGCGGAAAAATATGTCTGTCCCACAATTGTCGATGCATTAATGTATGAAATGTGTATGCAAATGTAACAAGTATTATGGGACAGAAGCGGAAATATATGTCTGTCCTACAATTGTTGATACATTTAGTGTATGAAATGTGTATGCAAATGTAACTAGTATTATGGGTCCGAAGCGGAAAAATACGTCTGTCCCACAATTGTCGATGCATTAATGTATGAAATGTGTATGCAAATGTAACAAGTATTATGCGACTGAAGCGGAAAAATATGTCTGTCCCACAATTGTTGATACATTTAGTGTATGAAATGTGTATGCAAATGTAACTAGTATTATGGGACAGAAGCGGAAAAATATGTCTGTTCCACAATTGTTGATACATTTAGTGTGTGAAAAGTGTATGCAAATGTAACAAGTATTATGGGACAGAAGCGGAAAAATATGTCTGTCCCACAATTGCTGATACATTTAGTGTATGAAATGTGTATGCAAATGTAACAAGTATTATGGGACAGAAGCGGAAAAATATGTCTGTCCCACAATTGTCGATGCATTAATGTATGAAATGTGTATGCAAATGTAACAAGTATTATGGGACAGAAGCGGAAATATATGTCTGTCCTACAATTGTTGATACATTTAGTGTATGAAATGTGTATGCAAATGTAACTAGTATTATGGGTCCGAAGCGGAAAAATACGTCTGTCCCACAATTGTCGATGCATTAATGTATGAAATGTGTATGCAAATGTAACAAGTATTATGCGACTGAAGCGGAAAAATATGTCTGTCCCACAATTGTTGATACATTTAGTGTATGAAATGTGTATGCAAATGTAACAAGTATTATGGGACAAAAGCGGAAAAATATGTCTGTCCCACAATTGTTGAAACATTTAGTGTATGAAATGTGTATGCAAATGTACCAAGTATTATGGGACAAAAGCGGAAAAATATGTCTGTCCCACAATTGTTGATACATTTAGTGTATGAAATGTGTATGCAAATGTAACTAGTATTATGGGTCCGAAGCGGAAAAATACGTCTGTCCCACAATTGTCGATGCATTAATGTATGAAATGTGTATGCAAATGTAACAAGTATTATGCGATTGAAGCGGAAAAATATGTCTGTCCCACAATTGTTGATACATTTAGTGTATGAAATGTGTATGCAAATGTAACAAGTATTATGCGACAGAAGCGGAAAAATATGTCTGTCCCACAATTGTTGATACATTTAGTGTATGAAATGTGTATGCAAATGTAACAAGTATTATGGGACAGAAGCGGAAAAATACGTCTGTCCCACAATTGTTGATACATTTAGTGTATGAAATGTGTATGCAAATGTAACAAGTATTATGCGACAGAAGCGGAAAAATATGTCTGTCCCACAATTGTTGATACATTTAGTGTATGAAATGTGTATGCAAATGTAACTAGTATTATGGGTCCGAAGCGGAAAAATACGTCTGTCCCACAATTGTCGATGCATTAATGTATGAAATGTGTATGCAAATGTAACAAGTATTATGGGACAGAAGCGGAAAAATATGTCTGTCCCACAATTGTTGATACATTTAGTGTATGAAATGTGTATGCAAATGTAGCTAGTATTATTGGACAGAAGCGGAAAAATATGTCTGTCCCACAATTGCTGATACATTTAGTGTATGAAATGTGTATGCAAATGTAACTAGTATTATGGGACAGAAGCGGAAAAATATGTCTGTTCCACAATTGTTGATACATTTAGTGTATGAAATGTGTATGCAAATGTAACTAGTATTATTGGACAGAAGCGGAAAAATATGTCTGTCCCACAATTGTTGATACATTTAGTGTATGAAATGTGTATGCAAATGTAACTAGTATTATGGGACAGAAGCGGAAAAATATGTCTGTTCCACAATTGTTGATACATTTAGTGTATGAAATGTGTATGCAAATGTAACTAGTATTATGGGACAGAAGCGGAAAAATATGTCTGTCCCACAATTGTTGATACATTTAGTGTATGAAATGTGTACGCAAATGTAACAAGTATTATGCGTCCGAAGCGGAAAAATACGTCTGTCCCACAATTGTCGATGCATTAATGTATGAAATGTGTATGCAAATGTAACAAGTATTATGGGACAGAAGCGGAAATATATGTCTGTCCCACAATTGTTGATACATTTAGTGTATGAAATGTGTATGCAAATGTAACAAGTATTATGCGACAGAAGCGGAAAACTATGTCTGTCCCACAATTGCTGATACATTTAGTGTATGAAATGTGTATGCAAATGTAACGAGTATTATGGGACGGAAGCGGAAAAATATGTCTGTCCCACAATTGTTGATACATTTAGTGTATGAAATGTGTATGCAAATGTAACAAGTATTATGCGACAGAAGCGGAAAAATATGTCTGTCCCACAATTGCTGATACATTTAGTGTATGAAATGTGTATGCAAATGTTACGAGTATTATGGGACAGAAGCGGAAAAATATGTCTGTCCCACAATTGTTGATACATTTAGTGTATGAAATGTGTATGCAAATGTAACAAGTATTATGGGACAGAAGCGGAAAAATATGTCTGTCCCACAATTGTTGATACATTTAGTGTATGAAATGTGTATGCAAATGTAACAAGTATTATGGGACAGAAGCGGAAAAATATGTCTGTCCCACAATTGTTGATACATTTAGTGTATGAAATGTGTATGCAAATGTAACAAGTATTATGGGACAGAAGCGGAAAAATATGTCTGTCCCACAATTGTTGATACATTTAGTGTATGAAATGTGTATGCAAATGTAACAAGTATTATGGGACAGAAGCGGAAAAATATGTCTGTCCCACAATTGTTGATACATTTAGTGTATGAAATGTGTATGCAAATGTAACAAGTATTATGGGACAGAAGCGGAAAAATATGTCTGTCCCACAATTGTTGATACATTTAGTGTATGAAATGTGTATGCAAATGTAACAAGTATTATGGGACAGAAGCGGAAAAATATGTCTGTCCCACAATTGTTGATACATTTAGTGTATGAAATGTGTATGCAAATGTAACAAGTATTATGGGACAGAAGCGGAAAAATATGTCTGTCCCACAATTGTTGATACATTTAGTGTATGAAATGTGTATGCAAATGTAACAAGTATTATGGGACAGAAGCGGAAAAATATGTCTGTCCCACAATTGTTGATACATTTAGTGTATGAAATGTGTATGCAAATGTAACAAGTATTATGGGACAGAAGCGGAAAAATATGTCTGTCCCACAATTGTTGATACATTTAGTGTATGAAATGTGTATGCAAATGTAACAAGTATTATGGGACAGAAGCGGAAAAATATGTCTGTCCCACAATTGTTGATACATTTAGTGTATGAAATGTGTATGCAAATGTAACAAGTATTATGGGACAGAAGCGGAAAAATATGTCTGTCCCACAATTGTTGATACATTTAGTGTATGAAATGTGTATGCAAATGTAACAAGTATTATGGGACAGAAGCGGAAAAATATGTCTGTCCCACAATTGTTGATACATTTAGTGTATGAAATGTGTATGCAAATGTAACAAGTATTATGGGACAGAAGCGGAAAAATATGTCTGTCCCACAATTGTTGATACATTTAGTGTATGAAATGTGTATGCAAATGTAACAAGTATTATGGGACAGAAGCGGAAAAATATGTCTGTCCCACAATTGTTGATACATTTAGTGTATGAAATGTGTATGCAAATGTAACAAGTATTATGGGACAGAAGCGGAAAAATATGTCTGTCCCACAATTGTTGATACATTTAGTGTATGAAATGTGTATGCAAATGTAACAAGTATTATGGGACAGAAGCGGAAAAATATGTCTGTCCCACAATTGTTGATACATTTAGTGTATGAAATGTGTATGCAAATGTAACAAGTATTATGGGACAGAAGCGGAAAAATATGTCTGTCCCACAATTGTTGATACATTTAGTGTATGAAATGTGTATGCAAATGTAACAAGTATTATGCGACAGAAGCGGAAAAATATGTCTGTCCCACAATTGTTGATACATTTAGTGTATGAAATGTGTATGCAAATGTAACAAGTATTATGGGACAGAAGCGGAAAAATATGTCTGTCCCACAATTGTTGATACATTTAGTGTATGAAATGTGTATGCAAATGTAACAAGTATTATGGGACAGAAGCGGAAAAATATGTCTGTCCCACAATTGTTGATACATTTAGTGTATGAAATGTGTATGCAAATGTAACAAGTATTATGGGACAGAAGCGGAAAAATATGTCTGTCCCACAATTGTTGATACATTTAGTGTATGAAATGTGTATGCAAATGTAACAAGTATTATGGGACAGAAGCGGAAAAATATGTCTGTCCCACAATTGTTGATACATTTAGTGTATGAAATGTGTATGCAAATGTAACAAGTATTATGGGACAGAAGCGGAAAAATATGTCTGTCCCACAATTGTTGATACATTTAGTGTATGAAATGTGTATGCAAATGTAACAAGTATTATGGGACAGAAGCGGAAAAATATGTCTGTCCCACAATTGTTGATACATTTAGGTATGAAATGTGTATGCAAATGTAACGAGTATTATGCGACAGAAGCGGAAAAATATGTCTGTCCCACAATTGTTGATACATTTAGTGTATGAAATGTGTATGCAAATGTAACGAGTATTATGGGACAGAAGCGGAAAAATATGTCTGTCCCACAATTGCTGATACATTTAGTGTATGAAATGTGTATGCAAATGTAACGAGTATTATGGGACAGAAGCGGAAAAATATGTCTGTCCCACAATTGTTGATACATTTAGTGTATGAAATGTGTATGCAAATGTAACAAGTATTATGCGACAGAAGCGGAAAAATATGTCTGTCCCACAATTGCTGATACATTTAGTGTATGAAATGTGTATGCAAATGTAACGAGTATTATGGGACAGAAGCGGAAAAATATGTCTGTCCCACAATTGTTGATACATTTAGTGTATGAAATGTGTATGCAAATGTAACAAGTATTATGGGACCGAAGCGGAAAAATATGTCTGTCCCACAATTGTTGATACATTTAGTGTATGAAATGTGTATGCAAATGTAACGAGTATTATGGGACAGAAGCGGAAAAATATGTCTGTCCCACAATTGTTGATACATTTAGTGTATGAAATGTGTATGCAAATGTAACGAGTATTATGCGACAGAAGCGGAAAAATATGTCTGTCCCACAATTGTTGATACATTTAGTGTATGAAATGTGTATGCAAATGTAACAAGTATTATGGGACAGAAGCGGAAAAATATGTCTGTCCCACAATTGTTGATACATTTAGTGTATGAAATGTGTATGCAAATGTAACGAGTATTATGGGACAGAAGCGGAAAAATATGTCTGTCCCACAATTGCTGATACATTTAGTGTATGAAATGTGTATGCAAATGTAACGAGTATTATGGGACAGAAGCGGAAAAATATGTCTGTCCCACAATTGTTGATACATTTAGTGTATGAAATGTGTATGCAAATGTAACAAGTATTATGCGACAGAAGCGGAAAAATATGTCTGTCCCACAATTGCTGATACATTTAGTGTATGAAATGTGTATGCAAATGTAACGAGTATTATGGGACAGAAGCGGAAAAATATGTCTGTCCCACAATTGCTGATACATTTAGTGTATGAAATGTGTATGCAAATGTAACGAGTATTATGGGACAGAAGCGGAAAAATATGTCTGTCCCACAATTGTTGATACATTTAGTGTATGAAATGTGTATGCAAATGTAACAAGTATTATGCGACAGAAGCGGAAAAATATGTCTGTCCCACAATTGCTGATACATTTAGTGTATGAAATGTGTATGCAAATGTAACGAGTATTATGGGACAGAAGCGGAAAAATATGTCTGTCCCACAATTGTTGATACATTTAGTGTATGAAATGTGTATGCAAATGTAACAAGTATTATGTGACAGAAGCGGAAAAATATATCTGTCCCACAATTGTTGATACATTTAGTGTATGAAATGTGTATGCAAATGTAACAAGTATTATGCGACAGAAGCGGAAAAATATGTCTGTCCCACAATTGCTGATACATTTAGTGTATGAAATGTGTATGCAAATGTAACGAGTATTATGGGACAGAAGCGGAAAAATATGTCTGTCCCACAATTGTTGATACATTTAGTGTATGAAATGTGTATGCAAATGTAACGAGTATTATGGGACCGAAGCGGAAAAATACGTCTGTCCCACAATTGTTGATACATTTAGTGTATGAAATGTGTATGCAAATGTAACAAGTATTATGCGACAGAAGCGGAAAAATATGTCTGTCCCACAATTGCTGATACATTTAGTGTATGAAATGTGTATGCAAATGTAACGAGTATTATGGGACAGAAGCGGAAAAATATGTCTGTCCCACAATTGCTGATACATTTAGTGTATGAAATGTGTATGCAAATGTAACGAGTATTATGGGACAGAAGCGGAAAAATATGTCTGTCCCACAATTGTTGATACATTTAGTGTATGAAATGTGTATGCAAATGTAACAAGTATTATGCGACAGAAGCGGAAAAATATGTCTGTCCCACAATTGCTGATACATTTAGTGTATGAAATGTGTATGCAAATGTAACGAGTATTATGGGACAGAAGCGGAAAAATATGTCTGTCCCACAATTGTTGATACATTTAGTGTATGAAATGTGTATGCAAATGTAACGAGTATTATGTGACAGAAGCGGAAAAATATATCTGTCCCACAATTGTTGATACATTTAGTGTATGAAATGTGTATGCAAATGTAACAAGTATTATGCGACAGAAGCGGAAAAATATGTCTGTCCCACAATTGCTGATACATTTAGTGTATGAAATGTGTATGCAAATGTAACGAGTATTATGGGACAGAAGCGGAAAAATATGTCTGTCCCACAATTGTTGATACATTTAGTGTATGAAATGTGTATGCAAATGTAACGAGTATTATGGGACCGAAGCGGAAAAATACGTCTGTCCCACAATTGTTGATGCATTAATGTATGAAATGTGTATGCAAATGTAACAAGTATTATGGGACAGAAGCGGAAATATATGTCTGTCCCACAATTGTTGATACATTTAGTGTATGAAATGTGTATGCAAATGTAACAAGTATTATGCGACAGAAGCGGAAAAATATGTCTGTCCCACAATTGCTGATACATTTAGTGTATGAAATGTGTATGCAAATGTAACGAGTATTATGGGACAGAAGCGGAAAAATATGTCTGTCCCACAATTGCTGATACATTTAGTGTATGAAATGTGTATGCAAATGTAACGAGTATTATGGGACAGAAGCGGAAAAATATGTCTGTCCCACAATTGTTGATACATTTAGTGTATGAAATGTGTATGCAAATGTAACAAGTATTATGCGACAGAAGCGGAAAAATATGTCTGTCCCACAATTGCTGATACATTTAGTGTATGAAATGTGTATGCAAATGTAACGAGTATTATGGGACAGAAGCGGAAAAATATGTCTGTCCCACAATTGTTGATACATTTAGTGTATGAAATGTGTATGCAAATGTAACAAGTATTATGTGACAGAAGCGGAAAAATATATCTGTCCCACAATTGTTGATACATTTAGTGTATGAAATGTGTATGCAAATGTAACAAGTATTATGCGACAGAAGCGGAAAAATATGTCTGTCCCACAATTGCTGATACATTTAGTGTATGAAATGTGTATGCAAATGTAACGAGTATTATGGGACAGAAGCGGAAAAATATGTCTGTCCCACAATTGTTGATACATTTAGTGTATGAAATGTCTATGCAAATGTAACGAGTATTATGGGACCGAAGCGGAAAAATACGTCTGTCCCACAATTGTTGATGCATTAATGTATGAAATGTGTATGCAAATGTAACAAGTATTATGTGACAGAAGCGGAAAAATATGTCTGTCCCACAATTGTTGATACATTTAGTGTATGAAATGTGTATGCAAATGTAACAAGTATTATGCGACAGAAGCGGAAAAATATGTCTGTCCCACAATTGCTGATACATTTAGTGTATGAAATGTGTATGCAAATGTAACGAGTATTATGGGACAGAAGCGGAAAAATATGTCTGTCCCACAATTGCTGATACATTTAGTGTATGAAATGTGTATGCAAATGTAACGAGTATTATGGGACAGAAGCGGAAAAATATGTCTGTCCCACAATTGTTGATACATTTAGTGTATGAAATGTGTATGCAAATGTAACAAGTATTATGCGACAGAAGCGGAAAAATATGTCTGTCCCACAATTGCTGATACATTTAGTGTATGAAATGTGTATGCAAATGTAACGAGTATTATGGGACAGAAGCGGAAAAATATGTCTGTCCCACAATTGTTGATACATTTAGTGTATGAAATGTGTATGCAAATGTAACAAGTATTATGCGACAGAAGCGGAAAAATATATCTGTCCCACAATTGTTGATACATTTAGTGTATGAAATGTGTATGCAAATGTAACAAGTATTATGCGACAGAAGCGGAAAAATATGTCTGTCCCACAATTGCTGATACATTTAGTGTATGAAATGTGTATGCAAATGTAACGAGTATTATGGGACAGAAGCGGAAAAATATGTCTGTCCCACAATTGTTGATACATTTAGTGTATGAAATGTGTATGCAAATGTAACAAGTATTATGGGACCGAAGCGGAAAAATACGTCTGTCCCACAATTGTTGATGCATTAATGTATGAAATGTGTATGCAAATGTAACAAGTATTATGGGACAGAAGCGGAAATATATGTCTGTCCCACAATTGTTGATACATTTAGTGTATGAAATGTGTATGCAAATCTAACAAGTATTATGGGACAGAAGCGAAAAAATATGTCTGTCCCACAATTGTTGATACATTTAGAGTATGCAATCTGTATGCAAGTGTAAGAAATATTATGGGACAGAGGCGAAAAAATATGTCTGTCCGACAATTGTTGATACATTTAAAGTATGAAATCTGTATGCATGTGTAACAAATATTGGACAAAGGGAGTGTAATATTCTTAAAATACTGAAATAGTTATAAGCACACATTTTCAAAATAGAAGATAAGTCATATAATTAATTTTTTGAAATGGAACTTGTGCGATATCGTTCAGGGAATCTTTGTTACATATACTCAATAAAAAAAAACGACATCACGAATCGCCACGGGAAGACTGGGAAAAATATTTGAAAATGAAGTAACCGACATATAAAAAGTAAAAAGTCTTCGGTAATGACTATCGATAGCCGAAAGTAATCAATAATTGGATAATTTATAGTTCAATATGTACCAGAAGACAGGAAAATGAACGGGAATATAGAATATAGAATTCTCAACGAATAATTTTCGTTGGTCTTTAATTCAACTTGAATGTTCTAAAGTAAATAATACACCCCGGTAACACAAATGAACTAGGCAATCAATATTTATTAAAAAATACAAATATTGTTAATAAACAATTTCCAAGAAAATGCCTCTCTTATTAGGTGTACTGTTAGTGTAAAAAGAAATGGTAAGTTCAATCTAAGGGAAACAATAATTGAAACAAAGCAAGTTCAGTCGGCCAATGATGACAATTCCAGGAACTCAAAGTAAGCAAGTAGAAAACCGTCGCAGTCAGTCCCAGGCTCGTGACAAGTTAAGACAAGACAAGACAAAACCACTGTGACAAAATCTCCGTCTTCAGGCGGAGGATAACTTAGTTGGGGCTCTGTCTGCGGATAGAGACTTGGTTGAGAAAATCAGACAAGTTGGATCTAGTCCGCAATGGGGCCACCTGTAAATATCAGTCAGTTGGAGTCCGGCAGTCCGCTGTCTTGGCTCGCGATTGTCAGTCGAGTCTCTGTTTACGGACGGAGACTCGGCTGAGAAATGTAGACAATGCAAAGTGCCCGATCTAGCGGTTGTGGGGTCTGGATAAATTATGCCCTTCGGCTCGAGTGTATGCGTGCAGGTTCCCCACACTAAACTCGACCTTGTGTCACATCTCTTCTCTGTTCCATGTAGGCAACATGATATTTAAACAGGTACGTAAACCTAAAATATATGTCAGCTATGTAGATGATATGTTTATTTTAGCGAATAACGCAAAAGAAAAAACTCTGCCCTTAAATTTACCTACGAACTTAGTCAAAAACTAATCTCCCGTCTGAGACGTTCTCATAGAATATAGTAACAAATCTTTTACCACCTAACTGTATAAAACCCCCACTAGCAGAAACCACCTTAACGTTAAGAGTGAATGCCCACTCACATACAAAAATAGCAGTGATAAAGAGCTTTCTAAAAAGAGCACACCAAAATACCCACCTTGTCTACTCTTCCGTAAAGAACTCAACAATACAAAACAGACACTAGTTAACAATAGCTTCCCCAACCACCTTATAGACTACCAAATTAGATTATTTCTTCCCAAAGTAAATAATAATAACATAAACATTTTCTACAAAACCCAAATGCACATTAACTACAAACAAGATGAATCTTCACTTAGAAATATCATAAAGAAATACACTACCCCAAATGACCTGAAAAAAAAAAATCAAATTATCTTACTACAAAAAATTTAAAACAGCTAACCTTGTCCTCAAAAATAACAACCCACCAGCAAAATCAAAATGACAACGAACGAACATTATTTATAAGTTCAGATGCCCCTTAAGGAACCGTGTTCCTGATCAAACCGAATTCATAAATAATTACATCGGTCACATGCCTATGCAGATGCCTTACGTTACACCTATCCGACCACAGCTCCATTAGAACCCATTTAACCACACACACAAACTTACCAGACTCCATCCGAAACATACTAGTAGAAAATACAAACATAATAACCTCATCCACATGTAAAAAAAAAAGATTAAAAATAAAGGACGTATTAATAATAAAAAGAATAAGTCAACACTCAATATTATCAACACGGCCACAATGTGCTGACCGTGTTAGGAAAATAAAACGTCCCTATAACTCTAGAAACATACACACAAACCATACACCCAATTAAAAAGCAAAAATAAAATAATTCTTGATAACGGCTAAGAGTATAGCCGAAAGCGCTCGGAATTACAAAACATTTGGACAGTTTATACACGCTGTGTCCACAAAAGAAAACACTTGTTCGAACACAAGAAAAATTCAATAAAAAGCTTAATCGCAGTACCTTGACTGTCGTCTTTAATGAAATATATATATATATATATATAAATATATAAAAATTCAGTCTCCGGCAAAAGTAATATTTGATAAAAAAGAGGGGCAATATCATTTCCAACAAACGGAAATGTACGGCAATTTAAGATATAACATAAATGTGCCCACTGAAAAATAACGTTAATAGTAATAAGAAGTAATGTCGGATAAAAATACTTATAAAAAATTTGAAATATCAAGCTCGATATTTCAAATATTTTATAAGTATTTTTATCCGACATTACTTCTTATTACTATTAAGATTATTTTTCAATGGGCACATAAATTTGAGTGGCTATCCCTTTTTATTTCATAAACAGTAAAATTATATACCTAGACTGAAAAGTCCTACTAAAGAAAGATAGTGGCTCTGACAAGAATCGAACCTGTATCATTATTTCTATAAAATAAATTGCATTTATAACCGAATTGTACTTTCACCAATTCGGCTATGGTATCTAACATTTCTCTTTGGGACTTGTACAAATCTGTCTATTCAAGCTTTATTTATTTATATATATATATATATATATATATATATATATATATATATATATATATATATATATATATATATATATATATATATATATATATATATATATATATATATATATATATATATATATATATTATATATATATAATTATATATATATATTATATATATATATATATTATTATATATATATATTATATATATATATATATATATATATATATATATATATATATATATATAACATAACCCAACGGGCCCCAAGAGCAACGTCTTCTTTCACCAAGCCGCTCCTTCTTCCATCCCTCCAGAGCATTAGAAGCTGGATCAAGCAAGGATATATACGTGACAGAAATTTGGGGGGATTTGAATAATCATTCATAGTAATTCATCGAGTCTAGAAGAATCCTCAACAAAATGCAGAAAGCATTGAGCAGTTTGCATTCCAAAAATTTCTGTCACTTATATATCCTTTCTTGATCCAGCTTCTAATGCTCTGGAGAGAGCGGCTTGATGAAAGAAGACGTTGGGGCCCTATCCATTGGGTAATGTGTCCTTGGATGAGTATCACCTCTGGAATTTAGTGAGTAGCTACGCGATATTGACTCTAGTTATTTTCTTTTTTGTTACCCAAGCCCGTTGGTCTCGTGGTATGATGCTTGCATTGCATTGTATCATAGCGGTGCGGGTTCGATTTTCGGTAGTGGATGCCCACTACTGATGTGTCAGAAATAGGATGAAACAGCTGTCCAATGCTTTCTGTTGAGGATTCTTCTAGACTCGATAAATGGTTTTTCAAATTTCTATCACTTTTTATTTATTATATATGAAGAAATATACTCTTAAGGTGTGCTCTATATATCTATCTATCTATATATATATATATATATATATATATATATATATATATATATATATATATATATATATATATATATATATATATATATATATATATATATATATCTGTTTATACGCCATTTATTTATAGATAAAATATTTAAGTAAATGCTCTATTTATAATAAACAGTATTAACTACATTTACCGGTGGACACATATTTTCAATGAAATTTCTTGGACATTCAGACCGGTAAATATATATATATATCTTATCGGGTGTATCCAGGCAACAACCATTCATTCAAGCCAGTTTTATTTAATTTAACAGATAATTTATGTCTTTTAGATTTTGAAGTCTTTTTTGTTGGCCAATTGAACTTTCGACTGAATTTGCCACAAACCACAAGCAAGGCAGTAAAGCCAACAAGACACAAGGGGCCAACATTACTGAGAATCTGGAACAAAGGGAGAGTGATCAGGAAGACTTGATTACAATTGATATTGCATTTAAATCTTTGAAGATCAAAGTTGGCCTGAAAGCATGAGGCCGGAAGAGAGTCCACGGGCGAGATGTGCGAGAAAAGAAACTGTTAGCATAGAACTTACGGTTACATATGGCCAATTCAACTGTAAATAGATGGGACAGTGTTGCCAATCTAGTACTACGCTTAAATTCATAAAGTCTAGTACTATAGTGAAAAGCTTGTCAGAACAATTACCATGAAAGTATTTATAGAAATGGCACAGGGAAGCAACTTTACGGCGGTGGGAAAGCCGAGATGCCTGGTCAAGATCAATAATATTGCTAATTGTTCTTTGGATTTTATCAAGGATCTATAGTTATATAGCAGGACCATGGCAGCAATATTCTAAGCGTGGACGAATGGTAGACTAATTCACTATATTTATTTAATAATTACTTATGAATTAAATCCAATTTCTGTACGTGTATTCAAGTTTAAAAATCCATCAGCATTTTCTATGAAATTTGTAAAACTCCTCTATCGAAATAATCCATGTAAATGTATATATAATATCTGGCCGGCCGTATCCGAGTTCGCATGTCTGCTAGCCAATCCCTTACTGTAGACGCTTGCTCAGGCACATTTGCGTTTGTTCAACACTCAGATGTTCTGGTGTCTGGTTGTCGGTTCCTAGGAACTGAGCTTCTCGACCTTCATACGTCGATATACGAGGCGAGAATCCACCATGTAAATAATGGACCCTCTCATCTAGCCATTGATGTAAGTGTAAATTGATGAGACCTTCTTGTCAATCTAGTACTACGCTTAAATTCATAAAGGCTAGACACCAAAGTGAAGAGCTCATTCAAACAATTACCATGAAAGTATTTATAGAAAAATAGGGAGACAACTTTACGGCGGTGGGAAAGTGATTGAAGACGAGATGCCAAGTCAGGACCAATAATATTGCTGATTCTTCTTAGGGTTTTATCAAGGATATCTAAATAAATAGCAGGAACACCGGGCCATATGTGGTAGCAATATTCAAAGCAATCGTCTGAGAGAACTATCATTTTTTTGCCTTCCACCCTCATGGTTGATACTGGCCTCCAGAAGAGTGACTCCTTGCGACTCCCAGGACTAATATTTTTCGCTGATACGAAATGGAAAGATTATATTGAATCAATTGCTAGATCTGCTGTTAGGAAAGTTGTTTCATCGTGTCGTGATAGACAATATATATATATATATATATATATATATATATATATATATATATATATATATATATATATATATATATAGAGACAATATCTATCTATATATCTATCTGTATATATATATATATCTATTGGAAAGTTGTTTCACACTGTCGTGCTAGACAATTTCTATCTATCTATCTATCTATCTATCTATCTATCTATCTGTCTGTCTATCTATCTATCTATCTATATATATATATATAGAGAGAGAGAGAGAGATAGAGAGATATATAGATAATATCTATCTATATATCTATCTATCTCTCTTTATATATATATATAGAGAGAGAGAGAGACAGAGAGAGAGAAAATATCTATCTATATATCTATCTGTATATATATATATATATATATTTATAGGAAAGTTGATTCACTTTGTCGTGCTAGACAATTTCTCTCTCTCTCTCTCTCTCTCTCTATATATATATATATATATATATATATATATAGACAATACCTATCTATATATATATCGATCTCTCTCTATTTATATAGAGGAAAGTTGTTTCACTGTGTCTTGCTCGACATTTTCTATCTATCTATCTATCTATCTATCTATCTATCTATCTATCTATCTATCTATCTATCTAGACAATATCTATCTATCTATCTATCTATCTATCTATCTATCTATCTATCTATCTGTCTATCTATGTTTTCATTTTATCCATATCTGCTCTGCCAATAAACATATATATATATATCTCTGTCCCTGTACTGATTTTTACGCACGTTGATAGGCACCGTAGTTGAAAGGGGTTCCACTTGAGGACAGTCATATTTCACGAATGTCCAGTACTTTTCAATAGACGTCTCTGGCATGTCAACGTATGTCATTTTCTCTTTGGAAGCCTCAAAAGAGATTTGTACTCACACACTGAGATAAGAAAAAGAGCCACATTCATATAATTGTTTGTTTGGGCGGGATTTCTTTCGTGTTCTTCGTGTAATAAACCTATAGAGATTAGTTCAAGAAATCATGATCATATATATATATATATATATATATATATATATATATATATATATATATATATATATATATATATATATATATATATATATAGATGTGTGTGTGTGGCTGTGTATGTGTGCGTGTGTGTCGTCATAGGATTACAAGCATGAAAACCCTATCGATACTCGGTGCTAACCTCAGTGTTCACTATTGTACTTAAACATGCATTATTCCTGATATTGAGTACTTTTACCCATAAAAATAGCATACTTAATAACTATATTATCATATATATATATATATATATATATATATATATATATATATATATATATATATATATATGCATATACGTATGTATGTGTTACTTCATACATCATTATAATTACTCAAACGTTATTACATATTGGGAAAGGTATGAATCATCTTCTTCTCCCCCCCCCCAGCTATGGGTAAATAGCATGAGAGACCGTATTCTCTAGCCTTGGATCACAACTGGTCTACCGCAAAAAGAAATGGCAACCTACTGCGGGAAAAATCGCCTGGCATATAACTAACTGGTATATATATATATATATATATATATATATATATATATATATATATATATATATATATATATATATATATATACCAGTTAGTTATATGCCATATATATATATATTTAGTTGGATTGATGTGAGTTTGTGACCCTGGGTTTCACGCTCTTTGCGATTGTCTGACGATCGCTATTTGCGATTTGGCTGACGATCGCAAAAGAGTGAAACCCAGGGTCACAAACTCACATCAATCCAACTAAATATGTTAGCTCTATCACTGATATTGAGCACTTTCCAATAAGTACTGCACATTTATAATATATAAATAATATATATATAATTGCATATATATATATATATATTTATATTTATATACATACACATTTCACACACACACACACACATATATATATGAATACATGTATAATGCGTTTATGTGCATATATATATATATATATATATATATATATATATATATATATATATATATATGTACATACACGCGTTTTATATATATCTATCTATGTATGTGTGTGTGTGTGTGCGTGCGTGTGTGTATTTATATACACATATACATACACGCGTTATCGCACACCATAAACACATAGAGACAAAGCACATAAGTCAAACCACACACAAACACACCATACCAACCGTACACCATACAATGTGTATGTCTATAAATACTATTTTCTTGTAACAAAACTCTATATATGAATGGAGGAGAAAGTTATATATATTGTGGGTGGGGAGTTTGAGTAAAGGGCTGGACATGTCAGTGATTTGCAAGTCGACGGCCACCATATATATATATATATATATATATTTTCTCATATTCTCTAATGAGACTTTTTATTTGAAAATAGTTCCGAAATATGTATTTTCCATACGATGACCTAGCGCTTTCGAACATCATTGTTCATCTTCAGGGTCAATATTTTAGTCAAAAAATTTTTTGACTAAAATATTGACCCTGAAGATGAACAATGATGTTCGAAAGCGCTAGGTCATCGTATGGAAAATACATATTTCGGAACTATTTTCAAATAAAAAGTCTCATTAGAGAATATGAGAAAATTCAAAAGAAAATATGTAAGACTATGTTGTCTTTAACATTCAACACTACATGTTTGAAAGAAAAGTTGCTGCCAAATTACACACACACATATATATATATATATATATATATATATATATATACATAATTTAAAGAAAAACTTTAAGGCTCCATGTAATAATTTATTTCACCATAGCCCTTTTAAAGGACGCTGGATAATCAAACTACACTTCCAAAAGGTGAAACGAAAAATGAAATGAACATTTTCACTTTTGACGGGTAGCATTAATTTCATGTAATTTAACAGAGAGGGCAGTGAGGAGTGGTGTGATAGATATGATCGTGTTTAGAGAGGGTTTATTTTAATATTTCTATTTATCATACTTATTATTAGGGGAGGAGAGACCAGTCATTGACCTATTTAATCGGTTAACTTAACGGAAGTGATATATTGAAAGGGAAGGGGGAGAAGAGGGAAAAAAAGAAAAAGAAAAAAGAAAGAAAGAAGGGGGAAGTAAAGAGAAAGAAGCTGTAATTAGGCTTTATCAAGGGAGAGGAGGAGTGGTAATTTTTAGCAATTTATGTATATATATATATATATATATATATATATATATATATATATATATATATATATATACACACACACACACAAATGTAATGAGAACGAAAAGAATATAAATTCAAACGTTCATAACATTAAAAGAGGGTGTAATACAAAAAGTAGAGCAATAGTTACTTATTACAAGTTATTACCTATGAACCAACAAGTAATAACCCCTCTTTGTTCACCACCTGATGAGATGCTTATGTTTAGGCATCGAAACAAATATGCATCTTTGTAGTGATACTTGTATGTCCAGATGTAATAACTCATATATATATATACATATATATATATATATATATATATATATATATATTATTATTATTATTATAGAAAAATATAAAAGTGGACACTGAGTTAAACACTGAGTGGCGACAGTCTCGTTCATGCTTGAACGCCCTCTTCAGGCCGTCAGGAATCAGCTCTATCCCTGATATTGTGCGCTTTACCTATAAATATAGCATACCATAAAACTATATATTTACGATGCAGATATATTATATATGCTTATTCAAACGTTATTGATGCATTACTGTCTGCGAATGACAATTTAATTTAGCTCTTGAAAATATATTTTCAATTGAGCACTGTTGAATGATAAGCTAATTCTAAAAACAACAGCCACCTGCATTAATGCGAGGCTCTTCAGTAAAATAAATGGAACACTTAGGTTGTTGGGCGTTTGATTACATTTGTAAAAAACACAATACCCTAGATTTGGCTAACTCACTCTGTCGGGTGAAGATAGTCCAGTGGTAGAGAGACTGACTGGCACAAAATCGGTTGGGTTTCAATCCGAGCTTGACACATTCGGTTGTCTAGTCGCAATGAAGAGCCGTGATACAGCGAAACAATACTGTCTGCCGATGACACACACATATATATATATATGTATATATATATATAGCCAGGTAAAATGAGAACAAATGGAATATAATTCCATTGTACGTAACATTTAATTTAAAAGAGGGCTCAATACAGAGTAGAGATAAATATTATTTATTTTAGGATAGTAAAACATGTGAAATATCACTACATAATGACAATTTATTTCAACACAATATAAATGTGTCTCCTCGGGCGATGTTAAACAACTGGCGATTCTGAGGAGACACATTTATGGTGTTGAAACATAATTACGATTATGTAGCTATTTTTAACATATTTTAATATCCTAATATATATATATATATATATATTTGTCTTCCACAGACAGACTGTTTCGCAGCCCATCAGTGTGGCTATAATCGAATCCTGTTGGCTCTAGCTAGGATCGAAACCCTACTGAATTGGCGTCAGTCGGAACTTCTACCACTAACCCGTCGGCTCACGGCAGGGACGAAGGTGAATTTTAGCGTGTTTATTTTTAGATTTAGATAAACACACAGTGATTGACAGTGACTCGATTCTGCCGAAGAGATATATATATATATATATATATATATATATATATATATATATATATATATATATATATATATATATATATATATATATATATATATATAGAGAGAGAGAGAGAGAGAGAGAGAGAGAGAGAGAGAACAATTTTTTTTAAATAGGAATATCGGATTGAAAATAAATCCATTAATTCATGAAAATTTTTTGCCACAACAATAATAAAAAATGTTATTTTTTAATGATATCTAATTGTAATTTTATGCTTGTACTCTTTTCTTATTTACTGATTCGTTTCTATTATTTTCGTTAAAGTAATAAGTCAAAAATTTTAACTTATTACTTTAATGACAATGTATCATTTTGATTTAAAATGCTGCATTTGATAACGAACTGCTCACTCTGACATCCTGTTTAGAACGCGCACACACACACACACAGACATACATATATATATATATATATATATATATATATATATATATATAAATATAAAATATATGTGCTCGTTCCTTGTCATGGTAGATGGCTTGCGTGTTCCAGTGATCCCAAGAGCGAAGCTGTCTGGAGTTTCATCTCCTGTAGGGCCACCTGTGGCGGTAATTTCGATGACGGGGGACCAGATTGAATGCAACCAACCCCCGGAGACCCCAACAGCGGAATAGGCAAAGATCTACACGACCAAACCGGCGGAAGAGGGCAGCGCCAGTCGGGCTGGCGGAACCAAGGTGGACCTTGACAGACCAAGCATCCTTCCGACAGCATGTCTCGATCATCTTTGAGCCGCGAAGGCGTCACTTCTGCCCAAGTGTATGGTTGTTCCCCAATGTGAGTTGTTCACCAAAATCAAATTCACACGAATGGCCACGTAAAACTCTTTTTGACTACTCTTCATGAATAGGATGGCCCTTCACAGCCATCACCGCATCACATCTGGGTATGAATTTCTGAGTATTATAAACCTAATTTTTCGGCAACCATTTTTTACCAGTACTGGTTGCTGAAAAATTAGGTTTATAATACTCAGAAATTCATACCCAGATGTCCTCAAGGACACATGGTACAGTGGATAAAGGCGTTGTTTAGATCCAGTGACAGACTCAAAGAGTGTGAGTTCAATACCCGGCTCAGGCAGTGGAGAACTTTCAGAGGGAAAATTACCAGGAGATAACTGATAACTGACATCCATCAAACATGGCTCGTGGAACTAGAACAGTCTACCCCAGTGATCGAAATAAAGGGTTCGGTTCGAAATTCCAACCACCTGAAGAAGGCCGGAGCGTACAACGGCCGAAACGTTGTGACAAATATGGCGACAAAGATGAGGACAATAGTCCGACTAATGTAAATACTGTACATAATACCTCATCTCAGAAATATAGACAGACTCTGGCAATATTTTTTCAACAAAAAGGTATTGTCGGTAATAATGTATTGCTGGTAATATATCTTTACAAAATGCATAACTAGTATTAAAACATATTTTTACACTTTCATAGTGTTTTGACCCCCAGTTTGGGAGTTAACTATTTGACCATAGCTGGGACCCTAACAGGTGCTTTTTTCCAAAATGTATTGCTGGTAATATTTTTATCTTATGTATTGCTGGTAATTTTTTTCTCAAAATGTATTGCTTGTAATATTTTTTTCCGAAAGAGTATTGCTGGTAATAATTTTTTTCATTCAAAAATTCATTGCGAGCAATAATTTTTTTACAAAAGAGCATTGCTGGTATTAAAAGTGGTAGGAAAAATGACTTAATGCCCAGCCACCGGTTGAACGGTGGGTAAGTACTTGCGTCGTGATTTCCTATTGGTTGTCTTATTTGGGTAGACTGGGACACAAAGAATGAATTCTGGCGATAAAGTGAAGGGATGAAACCATACTTTCTCCCTGCTAAGTATAATGCTTAGATTTTTTTGTAACTATTTTTATATCTACCGTGAAACATTGCATAACAATTATTTACGAATTTTGACTCAGGAGCTCAGGCAGAAGGGTTAATATTGTTTAGGAACGCAGGGCTCAAACAGTTAAGTGAGAGGCGTAATATTATCACCACACACACACACGGACAGGCACACACACACACATGCATATATATATATATATATATATATATATATATATATATATATGTATATATGTATATATATATATATATTTAAAAAGCTCAAACACTAATATCCCATGGTTATAATTTATTACATTGGAATTGGAATCACGATCCCATTCATCAGACTTACAAATTTGTAGGTCTGATGAATTGGATCGCGATTACGATTCCAATGTAATAAATTATAACCATGGAATATTAGTATTTGAACCTTTTATATTATATTTTGCTCTGTCCTGGACTTTGAGATCTACTTGGATTCTATCCTCTTGGATATATATATATATATATATATATATATATATATATATATATATATATATATATATATATATATATATATATTGACCAGTACTATTATCAATATATATATATATATATATATATATATATATATATATATATATATATATATATATATATATATTGAATTGGACAGAATCCGACACTTTATTTAAAGACATTTTTGATATGTTTAACGTTCTTTTTATAGATACAAGTATTTAAGCATTTGCTTAAATACTTGTATCTATAAAAACAACGTTAAACATATCAAAAATGTCTTTATATATATATATATATATATATATATATATATATATATATATATATATATGGAAAAAGACCAGGTACAGATTTCACGCTAAATAAGCTGCACAAATAGTTAAATAGAAACACTGAAATAAAGCACGTTCATATTTTTTAAACTATGGTTTAATAATATAACATTAAAATCATAATATTTAAATGTATATCCCTTAAAAACTTTGCTAATTGAGGCCGTGTTTGTTAAAATGGTTGAGAAACACTACCTTATAGATATCAGATTTTAACTAATTTCATCTCAGTTTTATTTATATTTTTATTTTATTTATAAACACTGGTTTGAAATTAGTTAAAATCGTCGATGAAAGAGGAATGGTAGAAAAATCAATCTTCATTCACGCTGTTGCCAATTTCGTTCGATTTTTATTATGGCTGTCTTTTGAACGATGTCTAATGTTCGGTGTCACGTTTTTGCCACGTGATTTAGAACCAGGCATCTTGTTCTTTTCGACACTTCCTCACTTCTTCAACATAGAAGAATTTCATAGCTTAATAAGAATGTAAACAGATTGATAGAAAACGCGAAGACAGATGTATGGTGCTAGCCAGCCATATTTAAACTGGCCACTTTATTTTTACAGAAGAGTTCTACAAGGCAGGCAATTCCAGATCATGCTATCCCTCTTTTCGTCTGGAGTTTTGCGTAATGTCTGGCTATAGGTTGTATTTGCTGGGAGGTCTTATGACATGACATGACCTTGTGGTCAGAGTGTCTGGTCTCTGAGTATGCAAGTTAGTGTTGACTGGCTTCCGGGCTGATATCGTTGGAGATGGCCTCTGGGGAGGAGCTGGGAGGGAACCTCGGTTGGTTAACTAAAGTGTTGTTTCCGATCTGGGAATAGTCTTCCTTTCGGTGTCGTCGATTGCGGTAGATGACCTGTCCAATGGGAGTCTGTACTATATAGTATCTTGGTTCCTGCATGCCCGCTTTACACTTGCACGGGTCTATTTACCAGTATCCTGGTTTTGTACACGGACAGGTTGTTCTGCGTGGATCATGGGAAAGTCCCTGGTGTTTTGGTCGTGATATAATATTTTGTGTTGATTGCCTTTGGTATAGGCGGTTTGCTATTTCGTCTTACATTGTTTGATAGTTCGTGCCTTTGACTGTTATGTTGCTGGCAAGTTTTCGATTGTACACGAGCTCACCTGGCGAAGGAATAAAGTAATTTATCGGTGCATCTCTAAGGCATAGCAAAAATATATTGACGTCGCGGTTTCACTGGTCTGCTCACTTCATGGTAGACTTTACAGAGTGTATGCACTGCTCTGCCATCCAATTTGATTGCGGTACCTCGGGGACGATGTGTGGTGTTCAAACCTCCACTCATTCGCGAATTCTTGGAACAAGCTACAACTATAGTGGGGTCCATTATCGCTTATAACCCTTTCGGGTACTCCCTGTTCTCCAAATATTTGTTTGGTCACTTCTTGGAGAACTCTCTGCAGTCTACGTACGAATTGGTATTAGGATTAGTAATCAACACTTAGTAGGTAGTTATGGTCGCGAAAATGGAAGAGATCAGTAACTACAATTTGCCATGGTCTTACTGAGATCTCATGCTGTAGGAGTAGTCTGGAACGTTACTCTTTTTATTCTCTTGGCAAATGATGCCTTGTTGAACAATTTGGGCAATGCCGTTGTTGATGTCATGCCAGAACACACACCTTTTCCCTCTTAATCTGCATTTGTGCATCTCTTGATGAGCACAGTGTATCTTTTGTATAATTTCCAATTGCAGAGGTTTGGAAATTATTATTCGAATACCCTTGAGGAGAATTCCATTTTCAATTGCGAGTTCATCACGGTATGACCAGTAGGACAACAAATCTTGGCTAACCTTTAGTCTCGAGTTGGGCCTCGAAGGATCATGTCTCTCAATTTACAAGATATTGGATCAGAACTTGTAGCCTGGCGTATCTGTACCAATTATTTTGTAGAGAATTGCACAAAATCGACCTTTATGTTCACATCTATGGTTTCCTTTACTCTCTTGCTTTGGAGCCGTGATAGTCCATCTGCGAGAATCATGTCCTTCCCTTGTCGATACATGATGACCATATCGTACTCTTGCAGGCAAAACAATAGTCGTTGAAGGCGGGGCGGGTGCTTTAGTGAGATTTGTTTAGAAATATCATCTCCAGGGGCTTGTAATCACTGTCAATGATAAATGGGAGGTCATATATGTATATTCAGAATTTATCGCATTCGAAAACCACTACTAATAGCTCCCGTTCTATGTTGGCATAAAGCTACTCTGTATCTGTGAGGCGCGTCTTCTTGTATAAGGGCAGCCCCAAGGCCTTTGCTTGACGCGTCAACCCGAATCACTTTTTCTTTCTTTCTTTCTTTCTTTTTTTTAATGTGCCATGTCCTTTCAGGACGTAGGCGATCACGGTTCTCCACCTCCCTCTATCCTTTGCAGCTCTCAACAAGTTCCTTCCCTCTGCTTCTTCCCTCAGACCACGTTCTGTCATACACATGCTCAAGCCCGCTAGGTATGTCACGCGTTGTTGTCCCTTGTCTTTCTTTCCCTCTATTCTACCCGTGAGTATAAGATTCTCCAGGCCCTCCTTCCTCATTATGTGTCCCAAGACCTTCAGCTGCCTCTTCTTGATGTTAAGTATAAGCCTCCTTCTTGTTTGCAACCTTTTCTAAGACCTCACCGTTGCTCACACGCTCGGCCAATGATATCCATAGCATCCTTCTGTAGAAACATATCTCTGTCGCCTCGAGTCTCTTCTTCATCTTTGAGGAAATCATCCAACATTCGCTGTCGTAAAGAAGGACAGATGTCACGTAACAGCTCAGTATTCTTTTCTTTGTTACCAAAGAAATCCTCCTGTCTCACAATACTCTTCCCAGCTTTTGGAATGCGTACTTGGCCAGCCCAATACATCTACGGATCTCAGTGTCGCACTTACCGTAAAGAAGGACAGATGTCACGTAACATCTGAGTATTCTTTTCTTTGTTACCAAAGAAATCCTCCTGTCTCGCAGTACTCTGCCCAGCTTTTGGAATGTGTCCTTGGCCATCCCAATACGTCTAAGGATCTCAGTGTCGTACTTAGCGTCCACTGTCAAAAACGCTTCCCAGATATTTAAACTTCCGCGTCTGCTTGATTCTAGTGTTCCCGACCTGCAAAGCGCATTTCGGGCTCATCCTCTTACTGACAACCATGCATTCTGTCTTCTTGTAGTTTGTGCTTAGTCCTTTCTTCTCATTCTCCGTTGCTACCTTCCGTAGGAGATTTTGTAATTTCTTTTCCGTGTCTACTATCAGTACTGTGTCATCTGCGTATCTTATGTTGTAAAGATTGTGGCCGCCAATGCTAAATCCAGTTCTCTCAGAATTGCCTCGCTGTATAGGTTAAATATGTCCGGCGAGAAGACACATCCTTGCCTTACGCCTCTTTCTATTTTTGTATATTCACTGAACTTGTTCCCTGTGCGTATGCATATTGTTTGCTGCCAGTATTTCTTTAATGGATCAAAATAAATGAGCAACATGTCTGTGTTGATTATATCCTTTATTTGCTGCAGGGATTTTTGATGGATACTTGTCCATTTGTACTCTGAGTCTTTCTTTAGCAATTTTCTCAGGGATGCTGTGAGGTGAGATAGACGAGGGATAAATAGTGCCATACATGTGATAATTCCTTCACCCTCTCAAGCTCCGCGACATTATTAGGACTGAGTAGCGATTTTATCTCATCCACCTTATGGAGATCTGGGTGGAGCCCATTTTAATTAAACATAGCTCCAAAGAAGTGTATTTCCTACTAGTCCACGGCACTCTTAGCGCTGTTGAAACATAGACCTACAGATCTGGTTTTGTTCATGCTCCTCCTTGGTTTGCCCCCAAACCACTACATCGTCTATTAGTCCGATTGTCCCTGGACATTGCTCCAGAATCATGTCCATTTTTTGTTGGAAGTCATCTTGGAATATTACTAGGTCGAATGGCATTCTCTTGAAGGAGTATCGGTAGAAGGGGGAATTAAAGTGGTTAGTAATCAACATCCAACTTGATGGACCAGTAGCCATTCTTGGCATCCATTTTTGTAAAGTACTTTGCGTTTACTGGTTTGTAGTGGTCTTGTAGTGGCATCGCTTGATGGCTTTATTTGGGTCATTTGGGTCTAGGCACATCCTAAGTTTTCCACTGCTTTTGTGTACAAACACAATGCTGATGACACAGCCAGTAGGCTCATCTCTTTTTCGAATAATTCTTTTGGTCAACATATCTTCTAGTTTTGTTTTGATTTTGTCCTTAAGGTGGATAGGACATTTTCTGGACACATAGATAACTGGGTTGCTGTTTTCAATACAGTGGTATTCTCCAGCAATTTCACCAACTATGTCAAAACGATCAGGATACATTTCCATGAGGTCTTCTGTGGAGTTAATTGGACATTTTATTTGTTGGATGGCACAATGTACGATTAGCTGCTTCAACTATTTGGGGGTAGGTAGTCCCAATACAGCTGGGCTTTCCGAAGTAACTATATAGAATTTTATATTTTTCCATTCATGCACATTGTATATTCATAGAACCTTGTTGGGCATGGTTGCGTCATTGTATGCAGTAAGTATAGCTGTTTCCTGACGTGTGGAGTCAGGAAGTGTAAATCCATCTGGATTTACTTTTTCGGGTAACATTTTCTAAAACAAATACGCAAGAAAAACGTGTCCCATTCCGCTCCAGTGTCAATTTTTGTATTCATCTTATGTATCCCTGGTCTGCTGGGGAGGGTTATGTTTAAAATTGCAAAAGCTTCAGTTCGGATGTCTCTCATATTCTGTTGTTCAATCGAGTCGAAAGACATTTGATCAAAATGTTCGTTTACTTTATCACTTGTGCTCTGGTTTAGCGCATCTATGCTGCTGCTATGTGCCCAGTTGGTTTCTGATCGTTGCCCTCGATGTCTTGTCTGTACAGGGCGCCTTAACGTCATGTGTGGTCAAGGTTGCATGTTCTCCGTGTTCCCTTTTGATTTATTTATGCACTCTTTAGACCAGTGGTTCTTTCGGCCGCATGCTGAGTACACTGGGCATCCTTGTTTGGTGTGGAGATATGTCCCTCCACTGCATTTGTTATCGCTTGGGGTGTGCTTGATGGCGTCAATACCTTTTCTTTTATGGTCCTGTATATCATCTAGCTGTCTCATTTAGTATACCAAAGCTTCGTGTACTCCGCATATGTTCAGAACTTCCTGTACAGACAACATCTGGTCTTTCAAGAGGTGTTGTCTTTGTAGCTCAAGATGTTTCATCCCAACAATAACCTTTTTGATTAGTCACTCCTCTATTTCTTTTTCATCTCGAAATTTACATTTGTTTGCCTGTAAAGTCATCAATAGGAAGTCGTCAATATTCTCAAAAGCCTCCTGAATGTATTTCTGTAAACAAAAACGAGCGATTCTGATGTTTATTCGGGCCTCTAATTGTTCTAGGAACTTTTCCCATACCACAGTCGGATTCTGTTCGTTGGCCTCATTCTCGAATCTCCACGAATTAAAAGGTCGAAGGCCTTCTTCACTCGACAGTAACTATGTAGTAAACCTGTTTTTCCTGTGGTATATTCTATAAGAAAAATATAGCTTACAGCGCTGCTTGAAAAAAAAATGGACGTTTCAACCACATTCTCGGTTGTCGTCCATGACATGGCCAGTTCGATCGCTCGTCTGGACATTTTGATCTTTTATGCATTTCTTTTTTGATTAATACTTTTTCTCTGTCTATATTTCCTCGAGGACACATGGCACTGTGGATAAAGGCGTTGGTTAGCTCCAGTGAGAGGACCGAAAGAGTGTGAGTTCAATATCCGGTTACGGTAGTGGAGAACTTGGAGAGAGGAATTAAAAAAGGGGTAACTGATAACTGACATCCATTAAACATGGCACGTGGAACTAGAACAGTCTATCCCAGTGAGCGAAATAAAGGGTTCAGTTCGACATTCCTGAAGAAGGCCGGAGCGTACAACGGCCGAAACGTTGTAATGAATATGGCGACAAAGATGAGTACAATAGTCCGAATAATGTAAATAGCGTAATATTTTTTGGACGACAGATTGGTTTACTCCAAATAATACAATGACAGATAACGATAATATTGTACTCACAGTTTCTCAGTGAGGATCTTTTTCTGTGAAGTATTTCTTTTAAAATGGCGGTCCTCGTCTTTTATTGTCTGCCACGTAGACAATTTCTTCTTTTTTTCTTCATTATAGCCTTCTTTTAAGTGCTGTTTTAATTTTTGTCTCACTCCTTCTCTTGTTTGTTGGACTGTGCGTCGATCTCGTGTTTTCTTTTTTTTTTTTATAGCTACCACCATATAAACAGATTAATAGAACACGAAGATAGATGTATGATGCTAGCCAGCCATGTTTGAATTGGCCACTTTATTTTTAGAGAAGAGTTCAACAAGGGAGACAATTCCAAATCATAACAAAGACTTTTTTAAAAAACAAAAAAAACAAAAACAAACTTCTCCCTTGTGGGAGAATACAAGTCAGTTAGATTGTAGAGGGCCGAGTGGGGATGAGTGTTGTTAAATTAGAAACACGTACTGTTTATTTTCTGCTAGACGGTCCAACTACAAGAAAATGGCGGACTCAAATTGAATCCAACCGAAGATGTAAAGAAAACAAACAAACAAACAAACAAGACTGATATATATATATGTCAACAAATATATGTATTGAACAACAAGATTTACAATGGACACAGACATCAACATTTGTGTTTGTGTGTGAACGTAAAGAGTTTGTATTTTGGGGAATGTTCGTACGTACGTGTATGTGTGTTTAATGTTCACGGCGTCTTCCCACAAGTGGGGAGGCGCTATCTTCTAAGAGAGCTTACATTGTAGATGTGTTCGCTGAAATGAAGAAATGAAAAAGAGAACGAGGCAAGAAGTTGCCCAGTATTTATAGTGTAGGGAGAACGACTCCTAGTGACAATTAGAGAATTAAGGAGGAGCTAACTCCGACAAGATAACGTTCTCAACAGGTTCATCAGACTTGCATCGAAGTCGTTCAAGAGTTTCAAAGAACTTCTTAACATCGTGCTGGTAATTGGGGATCATTTTTTCAGATTTCCATTCTTGTTTAACTTTGAAAGCAATCTCTAAAATGATTAAGCAGTGTTCTTTATCATTCAGATATAGAATTCATTTTAAAGCTTTGTAGTAATCTTTCGACCACAAGAAATTAAAAAAAAAACAATAATTTCCCATGATTCCCTAGTAAAAATATAAAACGCTTTACTGGCGAAAAATTTAGAATCTGGTGTCTGTTCAACAACAGCTCACCATGATAGTGTGGAATCATCCACGTTATCCTTCACCCCTACTAGCAGAACAATCCATTTTTACACCCACACACACCTGTTATCTAATCAGAACACTAATTTCAACAACCCAGTTTCTCACTGGTTAACAGCCTATGAATGCACGTGAAAAATCTCTTTGGTGCTCAGATTTCTTGAGCCTATTTTTCTAGCTAAAAACATATAAAAAGAAAAAACTCAACTGCTTAGTTAGACTCCAGCATCCAGAGAGACGCCAAAACAAATCCACGCAATTCAAAACCTTGATCCTCTCGCGCAAATCAAACTGACTCAACAACTATTTGGCATAATCTTTCTCTCTCTGTTAAACAAAAAACTTTTACAACTTCAGTTATTATACTTCAAAAGTGACATTTTTCATCACTACGAAACAAGTATTAATAACTCAAAACATTTCATACAAACACAGCTAAAGGTACGCAACTTCGGTTGACTAAAAAAAAACAATTGTACATAAACACTTGCACAAAACAACAACTGTTTATTTTTCGAACAAAATCTTATTAACACATTCAAAAAGTTTCTAACGTGCTAAAAATCAACACACCAGATACAATACATCAGCACAAAACATTTAACAGTTTTTTACTCATTTGTATATATTCTAATTGTATATAAACCATTATTGTTTGCATTCAATTTGCCTTGGTTTTCTTAAACTTTGTTTTTACATGATTTGTTCAAAAATGAATGAATATTGTTGGGGATTGAATTCTATTGAACACGCCTTCACAAATATTTTTCCTTCTGATTTTTAACATACATATTCAAATAGCATGAGAGAATCGACCTCTCCAGGAATGAAGATAAGTTTAACTCAACTATTACTTCCTCATACTGAATATGACCTTTTAATAATAGACTTATCACAACAAAATAATTCACTCATTCAACATGACAACACAAATATCACAGCATTTAACAACCACATTACGAGAACTTTTATCTACCGAAACAACCAAACCTTCCGATAATAAATCCTTATATATTTCTGTATAAATGTCTCACTTTGTTGTAATGATGTATATCTGTATATTTTATTAACCACAAAAACAGGATTCATACAAGGCCCATCATAACAAAGTGTTAACCCCGACGTTTTAAACTAAAAGAAACATTGATGCGACATAACAACTACAAAAAAGAATCAAGAAACTTATTCGTAATATTAAAAACACGTACGAACAAAAACAAAAACAAGAATTGGCAAACCCAACCAAAAGCGATTTATATATATATATTTGTATACATATACAGATATATATGTTATGAATAATCAATAGTGGTCTCTCCTTGTTTTGTTACTATCCTCTTGGAGAGAGCTATTTCTGTTTACTGGGATTACACGAGGACATTATACGCGAACCTTGTATTCTCAGTTGAATAAAACTTTCTTAAAGCCTACACCTGCGTACTTTTGTCATTTCAATATATATATATATATATATATATATATGTATATATGCACGTGTGTATATATATATATATATATATATATATATATATATATATATATGTATATATGTACGTGTGTATATATATATATATGTACGTGTATATATATATATATATGTGTACGTGTATATATATATATATATATATATATATGTATATATATATATATATATATATATAAGTAAACGACTAGACCGGAAGAAGTGACAGCAAGCCCATGTACTTATCAAGTAATCATGCAACAAGACGTTCAAACTGTTATTGGAGTTTTGCATAATAATAATTTAAAAATTTCACTAAGAAAATCAACTTTCGATGTTGCATCTATAGATTTCCTAGGATACAATATTAGTGCAGACGGTATCAAGCTAAAGAATTAGAATATTGAGGACCTAAAATCCTTCCCACCGCCCAACAATAAGAAAAGTTTATGCAGATACCTAATTAATTTCTATAGAAAATTAATACCCAATTTCGCTGAAATTGTGTTACCCCCTACCGAACGAATACTACGAAACGTAAACGGTGCATTTACGCTTAATACCGTAATTCCCTATGTACAATCCATAATACGCACCCCTAAAATTGTGCTGGAAGTGTGGGAAAGTACTTCTACTCGAGCATAATACGCACCCCTTGTTTTGGTAATCAAACCTTATAAATTGTACCTGTCCAATTTCATTACGGCCAGCGTTTCCTATTCTTATTCAAGTTGTAATTGAAGATATTTATCAAAATTTCCGATCATCACGATTCTAAAAGGAAACGGAAATACCTACTGCGCAGACTCATTAACCTGTTTTTGTTCGATAAAATGTGCAATCTGCCGGATCTGTATGTAGTTCGAGTTAGATATACATAACTCGAGTTATGCTTAAAAAGTAGACAGAATAAGAGTTGGTCTGAGAAATATTTAACAAAGAATAAAATTAATAAAGGAACGAAGAAATCAATTCAATGAAATTTATTGATCTTGATCATGAGTAAATTTCTGTGCAATTGGGGTTCTTCTCTGGATGGACAGGTTCTTCCTCTTCATGAACCTGTAGCACCAATTTGGAGAGTCTTTGAAACATTCCTCTGGATATGTTTTCACAAAAATGGTTTTAAAAATAAAATAAAATAATTCTAATTTAGTTTTATGATAATTCTTATTTTATTTTACATTTGTAATTATTGTTAGGTATATATGATTGTATTTGACATCCTTATTATCGCCGATTTCTGTTGCGAAATGATTACTCACCACAGACATACAATTTGACACTAACGTCAAATTGTCGTATGTCTGTGGTGAGTAGTCATTTCGCAAATGAAATCAACCAATGTCACGGCAATTTTTAAAGATATTTTTCATAGCTGTGCATAATACGCACCCCTAATTTTGCTTATTATTTTTTTTAGAAAAAAAAAACGCGTATTATACATAGGGAATTACGGTAAATGTGAAATTGGAATCATATCATAGCATCATTAAAATTGTATGCAACTACCCCACATTAGCACCTGGCTGCATCACCTATTAATTGGTGACCGACAGCAGTAAATACTCAGTCGGTGCCGCACCAAGTCGCTGATGGAAATTCTATTCCAATAGGCGTCTTTAAAAAACCTATCGCAAACACAAGTCAAATATTCTATATTTGACAGAGAACCTCTCGCTGCATACGTTGCAATCTTGCATTTTCGGCACATGGTAGAAGGCCAGTAAGTGATGCTACTAACGGACTATAAACCTTTATGTAGTACTTTTCATATCCTCACCCCAGCAAAATCAGGACAACTAGGCTTACTACATAAGTACATAACCGACATAAAGCATATTAAAGGAGAGCAAAATACAGTAGATGATTGTCACGACCCACCTTAGTAGTTGTGGGTGATCTTTGTGACCTACCAGTAAATAGCAGACGCTCAAGCTGCAGCTTCAGACTAGCACAATTTTCCTAACCTAAAAAAAATATGTACTATTAACGATAATATATTGTACTGTGTGATACATCCAATTCCTTTCCCAGGCCATATATACCTAGTGCATTCACTCTAAAGCAATATTTGATAGTATACATTCCATAGCACATGCAGGAACAAGAGCAATTAGCAAGATAATTAAAGCTCGGTTCTTTTGTCCGAATATAGACAAAACAGTGAAACAATTTATTAAATAAACAAAAGCAACAGACAGAACGAATTCAATAGTTTGGGCATCTCTTGCCATGATCAGGATTCTGAATTGGTATGTATATCTATACTGCTCTATATGTTTTCTAGATAGGCTGAAGTTTTAGGAAATATTTATCCCATTAGATAGGATTAAAACAATAAAAATTTGGCTGTAGAAAAGTATGTCATTCGTTAACAGCAGAATCCTAATGTTCACATTTCTAAAACAAGAAAAGTATTTCTGCTTTCATGACCAGCTGTAGAGTAGCGCTTTTCGTTAGGGTCGATGACCTTATGCATTAGACGACGGAAAAGGAAGGGAGTATTTCTTTTGAAAGCATAGTCTTTTTTAGGAGAGCCAGTCAGTTCGACAATGATTATGATTCTGAATTGGTATGTATATCTACTGAGTAAGTATCTACACTGCTGTATATGTTTTCTACAAAACGATATTGAACGAAAACAAAATACAAGATAGGCTGAAATTTTATGAAATATCCCATAAAATAGGATTAAAACAATAAAAGTTTGGTTGTAGAAAAGTGCGCCTTTCGTTAATAGCAGAGTCCTAAAGTTCATATTTCTGAAACAAGAAAAGTATTTTTGCATGCATGACCAGCTGTAGATGAGCAGTTTTCGCTTTGGTTAGGTTTGTTTTACGGCATATCAACCTCAATAGGTTATTTAATGCCGACAAGATTTTTGTTGTTGGTAATATTGTTTTCAATGTATTGCTGGTATTTTTTTTCAAAAATGTATAGCTGGTAATATTTTTTCTTCAAATACTTATTGCTGGTAATATTTTTTCTTCAAATACTTATTGCTGGTAATAATTTTTACAAATTATTTCTGGTACAAAAAACTATTTTTACACTTTCATAGTGTTTTGACCCCAGTTTGGGGTTTAACTATTTGACCATAGCTAAGACCCTAGGTCAGGGTGAATATCATGCAATTAAGAGGTGTTTCCACGCTCCTCAAAACCTCCTGATCAGAAGCTTTGCCGTTGGATGTAGTTTATCGCCTTACCCATGACGCGGATGCAGCTTATCGTCTTACCCAAGACGCAAGTGTGTGTGAGAGTGAGTGCGTGTATGTAAAAGACAATTTTGGAGATTACTACTTTGACATGCTTTACTGATGAACAAGCCTCATTAAAAAAATTAACGTTTCTCAAAAACCCACTAATAAGAGGCCTTTCTGTTGGATGTAGTTTATCATCTTAACGAGAAAGCGGAAGTAGTTTATCGTCATACCCAGGACGGGAGCGTTTTTCGTTAGAGTCAATGACTCTACGCTTTAGACGACGGAAAAAAGAAGAGAGTATTTCTTTTGAAAGCATAGTCTTTTTTAGAAGTCAGTGGCTGCTGCTGCTGCTGCTGCTACGTATTTGAAGAAGGTCATAGAATGGATGGACCGAAACATTGTGCAGATATCAAGAGCAAGACAAAGAATGAATTCAGTCATACGAATAACTTTATGAATTATGTCGACTCAAAATACAGACGGTAATTTGAGATGCAATCCAGTATTCACACCGTGATATCAACATTCCCAGTAAAGTCATAAGCAAGAAACTCGATTGCAAATTATCTCCCTTGATATCGGACATTTTTTTTCTCTTTGATTTTTGCATAGGAGGCGCTATCAGTCCAATCAAACGATATGTGTATGGGCCATGAAACACAGATTCCCCTGATAATGATCTCTATATGAGATCAGTATCAGGGGAAATAAAAGTCGAATCTGGTTCGTAATTTAAGCAGATCAGCAATTCTTTTCCCTTCCAGATTTTTTCCCCTTTTTGTCAAGCAGTGTGTTGCATAATAGGCGTTGTCCGATTGATAAGACACCTTGCTTTGTTGTATTCCGGTTTAGTATTTCCGAGACAGGCAATAAATGTCTCGCTTTCATTCAACAGGTTATCCAGTTCATGTCGATAAACATAATTCAAAATCACTTGCGTTTAACGGACAGATTTGCGTCCAAAGCAACCGGAGCTATTGAAAATATTGCCTCTTCTTTTTTATTTCTTTTTTTTTTTTAAAGACCGAACAATGAGTTTAATGTTCGGTCTTTAAATACCTAAATATATAGATTTTTTAATATCTTTAATATCGCATTTTTCGGACGGTAGGTCTTAATAGGTTACAATTAGAAAAATATAATTAAGTAGAAAAAAGCGTGGAAATTTCACACCTTTCCTATTTTAATTTTCTAATGAACCTTAATTCTTAAGTTAATGTAATTCGTGTGATTATTCTATTCAGTAACCTTCCCTAGGATACAACATTTTGGCGACGAGGAACAGCCAAAATTACAAGACAAACACAAAACAATACTAATGATTATTCAGTTAGGCTTGAAATCTGTTGTTATTTTTTTTTTAACTTCAAAAGGACGCGTCATCTGTCCTTGAATTCGGAACGCCATTAATTATACAAACGTTTGTTTAACGAGTCGAAGTCTCGTGAAACCCGATTATTCACTGAAAATCAACACAACACAATAATAAGAAAAAATACCAGAATGTCTTTCTCCTTTTTCTCCATATCTCATTTTCTAAGAAAACTTTAATAAAAGAGAAACATGTTAGATTGATGAATGATTCCAATTTGTCGTTTAACTTATCGAACTTGTAAATATAAAATTATTCTTGTAAATAAACAATCTAATTATTATAAATAATGTTTAATTATTTCGTTGTCAATATCCATGGAAAAAATGGAATGCATAAATGCAAAAATAGCTGTAGGACTCTACAGTAATAGCGGCGTCAAGAGAAAGACCGGCCTTTTAGCAAAACATTTTTTGTGGGTACGTATGTTAAACATTATCACGGATTTTTTTGTGAATCCATTATAAATAACAGCTTCTTCATATAATTTATACTCATTTCTTTAATTAACTGACTTCTATGGTATTTGCATAAAAAGATATTAGCAATGCATTTACATTATACATATAAAACCCTATTCTATCAGTAATGCTGGCATTCATTCCTGACCACTGACAATCCCATTCTTCCTGATTTTCAATGCATTCCTATAGTAAAATCATTAGCAATGCATTTCCATTATACATATAATAGCCCTATTCTTTCAGTAATGCTTGCATTCATTCCTGACCACTGACAATCCCTTTCTTCCTGATTTTCAATGCATTCCTATAGTAAAATCATTAGCAATGCATTTACATTATACATATAATAGCCCTATTCTATCAGTAATGCTTGCATTCATTCCTGACCACTGACAATCCCTTTCTTCCTGATTTTCAATGCATTCCTATAGTAAAATCATTAGCAATGCATTTACATTATACATATAATAGCCCTATTCTATCAGTAATGCTTGCATTCATTCCTGACCACTGACAATCCCTTTCTTCCTGATTTTCAATGCATTCCTATAGTAAAATCATTAGCAATGCATTTACATTATACATATAATAGCCCTATTCTATCAGTAATGCTTGCATTCATTCCTGACCACTGACAATCCCTTTCTTCTTGATTTTCAATGCATTCCTATAGTAAAATCATTAGCAATGCATTTACATTATACATATAATAGCCCTATTCTATCAGTAATGCTTGCATTCATTCCTGACCACTGACAATCCCTTTCTTCCTGATTTTCAATGCATTCCTATAGTAAAATCATTAACAATGCATTTACATTATACATATAATAGCCCTATTCTATCAGTAATGCTTGCATTCATTCCTGACCACTGACAATCCCTTTCTTCCTGATTTTCAATGCATTCCTATAGTAAAATCATTAGCAATGCATTTACATTATACATATAATAGCCCTATTCTATCAATAATGCTTGCATTCATTCCTGACCACTGACAATCCCTTTCTTCCTGATTTTCAATGCATTCCTATAGTAAAATCATTAACAATGCATTTCCATTATACATATAATAGCCCTATTTTATCAGTAATGCTTGCATTCATTCCTGACCAATGACAATCCCATTCTTCCTGATTTTCAATGCATTCCTATAGTAAAATCATTAGCAATGCATTTACATTATACATATAATAGCCCTATTCTATCAGTAATGCTTGCATTCATTCTTGACCACTGACAATCCCTTTCTTCCTGATTTTCAATGCATTCCTATAGTAAAATCATTATCAATGCATTTACATTATACATATAATAGCCCTATTCTATCAGTAATGCTTGCATTCATTCCTGACCACTGACAATCCCTTTCTTCCTGATTTTCAATGCATTCCTATAGTAAAATCATTAGCAATGCATTTACATTATACATATAATAGCCCTATTCTATCAGTAATGCTTGCATTCATTCCTGACCACTGACAATCCCTTTCTTCCTGATTTTCAATGCATTCCTATAGTAAAATCATTAGCAATGCATTTACATTATACATATAATAGCCCTATTCTATCAGTAATGCTTGCATTAATTCCTGACCACTGACAATCCATTTCTTCCTGATTTTCAATGCATTCCTATAGTAAAATCATTAACAATGCATTTCCATTATACATATAATAGCCCTATTTTATCAGTAATGCTTGCATTCATTCCTGACCAATGACAATCCCTTTCTTCCTGATTTTCAATGCATTCCTATAGTAAAATCATTAGCAATGCACTGACAATCCCTTTCTTCTTGATTTACAATGCATTCCTATAGTAAAATCATTAGCAATGCATTTACATTATACATATAATAGCCCTATTCTATCAGTAATGCTTGCATTCATTCCTGACCACTGACAATCCATTTCTTCCTGATTTTCAATGCATTCCTATAGTAAAATCATTAGCAATGCATTTACATTATACATATAATAGCCCTATTCTATCAGTAATGCTTGCATTCATTCTTGACCACTGATAATCCCTTTCTTCCTGATTTTCAATGCATTCCTATAGTAAAATCATTATCAATGCATTTACATTATACATATAATAGCCCTATTCTATCAGTAATGCTTGCATTAATTCCTGACCACTGACAATTTATTTCTTCCAAATTTTCGAAGCATTTACAAACCATTAACAATGTATTTACATATATATACATATATTGTCCCTTTTCCTTTGTATTAATTCTTCACCACTTACACTCCCTTTCTACCTGATTTTCAATGTTTAATTTTAAGTTTTATTTCATATATTTGTATATTGATGCATGTTTCATTAAATAATATAGACAAGTTTTGTCTATTTATTTTATGCAAATTCCTTTCATATCGTCTGATAAGCTTAATAACATTATCATTGAAAGACGAAAGAAAATCACCATATTGATACATATTTTTTAATCCTATCTAAGCTTTCGGCTTACATAAGTCATCATCAAAGATGACAATAACATTACAATATATTAACCAATACACGGACAAAACAATAATGATAGTCTACTTTTGTTTATATGGAAGATTTCCAAGCAACGACAAACTCGTTCATACGAGACGCTGGAAGCGAAAATCGCACTGCGGCTCATGACGTCACACATGATCACGCGAGAGTGAAACCCAGAAGTGCTAAGTATGGGAAGCCGTTGGTATAAATCATTGACTTCTGTTATCAATTATACGCATTTGAGTATATTTGTGGAGATTTCATAGTTTATTTTGTTCAGGTTAGGTTTCAACTGTTGTATGTATATAGCTTCGGGAATTTTTAGTTTTTGTTTATTGCTTTATGGTTTAAGTATAGTTGTGTTTTCCACATATATATATATATAAAACACATACAAACTATTTCTAATTCTAACAGTTGAAATACAATCCTTGATAATGGCTAAAAGTATAGCCGAAAGCGCTCGGAAAAGAACATTCGGACAATTTTTATATAATTTATCCTCTGAAAAGAAAAACTTTATTAGATCGCACGAGAAATTATATAAAAAACTAAATAAAAGCACCTTGTCAGTCGTTTTTAATGAAATGTGCTCGAAAGAAGGATTGCTGCCTAAATACACAAATATATATATATATATATATATATATATATATATATATATATATATATATATATATATATACAGGTAAGATGAGAACGAATATAGTACAATTCTAAAGTTCATACATTTAATTTAAAAGCGGGCTCAATACAGAGTAGAAACATGATGGGGAGGATCTTGTCTGTGCTATTTTTCTGCTCATCTAAGGATTCATTTTGCGACTCGTTCTTCCTTTTCCTCTATGCGTGAGGATCCTCTTCCTCCCCCATCATGTTTCTTCGGTGATTTATTCATTTAATTTTGATCGTGGTAGCAACTACATAGGAAGGACTTCCCAACGCTTAGGTTGTAGGATTAGGCAGCATGTCCCACTACGTGTTCTTAATCCGGATGCCCGTAAGAGCCAGCTGGTCAATACTTCCGGGTCAGCTATCACTGAACATCTTATAAATTTCAGGGATTGTGCAATGAATTTCAGTCCGGAATGGTTCTCTGTTCTGTCTAGTTCGCGCCCTCCTTTTTATTTACAGGCACTGGAGTCTCTGTACATCCGGTCCAGGGAGCCGTCTCTTTGTAAGCAAAAAGACTGTCTCCTTGGACTTCACGTTATTAGATTCTAGTATCTTGAATCATACATTCCCCACCTTTTTCCCCCTTCTTTTCGCTGCGCAAATTCGCGTTGTTTAGATTTTGGTCTTCCCTCATACCATTAATCATTACAATTTTTAATGTTTTAATTGTATGTTGGGTGATTGTGGGAGGAAATGTATCTTTGCAATAAATTATTAAACTGTTCCCAGTCGACCCTGATGAGCTTGGGAACGAAACCGGTTGGTCTGTCTTGTAAGAGTTTTCATTTCTTACTTTTTATTTTCATATTTCACAATGCTTATAAGAAATAAATTATATCTTTTCCTTGCAATATTACGTTTTTGTATCTCTAACAATTTATATATATATATATATATATATATATATATATATATATGATTTATATTAATATTATTTTCGTTACTAGAAATTTTTGCAACACGCTGATGCATGTTGAGATCCTCATATTATTTAGTATTGTCGAAGTTATCGCTAACATTTTTGTTGAGATTTACAAACTCTTCATTTCGTTCAAATTCCCAAACCAATCGATAAATTTTGAATAAGCTGATTTGTTTGGAAACTGACAAAAACCCCGCTTCGCAGTATAATAATTTCTTTAATTTAATTTTATTTAATGGACTTCATAGTAAACAATATTTTCTAAGAAGCTTTTTTTTACTAATTTTTAATAAATTATTAGTATTTCTAGCTCTTGAGTATGCAACATACAACTGGCCATGCACAAATATTTCTTTCTGCCGCCAAATTACAACTTTGTGAAGCGTTTGGTCTTGCGATTTGTTTATAGTTCTCGCAAACGCAGGGCAAACTGGAAACGAGATTCTTCTGTATATAAAAACTTACAGAGAAGATATGCAAAAAACAATATTGCAATTTTATTAAATAAGCATTTGTTATTTTAATCAGTAAATTGTTTTTAAAATAGTGACAGTATTTTGTATGTTAAATAATAAAAATTTTATTTTTTCCCAAAAAATTAATGAAAATTTATTATACCGAGCTACGCACCCCCGTAAAACGAAATGTATTTATACCCCCTTGCCTGTTTGCACTTCTCTACAAATTTTGGTTTCGATTGGTCAATGTATGGCTATGAGGATTTGACGGACGGACTAACGAAAATCACAATATTTTATATATAGATTTGTAAAATGTTAATTTATATGTGCGCGAATTGCACTGAATTTTGACAAATGACAAATCAACATACAAAATATGCCTTATGTAAATATCATTTAGGATATTTGATACGTTGATTTATATGTCGGTTGACTTGTAATTTGTCAAAATTTAGTGCAATTCGTGCAGATATAGATCAACATACAAATCTCGCTATATAGAGAAAATAATAATCAGATATGAAAATTCACCTGATATTTCACATATTCATATGTAATAGTAAAATACATGTAGATTTACCGAAAACTCCTTTTAATTTACCGCTTTCGCTGTGTAGAATTTCAAAAGTTTGTTTGGTGGTTTTAAATGTTTATCAAATTACTGCGCCTTGTCGATTAAGTTAGAGATAAAAACAGGGGAGGTAACTGGTTTAATCTCTGCCTGTTATAGTGAGGAAAATACAATCTATTTTGAGGGACGTAACTCTGGACTGTGCAGCGAGTTGACAGATTTACACATGAAAATGTTTCTTTGTCAATGCGTTTTCTAAAGTGATCTTGCGATATATATATATATATATATATATATATATATATATATATATATATATATATATATATATATATATATATAAGGGCAACAAAAATATAAAAATTTCTCACTTTTTAAAAAAACCGGAATCACCCCAGGCAACGCAGCAATGTCACTAAAACACAAGGGTTACAGGTTGTGGAAGAATTAGAAACAGAAACATTAATGATGAGCAGAAAGAGGTAATCAGGAGGACAGTAGATAGCGATTGACATTGCCTTTAAATTTTTGCAGATATATTTTTTTTACCGGAATCATTCCGAGAAAGGCAGCAATGTCACTAAAATACAAGAGTTTACATGTCGTGGAAGAATTAGAAACAAAAACATTAATGATGAGCAGAAATAGGAGAGAGTAATCAGGACAGTAGATAGCGATTGACATTGCCTTTAAATTTTAGCAGACTTTATTTAATTTTTATTGGAATCACTCCAAGCAACGCAGCAATGTTCCTAAAACACAAGGCATTACAGGTTGTGGAAGAATGTGAGACAGAAACATTAATGATGAGCAGAAAGAGAAGAGAGGAATCAAGAGGACAGTAGATAGCGATTGACATTACCTTTAAATATTTGCAGATTTTTTTCTTATTGGATTCATTCCAAGAAAGGCAGAAATGTCACTAAAACACAAGGTGTTAAAGGTTGTGGGAGAATTAGAAACGGAAACATTAATGATGAGTAGAGAGAGTAGAGAGGAATCAGGAGGACAGTAGATAGCGATTGACATTACCTTTAAATTTTTGCAGATGTTTTTCTTATTGGAATCATTCCAAGAATGGCAGCAATGTCACCAAAACACAAGGGGTTACAGATTGTGGAAGAATTAGAAACAGAAACATTAATGATGAGCAGAAAGAGAAGAGAGGAATCAGGATTATTATACCGACAATGTCTGTCTGTCCAACTTTTTTTTTATCTAGTTTTTCTAACTTCTAATTTGCTTTATGTCCCAATTAACTTTCCAAATTTCTTTTCTTGCATTCATCCTTACTGTATACATTCATTTATTGTAACCATCTGGTCCTTTGAAATTGAGTCCAGCAGAATTGGAAAGGCCGGAATTTACTTAACACGCAAAACAAACAATATTGATAACGATTGTATATCAGTCGAAATTATTCAGATGTATTTGATGAAAAAGGGATTAATTAAAAGCAAAACAAAAAACAACAAGAATATTGCCACCCCCGAAGATTACCAGATTAGTGTGTTAGTCGAAAAGTTGCGATAAAACATCAAAGATGAGGATGCCCGTCAAAGATAAACGCAACAACGCATATGTATTAACGCAGACATATAAGAAGTGAAATACTTTATTGATTTTCAAATTGTCAGCGTTCCTTTTTTTCCTAGCTTTTCTTTCATCTAATTTATTTTGCTTCTTTGCAACTAGGAGTAGTAGTAGCATTAATGTTGTGTGAATTTCTTGGATGAAGCATTCTCATTATTATTAATTTTTGGTTAGTCTTTCTTTCATCTTATTTCTCTTGCTTCTTTACACATAGTAGTAGTAGTAGTAGTAGTAAGTCGTGTGAATTTCTTAGATGAAGCATTGCCATTATTAATTTTTGACTCGTCTTTCTTTCATCTTATTTCTCTTGCTTCTTTAAATCTAGTAGTAGTAACAGTAATCACATGTTGCGTGAATTTCTGTTATTAGTATTTATTTTAGATAATTTTTTATTTATTTTTCTGATTTTTGTTGTTTTCTATTGGAACCTGAAATCATTGTAGTGAACCACCCTCATTTCCTTTGCATTCGATTGGGGATATGTAAGTTCAGCTCCCAAGAGGATGCTTAACCTGTTCAATTTTAGAGTTAACCGTTATCTTCTTCACATATCCGAATAAATTGTGTCCCTTACTCTGCAAACACATACCTCGAGTGGCTCTTGGGCTTTATACAGTGCGACCAACATTGTAAAAGAAAATACTTTTCACGTTCATATTCACATAAAAATCCTAAATTGAAGCACTTTAGCAGTGGTTAAATTTACGTGACATATACTAGTTAGTTCCTGTAGCCTAATCGGTAGACATGATGTTCCAGTCAGACAGGCTCCTAGAGATATAAATAATCGCGTTTAGATTTCTTCAAAAGCTTATTTTTTATTTCTAGTCCATATTGCTTAGTTAACAGTCGTAGAATGTAAAAACGACCTGTGCATTATGACATAAAAGGCGAAAATATGACAAAAAAAATAAATAAATAAAAACCTTAATTATCATACTTCCCAAATCTTTCTGGTGATTGACTCATAAAAATGGCACTCATAATTTCGAAAAATAAAAATAAATAAAAATGAATGAAAACATACGACATTTCAACCTTTTCGCTGTTTTATCGCCTGGTGTCAACGAAAGTTTTTTTTTTATTTCTAGTTCTTTCATTGTATAATCTATTCATCCCGTTTTTTTTAATCCATGTTTTCTGCCCGTTTGGCAGTCTCTCAAATTTTTCCGCCGCGGGCAATAGCCGCTGTCAGCAGACTGGCGTGTGTGGTCTCACAGCCGATGAAACATTCTTAGAGGGGCTACGAAAAAAACATCTCACCAAATTAGCATATATCAGATTTAAGCTAATTAAAACATATCAAATTTCCGGACCCCGTTGATACTGGGCTTCTTAAAACATGGCGGATTTCTCTTGATAGAATTAAAAAATAAAATAAAAATAAAGAAAGGAATTAATTTGATGAAAAAAAAGTAAATAATTATTTTAAAAAATAAATAAAATGGAGATCCCAATAAAATTGGCTACAAATAACTTATCTGTGCATGGAAAATGACATTTCAACGTCTGAATTTTTATCAATGAAAAGGTCCAAAATGAATCTGTAGAAATATTGATATTGACTAAGTTTAACGGAGAAAATCATGGACATAGTACGTAAACAAGGAAGAAATCTTCAGAAAAATGGAAACAAAAATGAAACATAACCAAAATCAGAAAGATCCCTTGATTATATACTGAGGGCCTCGAGAAATGAACACTCCCAAGACATATCGAAAGTTAAAGGGACGGGAGGAGGTAGAAAGCTAACTACTCAACGGGCTTGTATGAATGGATAGCAGAGCGTGGGTGGTAGGAGGTTTGACAAAGGAAAAAGGTTGCTACGGTCTACAAGGGATGGGAGGTTGTGTTGAGCTCACACCCTGAAGGAACACGGCGCAAAGAAGAAGACACGGATTTACTTTGTGGACGCCAAGTTACAGCATAATAGTTAACAAGCTAGATTTTAGATCGTCAGTCACGAGTTCAATCATTACTACGTGCTTTATACTTGTGAACTGGTACCAATACTGATCTGCGCTTAGTAAATAGTAAATTTAGCTTCGTAAGGCACAAGGACAACTTGGGGAGGAATTTAGGCGGGAAGATAATATTACACTTTTTTGTACTGATTTGTTCATAGTATTGTCTTCATTTTAGTTGTTATACTCACAACGTTTCGGTTGATGTACATTCCAGCCTTCTTCAGTTATCTGTAGTAGGTGTTAGCTTTCCGAGAATTTCGAACGGAACTCTTGATTCAGTCCACAGACGTAATTTATTTCCTTAGCCCTATGTAGAGGAATAAACGTGCTAAAAGCGAAGAAATAAACAATCCTTAAACACAGCTCTACAAATTTAAATAAATTTTATTATTGAGTATTCGTTTTCTTTCAAGTTGAAAGAAACGAATGACAAAGATCTTTGCGAAACATAGTCTCACAAAATATGTTTGTTATTTACAACACTACAGAATAAATTGCGTTAGTAAACAGAATGTGTCTACATAAGGAGTGTGTCGCGTATTTACGTTGTTTTATGAATGCATGTAACTTTCTAGTAGTCATCATGTCAGCAGGCGAAGCTGTGTTCTAACTACTACTATCATATTGTTTCGGCACCCCGAGGCAGTGTAATGGTTAGCAAGCTTGTCTCGCTAGAACAATTCGACTGAGTAGTGAGTTCGATCCTCACTCGGTGCCCCATACTTTCGGCCTTGTGCCACATCTAAGCTACGCTTGGAAAATCACTACTACTATCGTATTGTTTGCATAACTCCGTTCGTATGTTGTTGTTTTTTTGTGTTCCTTAATTTACTTTAAAATCGCTAGGCCTTTGCAGCGAGTTAACTCGATAAATATGCAAAGATTGAGTAATTAATTATACGAAAGGTTTGAGTAATCAGCTGTGTACAACCCTGATCAAAGGTTTGCCGAAAAAACTGAATACTAGTTTTGGGAATTTACGCGATCGTATTTATAAAAGAGAAATAGGCTCCAGGGATCTAAAAGTTAGATTTACTAATCTCAGAAGTTTTATTGGTTAATAAGTATTTTTCACTATTTTTAAATATATTTTTTTAGGAGAGAAAATATTGTTGATCCTTTTCTAGAGTGAACTTTCAAATTTCGTAGCAGACAATACATATGGTTGTATGAAATTTCAAAGGTCTTAAGTGCGTTTGATATAATGTCGCTGATTGGTTAATAAATGCGAAGATGGAAATTCAAATCTGGAGCCGACTTTGTGAACAAAAATGAATTTTAAGTGATAGTACTTAAATTTGCTTTTCTATAAGTTTTAACTGGGTTCTACACCTAGTCTATGCTTAGGGGATATCCCGTATCAGTTAATTCCATCTAATTTATATGCCCTGGATCGGGTAGTGCTAAAATTTCATATGTTATGAGTTAGTGGACAAGTAACAAAATGGCAGATAGTGCTTTTTTCTTTCATTATTATATACCGTTGCTTTCGGACTAGTATCCTCATTTTGCTGGTAGACAGTATAATATGTGACTCACACCAGGGAATACTACAGGTCTGAATCGAATTTAATGTCAATCAGGAACATTTGATCTAAGATCAATCGATCTGCTATCACTCCAATATATACTAGCTTCACAGAGACATCAAAGCAAGCGTTGTACTGAATGTCACATCAGAACATAAAAGGAGCTAGGTGCCTCAGAGAATTGATCTAAAAGGTAACCTGAGAGTCACGAAGAACAGAATCGGGCCTCAAAAGATTTTGTACTAACATAGACAGGAAACCAACCCAACTGAATTTAAGATTTACACACACAAGACAAACCAGTTATATATGCGCACGAACGACGAAAAGATCGCAGTGAAATGAGAAAACGACAGTCACTATGCAGTATTGTTTCCTATATCCACACTATCTATATCTCTATTTCTACAGCTTCCCCCCTTTCTCTCTCTCTCTCTCTCTCTCTTTCATTTTTTTTGTTTCCTGGGTTGCGGGGAGTATTCGATATTACACTTTTTAACCATTTTGTTTCTGTACATTTCAGAGAACAATTTTGGCATTAGTAGATTTTTGAATGGAAGAAATCTTTGAGAATAGTGTTTCCGTATCAGAATATCTCATTATTCCAGAAGGAAGATCAGTTTACGTAATAGATAAATGTATAAAACCAAAACGTGTTATATATATATATATATATATATATATATATATATATATATATATATAGAGAGAGAGAGAGAGAGAGAGAGAGAAAATATATATATATGTAGAAAATGTGCGTTCTGCATCAGGATAATAATTAATACTGTTTATTTAAAAAAAAACAGAGCATTTACTTAAATAAATAAGGGTAAATGACGGCCATAATAGACTACCAACAATAAGCTATATAAACAAATCTTTACTACGTTAACAAAAAACACCAATCAAAATAAAAAAAAAATATATAAGATAAAAAATAAAAATAAAATTAAAAAAACAAACAAAAAAACAAGCAAAATAATTTGACATAAATAAATAAACAAATAAGCGACTTCCGGTAAAAGTAACCGCCAAAATAGACCACCCATAATGCACCACTGACCCTTATATATAAATAGCCGAGAAAAATAACAGCACTAGTTGCCTGACGATTGAACTAGCATGAAACAGACTGTCGCCTCTAAGTGCTGACTTCCATGTCCACTTTTATATTTACACACGCTCTATCTCTGATATTGAGCACTTTATCCTATAAATATAGCACACTTTAAGACTATATATATATATATATATATATATATATATATATATATATATATATATATATATGAGAGGGGGAGTGATAAAGAGACGAAGAAAAGAAAAATAAAAGAAGGTAATTCTGAATCCACACGAACGTCGATAAGTGTATGTGCGCATGCGCTCGTATAAGTGCATTAGAAATTCCAAAGGATGTGTCTACATGATGTATTTTCTAGTTCTAGTTTTCTATTGGACCATTACTACTAAGTGGTGATTTCGATCTTCACTGGGTGCACCATATTTGAGGCCTTATACCAAACAAAGCTAATTTCAATAAACGTAACACGATTTTGTCATTGTACTATTTAACCCATAGATGGGAGAGCAGATAGATTCATACCATTCCTAATCTTATTCTTGCGTGAGTGAATATAACGAACCCTACTGGAATACTTCACTTGGTGAATCATATTTGTAACTAAATATATTGTTTTTTAACCTCCTGCCTTAGGGTAATGGCGAACGATCTGGTCTAATTCACCATTACTATTGCGTATTAGTTTAGATTCTCACTAGGTACCCTATAAGGATAAAAAGAAAAATAAGTATAAGAAGAGAGAGTCAGGGTGTAAAAATAACTAAGAAGAAGAAAAGAGAGAAAGGAAGGGAAGAAGAAAAGAGGGAAAGGAAGGGAAGAAGAAAAGAGAGAAAGGAAGGGAAGAAGAAAAGAGAGAAAGGAAGGGAAGAAGAAAAGAGAGAAAGGAAGGGAAGAAGAAAAGAGAGAAAGGAAGGGAAGAAGAAAAGAGGGAAAGGAAGGGAAGAAGAAAAGAGAGAAAGGAAGGGAAGAAGAAAAGAGAGAAAGGAAGGGAAGAAGAAAAAGAGAGAAAGGAAGGGAAGAAGAAAAGAGAGAAAGGAAGGGAAGAAGAAAAAGAGAGAAAGGAAGGGAAGAAGAAAAGAGAGAAAGGAAGGGAAGAAGAAAAAGAGAGAAAGGAAGAGAAGAAGAAAAGAGAGAAAGGAAGGGAAGAAGAAAAAGAGAGAAAGGAAGGGAAGAAGAAAAGAGAGAAAGGAAGGGAAGAAGAAAAGAGGGAAAGGAAGGGAAGAAGAAAAGAGAGAAAGGAAGGGAAGAAGAAAAGAGAGAAAGGAAGGGAAGAAGAAAAGAGAGAAAGGAAGGGAAGAAGAAAAGAGAGGAAGGAAGGGAAGAAGAAAAGAGAGAAAGGAAGGGAAGAAGAAAAAGAGAGAAAGGAAGGGAAGAAGAAAAGAGAGAAAGGAAGGGAAGAAGAAAAGAGGGAAAGGAAGGGAAGAAGAAAAGAGAGAAAGGAAGGGAAGAAGAAAAGAGAGAAAGGAAGGGAAGAAGAAAAGAGAGAAAGGAAGGGAAGAAGAAAAGAGAGGAAGGAAGGGAAGAAGAAAAGAGAGAAAGGAAGGGAAGAAGGAAAGAGAGAAAGGAAGGAAGGGAAACAGAAAAGAGAGTGAAAATGAAATAAAAAAATGTTTCAGGGATGAAACCCTTGACGCCCATCTTCTTCCATTAATACATAGCAAGGCCCTTCCTTAATTTTCAGCAATGAATAGTCAAATCGCTAGGGGGCGCTGCGAGAATACAAACGAGGATATGCCGAACGAATGCAGACGATTTCGAGCGTTCTTAAAACTTTTTTTCTCTTTGTTTCTCTCTCTTTGCTTCTCTGCGTGCGTGCGTGTGTGTGTGTGTGTGTGTGTGTGTGTGTGTGTGTGTGTGTGTGTGTGTGTGTGTGGTTCTTTTCTTTGCGTTGTTGTCGGACTTGACCGCCATGATGAAGTATTTGGTAGAATGGAGGGTTTGGTATTGGGTGTGGATCTCGTCCCGGACTATTTGTTTGCGTATTCAAAACTGGTATGTCGGAGCTGAGCATGAAATGTGGTCGATTGAGTTTTCTTTTATTTTTTTTTTCAGGTCATGGAGATTGAATACAAAAAGCAGCTCCCTTTTCTGTCTTTATCTCCGTCAAATGCCTAAAATGGTTACCAATATAGAAAGCGACACACACACACACAAAAAAAAAAAAACAGGAGAAAAAAATAGAGGAAAGAAAAGAAAGAAAAAGAAAAAGTGGTTTCAGTATAATCAATAAGTCTCTCAGTTAAAAAAACAAAACAAATGAATATTTCTTACCGTTATTACTGAGCAGGGTTCGAATTCAGGTAATAGTAATCAGTTTCGACAGTTGATTAGTTGATTTTTCTATCCAGATCGAGCCACGTGCTCAAGAAAATTTTCATCTATCTCATTCGGCCCTGTGTCTGACTATTTTTAATGCTATGTACCTTCGGGACGTCGACTCTCTACAGCTTCCTTTTCTTTAACCTGGGACCAGCTTAATCTGACACCACCTTTCTCATGATCATTTTGCTTAAAGTTCGTATTTTCTTGATTTCAAATGAAAATATGGAAATGTACCACAGTACTTCAGAGAAACTTTCACTTTCAAAAATTATAATTTAGATATATGGGAAAAAGAAGGTGTCATTTCAAAGTGATAGCAGAAATTTAAGATGGATATACCGGATGTAATAGCAAAAATGTCCAAATCGTGTAACAACATGGGATAATTGTCCATCCTACAAAATGTTTGCTATCTAAAAAAACTACTAAACTACTAAACTACTAAACTACTAAACTAATTGATTTCTTTTTTCCAGATTTTCGGATAAGGCATTTAGCCAGCTTGACACCATTTGTCGCATGAATGACTTAAAAACCTTTAAAGTTATTCAGCTAGAAATAGAACAGGTTAAAATCGTTTTGTGTCAGCCCCACTATGTCTTCTCTACTGAGCAATGGTGAGAGGAAAAAGATCATTCAGGCTTTCAGTAATGATGCCAACATTTATACTCTGGCAAATATCTTCAAAGTCCATTCAAGAACCATCAAGAGAACGATGAATAAGTTTAAAAAGAGGGAACAGTAGAGAAGAAAACTGGATCAGGAGGTCACAACAGCAAGAGGGATCATCATTTCAAGTTAGAGCTAAATACATTCTTATTGCTCAAAGAATAGTCCAATAGTGTTATAAAAACCTCGGAGAAATCTAGTAAGATGTTTTTAATCATTTCTAAGATGCTCAAACTTAATCTAATAATTGGATAATTTTGCTGTTACACGATTTGGACAATTTTGCTTTTACACTCGGTATAATGGGCGACCGGTTTGATATTGTTATTTATCAATAAACTGATCCCCCATAATGACTATAGATTGGGGTCCATCGAAGGATCGTTCACGTCGCTAGTCCCTGTCAGATGAGTTCTCTCATCTGCTAATCTTTCCCTCTACACTACACTGCACGCTATCTTAATGACATTGAAAGACCCCAGGCAAGGCTCCGTGTGTAACACTGGATGTGTGTGGTGTAGCAACTCGATAAGGAGACGACTATATATTGACATAATAATTGAAAAATATATTTAAAGACTCACATATGAAACCCTTCCAATCATAATAATAACAAGGTAAAACCATTTTAATAACGTGTGTAAACTAATATTACCCCATCCCATATCTTCCTGGAGTCAGTTTAAACCAGTGGTTCTCAACCGGGGTTTATATAGTCCCTGGGGGTTTATATAAGACTTTGGGGGATGACGCAAGCAAGATAGTAAATTGGAAGTTCACCTTATTATTCTAGTGGTCAATGAAAAAAATGCTTTTGACGTATTTATTGCAAAAAAAATACTATGTTCAATTTAGTAGTATTAATGTCGTTAACATTTACAGTCAAGGGTGATAACTTATTCTAATCGCCCTTGCATTCATTTAACCCCGTGGGTCGTTAAACTTTTTCGACCAGACACTGCCTTTTGTTTGTCTTTCTTCCCCATTTTAGATATCCTTGAACCTTAAAACTCTAATGTTTGCCCTTAAAATGTTAACTAAAATATATGAAAAGTTAAGAAATTTGGTTTAGGTTCAAAGTTTTCCCACCAGCGTCACCAGGATCAGAATTTTCCCCCAAAAATATATTTAAGAAAATATATTAGATAACCCCAATGAATCAAATAAGTACACCAAGCCTAAATACAGCCAATGTTATTGAACAGAAATATCCAATTATAAGATATTGTATGCAAAGAAGATTAAAACCGGAAGTGAATTGTCTCAAATGCAAAAAACTGAAATTAGTGCCCTTATAAAAGACACAAAGATGGGTATGCTTGTAGATGTATGAAAAGAGCATGTATAGAATGACCAAAAAAACGGGAACTTTTTAACAATCCAATAAAACCAAGAGTGATGGAAGAAAAATATTTAATTCATAGTAATTGAAACCTTAAAACATGCCATTTAAGAAAGAATGATGGAATTTTCATTTTTTTAAAATTACGTCCTGTAGATGGCGTCCTCCTGTACGAATGCATTCTTGAAATCTGCCGTTGAGATTCCTCATTGACTGCTGCAACATCTCAGCTGGGATACTGTGAATTTCATTCTCGTTACTAAAATGGCGAAATGTTTACTTGCTCAAGGTCACTGTCTCGCAGTGTTGCCACTTGCTCATGTCTGGCAATACGCACTTCAAAAATTCCTGTATTTAGAAAAACTACGCACAAGTGTACTAATTAAATTAAATAAATAAATTTTGCATCATACTTGATGTAATCATACCAATCTGGTCAAATGACCTTCATAATCATAAACTCTATTTTAGAGTTAAAGGTTGAAAAAAAAAAACGGATTGTTATCTGAAAATCACGGAATGCCCAATGTAGCGTTAAATAAGTCTTATCAAAATCAATCAAGATGTAAATAGGGATTTTTATTCTGTTGATCGTCAAACTCAGTGTTTTTCTTTTATCTTCACTAAAAAATACAACATACATGTACAGTAACTAAAATCAAGCTCAACCCCTAGAACTGCCCACCGACTCCTAGGGGTTCGCTCGGATCCCGTTTAATGACTACTGCTTTAGATAATGACTGTCGACTGGCTGAGAAGTTTTGATCAGTGTTTTTGATTCTCGTGAGAATGACAAAGGCTCCTGAAGCCTGTAAGTCACTTGCAATACTTATTGCAGATGTGGCAAAAAAAGTTGTTTTGTACAGGGCCTGGCGTGATTTGTTAACATTGTTCAGTTTGCTCGTCGGTTTTCATGTGACTGGTGAGATCGAAATGGTTTCTGCAGGGTTTCTGGTTCACCACTGCTATGTCCTGGTATTGAACTCACAGCTCATTGGGTCTAGTAACTGGATCTAACCAACGTCTTTATCCACTAGGCCATGAGTTGAGTTAACGTGAAATAACTGAGACATCCGGAAGAGGCATAAATCAACTTGGAACAATTTAAAAAAGATCAAACAATGTTTAATATAGTATTAAGTCTTATCAAAATCAGTTAAAATCTATTTGGAGAGATGCAACTAAGGCTTTTGATTCAGTGTCGTTCTTTCATCTGCACTGAAGAATACAACTTAGATGTACACTAACTAAAATGTAACTCAGTGTCATTCGTACACCGACCCCCATTCGATCCCTTGATTATAATCAACCCCTTGAAACTGATCGACTCCTACAGGGTCATTCGCACCCCATTTTACAACCCCTGATTTAACCTATGTTACAGACAATTACCGCAGCATTTTAAAATTTAAAAAGAAAATATAACAAAAGTCTTGCTGTTTAGAAGACGCCATGTTTCAGTCAGTTATGTGCCATGCGTGATATCCGCTTAGGCGATCATGCATCTTTTGATACATGACTGACGAGATTTTTTCCAGCAGTAAGTTGCCATTTCTTTCTGCGGTAGACCAGTTGCCATCCAAGGCTATAATCTGTCCTGCTATTTACCCATAGCTGGGGAGAGAAAAAGAGGATTCATACCTTTCCCAAGGGTATTAACACGTAAGTAAATGTAATGGATTCGACTAGAATTCGAACTCGGCTCTCCGATTCCTCAATCCGAGCCTCTATCCATTACTCCACCGTCGGATTCTTTACAGGGTCATATGCACGAATGACGAAAGACAACCAACAGTAATGAACAACAAACGCCAATGTAGAAATTAACAAGATTTAATTATAAATAGACATTACATGAAAACATTAATGCAAGAGAATGAGTGGGAAGATGTGTGCTATACTTTTCTGTGTGGAAAGATGTATGCGCGTTATATTTTGAGATTAGAAATTGAAACAATCACTGCATCTCATTAGAATGTCTGAAGCTCAACTTCTCGAGAGCTCCTCTCTGCGGCTGATCGGTCTCACGCTGTCTGCTGACCTGAGATGGAACAATTACATTGAGTCGATTGCTTCATCCACCGCAAGGAAAGTTGGCTCCCTGTGCCGGGCCAGGAAATTCTTCTCTCCTGAATCGATCCTCCAAATGTACAAATCAACCATCCGCCTTTGCATGGAGTATTGCTGCCATATATGGTCTGGAGCCCCTTCTGTTTGCCTCAAGGTTCTTGATAAGATCCAGAGACGGGTATGCAATGTAATTGACCCTGATCTGGCTTCTCGTCTGCAGTCTCTATCTCACAGACGCACCGTCGCCTCTCACTGTTTCTTTTATAAATACTTCCATGGTAATTGCTCCGATGAGCTGCTATCGCTGGTTCCCAGGCTCCATGAATTCAAGCGTCCTACGAGGCTGGCATCCCGTTCCCACCCTTTCACTGTTGAAACTGTTAAATGTAGACGTCTCTTCTACTCCAATAGCTTCATATCTCGCACCTCACGCCTATGGAACTCCCTTCATCATTCCTGTTTCCCTGATGACTATGATCTCCAACTATTCAAGTCTAACGTCAATCGACATCTCCAGTTGCCTTGATCTATCCTCTATCCTTCTCCACATCCTTTCCTCTAACACTCCTATTTGCTCTCGCTCCAAATCCTCTGTAACCCTTTGCGTGCTAGTGGCTTCCAGCCTTGCCTGGGGTGAAAAGCTTAAAATAAAAAAGCTTCAGTTTTCTGCCTGAAATAAAATAAGGTTTTCTCTTTTCCCTTTTTCTCTCTCTTTCTCTTGTTTTATATTTCTCTTTTTCCTTTCTCTCTCTCTTTCTCTTGTTTTATATTTCTCTTTGTTCTTTCTAATTTCAGTTCAGTTCGTTCGTTCCTTTCTTCACTGTTATGAGTTTTGACTCCAAAAGCTGGTCGTTTATTCACTTCTTATATTCAGTAATATAGAATTCGTCATTCGAGTAGGAAGATTCGGCGCTGTATAAGTTGTATATTCTGTCTTGTAGAATTTACTATTTGGATCCTTCATCCAATTAAGTGGTTCGCACATGCCTGTCTTAGGTGATTGTCACACTTAGCAATTCACCTATGCCTTTGATTTAAGCTGCATAATGTGTTGGGTTGAATTGGAATTTGTCTTCATTGTGTGATTTTCTTTGCTTGACAGTAGCAAGTAAAAAGAGATGTTGTTCACACAAGACTGGGTTCCCAATTGAATGTTGCCGATCTTTTCCCGCTCGACGTTCATACTTGGTCACGAGATTCTGCATGTGTAAGAATCTATTTTTATTCGGATCTTTTGCTGAGGTCAGCCTGTCTGATCTAATTGTTTTTGGAGTCAGTGACTACTATTACGGATTGAAATAATAAACAGTATTAACAACATTTACCATCCTGAATGTCCGAGAAATCTCATAGAAAATATGTATCCTCCGACAGGAATCGAACCTGTGTCCTACACGGAACCTTCATATAGCCTGACGTGGTATACCAGTTTAGCTACGAAAGAGCGTTTGGTTAGCAAGGTCAATTTTATTGCTTTTAAAATACAAACTTTCCATGATCTCAGGCCGGTAAATGTTGTTAATACTGTTTATTACAAACATAGCATTTACTTAAATATTTGTGCATATATAAATAACGTATAAACAATAAATATATTAAAATATGAACGATATATAATCAACCATCAGGAATCACCTTCTTATGGATATAAGTGCTACATGTGTTAAGCTGAAGACAATAAAGTATGAACCTCGAATTAAACCATTACCAATTAAGATGCAACAATAAGGTCCTTACTAAGAATATCGGTAAATATAGGCGTGACCCATTTATTTTTATGAAAAATTTACATGAAAAGGAGGGGCACTTCGACATGGTGTAATGGTTAGCAAGCTTGTTATTGTGGGGACCTACCTACAAATGGACCCTTCTACACCTATATAATATGGCTACCAACTCTGAGTAAGGTCAGTCACCAAGTGAGGGTCACCGAGTAGTAGCCACAGAGTGAGTGAAGCCACCAGTAAGAGAAAGCACTCTCATTTACCTTTGTACTACGTTTCCGAGAATATACTATTTAACCTACATCCGAGTCCGTGTTATCTTTCTATGGTTTTACACTATAACACTTGTCTCGCTAGAATTTGAATAAAAGATTATATGAACACAAAAGGGACCTTTTACAAAAGAACACACCCAATGCATTAGTAGCACATGCGAATGTATCTGACCATAAATTTGATTTAAAGAGAAAGTTGAGTTTTCTGCGGCATATAATGAGGAAGGAGGGCTTGGAAAATCTAGTACTCACGGGATTGATAGAGGACAAGAGGGACAGAGGAAAAACAACATATAACATACTTAGAGAGTTTGAGTAAATGACGGAACAGGGTTTAGCAGAAATAACAGAGTGTCAAAGTTTATTAAGAGCTGAAAGTGACAGGATGCTGAAGATATGATCGCCTACGTCCTGAGGGAACATGAAGAAGAATTAAAAGAGAAAACAATTTCCTTAGGCGAAAACATATAGAAAGTGCTTTAATCTCTAGATTATCCGCAGTAAATTTACGTCCAGGTTCTTACAACATTTCCCCTTTTTTGACTGATTATTACTGTTGTGGTAGGATCCACCTAATCTGCATAGGTGACTACCAACTATATAAATAATGGTTGGTACCGGAAGACGAGGGAGGAATCACGAGATCCAACTAGAGACTCTGATCGACTGCGACTAGTCAACACATTCTCCAGGAACGTCTTCCCAGAAATATACAGAAATACTATATGTACTTATTGTGTACACTTTCTTGTTATAATACATTCTTGTTCTAAGTACATTTTGTGTGGCATTGTTATTCCATGCAATAGGCGAGATTCAACAATGAGTCAAGACTCAACAATTACAATGTGGGATATTTGATAAGAAAAGTGATGGAAACATAAACAAAGAGAGATGAAATCTAAATGAAACCGGCTCGTCTATATACTCAAATACGTATATTTAAAAGCAAATTAAAGTAAAATTTATATTTCAGCGGCTGCTCTCATCCGTGCGTATGTATGGTCGCATCAACGTAAACACCATTTTAGTCCGATAAATTCTTAAAGGACGAGATACGTCACGCAAAAACTGTTTCCACTTTATCATACATAAAGCACACAGACATACAGAACATCCGGACAACTTCTACATATTTATGTTCAGAAACCCCTTGCTTCTTACTTTATGCCTCAGTAACCTTTTGCGTCGTAGTGGCTTTATTGCCTTGCTTAGGGTGAAACGATTAAAAAATAATATTCACGACCGAATTAACTTGGACGAGGATCACGCGGAAAAATATTCGCTATGTAAGCTAAACAATGTTTACATTATTAAGCAACTGACTTTATACCTACGTATACAGATCGCCTAGCAAACGTTATGCATACTTTGAATGTTTATTAATACATCTAAACTTTATAATCGAAGAAAACATGTACAATTCGAGATTCTTAACAAAATCCAAAGAATAGTCTGTAATATTATCTATCCTGACCAGGCATCTCGGCTTCTGTCACTTTCCCTCCGTTGTATCCTGGCTTCGCTCTGTCTTTTCTACAAATATTTTCATGGCAATTGTTCTGATGAGCTTTCCTGCTTGATGACTCGACTGCAAGAATTTAAGCGCGCTACTCGATTGGCAACTAGGTCTCACCGTTTTACTGTTGAATTAGCTAGATGCAACCGTATTCTCTATTCTAATAGTTTATTTTCTCGCACTTTTCGCCTGTGGAACGTTCTTTCGGTTTCTTGCTTCCCTGTCGCCTACAATCTTCAACAATTTAAATTCAACGCCAATCGCCATCTTTTGTCTTTCTGAAACATGTTCTTTTATTGTCCTTTCTTCTCTCTAAAGTCTTCTAATTTTTCTTTCACTCCCAATAACCTCTTGCGTCTTAGTGGCATTATCGCCTGGTTTGGGACGAAATAATTAAAAAAAAAACCTTTTGAGTAAAAGCAAGTGTTCTGGCCCAGACAATACAGACAAGGAGAGGTTTGATTTGAATAGATCACGAAACACTTCAGTTTGTATTTGGACATATTCTCCATCAATGGTTGGTTCCAGTGCGTTGATCATTATCGATTTGGTGTTAGAAATTTTGTCAGTGGCATGAGATCTTGTGAACGTAATGAGTATCCAATACAATTTCTTCGCCTCCTCCTTCCATTTGACAGAATCCCTACATGCTATGACCTCACATCACAACGGTGAAGAAAATCTTCACTGAAGATTTCTTTTTTTGTACCAAATGCGAGTGCCGCTTGAAATTCTTATGCCGATGAGAATTTGCTGACCTTCTCGCAAGTTGGAGCCCTCCGATAGATTGGGAAAGCTTCCGATGGATTCATTGAGGGGATTCCTGATAGCCCATGCCTTAAAGAAATACACAAAATTGCACTCACAAGTACAGGTCTCATATTACGAAGAGCGCTTTATTTCTATAAAATATGTATGATCTTAGTTTGTTTTTTTTTAATACAAAAAAATGATCCGTGGAAATGTCATGAAGGCATTTCTGACCTTTGGTCTCTAATTTGGGCCCAGAAGGAAATATGTATACAACAGAATTCCAAGATAATAATAATAATAATAATAATAATGATAATAATGATAATAATAATGATGATGATGATGATGATGATGATGATGATGATGATGATGATAATAATGATGATGATGATGATGATGATGATAATAATAATAATAATAATAATAATAATAATAAGATAGGACCTGTTACAATTCTATGGGACTACACAAAACACACCGACAGAACAATCAAAGCCAACCGCCCAGACATTGTCATTAAAGACCGCAAACAAAAAAAGTGCCTCCTTATTGATATGGCAGTCCCTGCACACTGCAATGTATCTTTGAAGATATTCAAAAAGCTGTCGAATTACAAGGACCTTGAAATAGATATCTCAAAAATGTGGCACATGGGAACATCAACAATCCCTGTTGTAGTTGGAGCCCTAGGATTGGTTGGAAAAGATCCCAGTAGACTAATTGAAGGGATTCCTGGAAACCCATGCCTCAAAGAAATACAAAACATTGTTCTCGCAAGTACAGCCCACACTTTACGAAGGGCTTTATCTATGTAGAATTTTTTTTTTTTTTTTGGTCAGTGGAAAGTGTCATCTAACCTTAGGTCTCTGGTTAGGACCCGGAAAGAAAAGTGTACACGCCAGAAATCAAAGGAAGAAATAATAATAATAATAATAATAATAATAATAATAATAATAATAATAATAATAATAATCGAAGCTCTGAGCCTCACGAGAAAAGGAATGGAGATTTACTAACAATGTCCAGGGTATCGTCAACATACAATTTACCCAGAAGATCGTCCTACTAGGTACATCTCATATATTAAGAAAACTGTTGCCAATTAAATGGCAATTCTTCTATAGGGCGTAAGGACCATAGTTTGCACCCGGCTCTACATGATACAAATCAGGAAACATAACACACAAATAATAATAATAATAATAATAATAATAATAATAATAATAATAATAATAAAAACCTTGAAGTCGAAATCTCAAAAATGTGGCACATGAGGACATCAATAATTCCAGTTGTAGTTGGAACACTCGGATTGATTGGAAAATATTCAAATAGACTCATTGAAGGAATCCCTGGTAGCGCATGCCTTAAAGAAATACAAAATATTGTACTCAGAAGTACAGCACACACTTTACGAAGGGTTTTATCTATGTAAAATATGTGTCAGTGGAAAGTGTCATGATGCCATTTCTAACCTTAGGTTCCTGATCGGGACCCGGAAAGAAATGTATACACGCCAGAAATCAAAGGAAATAAAAATAATAATAATAATTATTATTATTAATCCAATTAATCTCTCAATTGCAGAAACAGATAAGATGAAAATAGATATAAGACGATAACGACAGAATATAATAACCTATCACTCAAACAGTAAAGAAATGAGAATAAAAATGAAAAATATGACAGAAGATGAGGTAAAAACTAAAATAGATGAGAAAAGAAATAATAATCTCCCAGGAAACAAAAGCGAAGAATCTACCTGTGACATAACCTGAAGTTATCCCGACGATGTCACTGAAGATGAATCAAACTACGTGAGGGTAGAATTCCTTCAAAACCACAGAGGTGAAATCATCGAAACGAAAAACCACATCATCCAAGTATTCAGCAGAGTAACTCGCACACAAATGTCAGAAAGAGACCGGCTCCCAAAAATACATATGGCAAAGTCCAAGGACATTGTGCAAATATACAACGCTGCACTGGAAAGCGCTGTTATCGGACAAAACACTGGGAAACATCACAAAAGTTAACAATGTCATATACGCAACAACTTTAGCAGCTACTGGGAAGCTTGGAGTCAAGACAATGAAAATATCAAACAATGGACAAAGAGAGCCAGATTGGAAGGCAAAACTGATGCGAGAAATAAAGAAAATCAGATGTGTGATCTCGATACTGGATAAGAAATCCAAATCTCTCAACACACAAATGCAGGAAGATCAAACGGAAATATAAAATTAAATCACTGAATGAAATTCCATCAACCAAGGAAATGCTAAAACAGAAACTGTAGTTAAAGGCACAAAGAACAAGACGACACGAAAAACGTTGTAGGATCTATCGCCAAAATAAAATATTCCAAACGGACCTGAAGAAATTTTACAGGGAAATTGGGAAAGCAGTTATACATATCAAAAAGCCATCATCTACTGACAAAGTGCAGAAATTTTTGGATAATATTTGGAGCAGCCCCAAAGAATATAACCCTAATGCAGAATGGTTCCAACGTGAAGAAGAACGGAGGCAGGATAAACCTCTACAAGAATAGGAAAATATAACCATGAATAATGTTAGGCAAACTTTAACGAAATCCCCAAAATGGAAATCGCCAGGAAATGACAAGGTGACCAATTTCTGACACTATCATTGCCCGTAAATCCATAAAACTCTTGCATAAACTCCATCAATGCTTATTAATAATCTCATTGAAATCCCGGAATGGATCACTGAAGGTTTTACACATCTCACGCCAAAAACAAGTGAAACCGATGACCCGAAAAATTATAGGCCAATAACATGTCTGTCCACCACGTATAAATTGATCACGTCAGTCCTGACGAACTGTACTTACTCTTTTCTCGAAACAAACAAAATTCTTCTACTGGAACAGAAGGGATGCCGGAGAGGTTCATATGGTTGCAAAGATCAACTACAGGTAAACAAAATGATCCTGGAAAACTGCAGGAGACGATGTAGAAATCTTAGAACAGCATGGATAGATTACCGTAAAGTCTTTGATAGTGTGCCACACTCTTGGATACTTAAGAATTTGGAAATGTACAAAGTCTCCCCCTATGATAGTGTTATGGTGTAAAACCATAGAAAGATAACACGGACTCGGATATAGCTTAACTAGTATATTCTCGGAAATGTAGTACAAAGGTAAATGCGGACTGGAGAGTACTTTCTCTTACTGGTGTCCCGACTCACTCATTCACTCACTCTGTGGCTACTACTCGGTGACCCTCACTTAGTGACTCCCTTACTCCGAGTTGGTAGCCATATTATATAGGTGTGGAAGGGTCCATTTGTAGGTAGGTCCCCACAATAGTTAGTAAATTTATTTCAAGACAGCATGAGAATGTGGAAAACCACATATACCTAAATCACATCAGAGGTACTGCCATCTCCAAACGACTGAATATCCGACGAGGAATCGATCAAGGAGACTCCCTGTCACCCCTTGTTTTGTATGTCCCTAACCTTTAACACACTGCAGGCGAAAATAGTCTCCGTAGAATTCTCTCTTTTTGCTGCTCCAGGTGCATTCGGTTGCCTTGTGATGGTTGCTATAAATAAACACTTGCCAACTGTTATTTCCTGTATTTTAAACTGGAAATCACCTACTACTGCTTTGGAAGAAGGTTAAACTTCCGTTTTCCAACGCCATTTTCAATTCTTCTAAAATTTACACGAGGTGTAACATCGATTAAACACACATTAATTTTTTCGCGATTTTTTTTGTAAACAAAAATGGCCGAATCAATATCCAACAAAGCCTTTATTCAGGAGTTTTTCTTTTATTAGGACTCTGATGATGATTTTATAGGTTTTACTCGAGTGGATATTGACGGTGAAGTGGTCGGAGATGATAACCACACTAGGTGTTCATGTTTTTGCACCATCAAAAAATGTAGTGGCAGGGGGGAACAATTCTAGAAAGAAATTAGTGTGGTAAAGGTTAATCCCCTTTACGCATGAACTAAACAACAATAGCTATGGTTACAAACTAAACAAGAAAGTATTCAATCACCTGCTCTACATGGATAATCTCAAACTCTTTGCCAAAGACGACAATGAATTGAAGGGCCTCCTCAATACTGTAAAATGTTTCAGTGACGGCATAGGTATGGATTTCGGATTAGATAAATGTGCAAGAATAACATTCAAGAAAGGGAGAATTACAGAAACACGTCCATTAGATTTAGATTTTGTCACAAAGATTAGGGAACTGGGACAAGATGAAGCCTATAAGTACCCTGGAATTAGCGAAGGAGATGGTATACAACATACCCAAATGAAGGAGAATGTAAGAAAGGAGTACTACAGGCGTGTAAGTCTGGTACTTTCAATGCTGAGCTGAATTCAAAAAATGATGTAGAAATCTTAGCGCAGCGTCGATTGATTACCGCAAAGCCTTTGATAATGTGCCACACTCTTGGAACCATAAGACTTTGGAAACGTACAAAGTCTCCCCCGTGATAGTAAATTTTCTTAAGTACAGCCTGGGAATGTGGAACACCACACTATACCTAAATCACAGCAGTGGTACTGCCATCTCCAATCGTCTGAATATCCCACGTGGAATCTTTCAAGGAAACTCCCTGTCACCCCTTCTGTTTTTTTTTTGTCCTTAATCCCCCTTACGCATGAAATAAACAACAATAGCTATGGTTACAAACTAAACAAGAAGGTATTCAATCACCTACTCTACATGGATAATCTCAAATTCTTTGCCAAAGACGACAATGAATTGAAGGGCCTCCTCAATATTGTAAAATGTTTCAGTGACGGCATAGGTATGGATTTCGGATTAGATAAATGTGCAAGAATAACATTCGAGAAAGGGAGAATTACAGAAACACGTCCATTAGATTTAGATTTTGGCACAAATGTTAAGGAACTAGAACGGGAAGAAGCTTATAGGTATCAACGAATTAGCGAAAGAGATGGAATACAGCATACCCAAAGTAGAAGGTAAGAAAAGTGTATTACATGCGTGTGCGTCTGGTACTGAATACCGAACTGAATTTAAAAAAAAAAAACAGAATATCAGCTATAAACATCTTGGCTGTCCCTGTGGTTCAATACAGTTTCAACATATTTAACTGGAGCATAGCTGACATTAAGCGAAAGAAACGCCAAAACGAGATAGCTTCTAACATGCCACTGCATACATTATCCCAAGACTAATGTTGATCGTCTGTATGTGCCCAGATCAGAAGAAGGCAGAGGATTAGTTCAACTCGAACTGTCTTACAAAACTACAACAGTTGGCCTTCAAAGATACCTGGAAACTACAGAAGACTGGATGATGATCTGTGTCAAAGAACATGAAAGTAGAAAGTTGTATTCAGTAATAAAGGAAGCCAATAAGTTCAAAATGGAGTTTAAAGTGGGTGAAGAAATATAAGTAAAGCATAATACACCGACTGAAGCTGTAAAATGCTTTAAAAAAGCAAAGGAAAATGCAACTAACCATATAGAGAAACGATGGCAAAATAAACCGCTTCACGGTCAAAAGTCTGCCTGTACCAAACAAGCTGAGGTAGACAAAACCCGTAACCATCAGTGGCTATGTAGTGCAGGGTTAAAAGCTGAAACTGAAGGTTTTATTCTTGCTGCACAGGACTAATTCTTGCTAACTAGAAATTATCAAGCACAAATACTAAAATATTGTGTTAGCCCAAAATGCATATTCTGTGATAAAAAAAAAAAACAGAAACAATTGACCATCTTGTCTCAGGTTGCACGGTATTTACACCAACTGAATATAAAATACGGCACGACAGAGTTGGCCAATATCTGCACTGGAAAATCTGCAGCGCTTACTGAAAGGAAACTGCAAAAAAATTGATACGAACACCACCCAGACCCAGTTACAGAGATTGGACCTGTAACAATTTTATGGGAATTTACAATAGACACAGACAGAACAATCAAAGCTAATCGCCCTGACATCGTGAATAGAGACCTCAAAGACAAAATAAGTGTATCCTTATTGATATGGCAGTCCCTGCACACTGCAATGTATCTTTGAAGATCTTCAAAAAACTATCAAAATACAAGGACCGTGAAATAGAAATTTCAACAATGTGGCACATGGGAACATCAACAAACCCTGTTGTAGTTAGAGCCCTAGGATTGGTTGGTAAAGATTCCAGTAGACTCATTGAAGGGATTCCTGGAAGTCCATGCCTCAAAGAAATACAAAAAATTGTACTCACAAGTACATCCCACACATTACGAAGGGCTTTATTTATGTAAAATATGTGCGATTTTTTTTTCAAAATTGCTCAGTGGAAAATGTTATGATGCCTCATCTGACCTTAAGGCTCTGTTTGGGACCCGGAAAGAAATGAAATAACCAAAGGAAATAAAACAACAACATCAACAACAACAACGAAAACAACACCAATAATAATAATAATAATAATAATAATAATAATAAGAAGAAGAAGAAGAAGAAGAAGAAGAAGAAGAAGAAGAAGTAGAAGAAGAAGAAGAAGAAATTGTAGTTGAAAAAACACAACTTTAAAATGTTTGAGAAAACTTGAAGGACACAGAAATAATGTCGAAATTCTGTAAAATATTGACAAGCATTGTATCTTTTCTTAAATCGTACCTTCCTTTAAGTGCTGAAAAATATTGCAAGAACTACCCCAATTATTCTGTTTAATAATATTAATAATAATAATATCAAATAATAATTATAATAATAGTGATATCAAATAATGATAATAATAGTAATATCAAATAATAATAATATTAGTAATAACAAATAATAATAATATTAGTCATATCAAATAATAATAATAGTCGTAATATCAAATAATAATAATAATAATAATAATAATAATAATAATTTAGATGTTTCCAAAGAAGTCCTGAGAAAGAAAAGCCTTAACTAACGCCTTTATCCACTGTGCGATGTGTCCCTGAGGCGTTGGTTAGATCCAGTGACAGGACCCAAAGAGTGTGAGTTCAATACCCGGCTAGGGCAGTGGAGAACTTTCAGAGGGAAAATTCACAGGAGATAACTGATAACTGACATCCATTAAACATGGCACGTGGAACTAGAACGGTCTACCCAAGTGAGCGAAATAAAGGATTCAGTTCGACATTCCAACCACCTGAAGAAGGCCAGAGCGTACAACGGCCGAAATGTTGTAATAAATATGGCGACAAAGATGATGGCAATAATGTACATAATCATCTCAGAAATATAGACAGACGAATAGTTAACTAATGTTGAAAAAAAAAACACTTTTCCAATGAGTGCACATCAAAATGCAATAGACAGTTGCATCTCCCAAACCGCGCTTACTAACGAGGTTTTCTTGGTGGTTGATGGTATGATACTAGCAGATTTTCGTCTTTTGTTGGGCTGGTGGACAGGTACGGTTTTCTGGAACGAAGCTCGTTGGCATCTTGAACAGTAAATGCAGTTCCAATCTCTCATGAGATCAATGATGAGTTGTGTTGTTCTTTTCTTCTTTTTATGTGCCGTGTCCTTTTAGGACGTTGGACATCATGGCCATCTACAGTGTAGCCCGGATATAAGAGACCCGGATATAAGAGAGATTCTCTCTGGTCCCAAATTAGAGCCTGTGTTAATGTATATATAATAGACCAAACCCGGATATAAGAGAAACCCGGATATAAGAAACTTCTTCTCCGGTCCCGACAACTTTCTTATATCCGGGTTACACTGTACTTCCTCCTATCCCTTGTGGCTCTCAATATGTTTTGTGCTTCTTCTAACACCCCCAGGCCACGCTCCGCCATCCACCTGCCCAAGTTTGCCAAGTATGCCATGCGCTGCTTTCCCTTGTCTCTTTTCCCTCTGTTCGACGTGTGAGTATCAGATTCTCCAAGCCCTCCTTTCTCATTACATGTCCCAGAAATTTCATCTACCTCATCCTTATGCTAAGCATAAGCTTCCTCCTTGTTTGCATCCTTTACAAGACCTCATCGTTGCTCACTTGCTCGGTCCATGATATCCTCTCAGCATCCTTCTGTAGAACCACATCTCCACCACCTTGAGTTTTCTTCATCCTTGAGGATACTATCCAACATTTGCTGACGTATAGGAGGACAGATGTCATGTAGCAGCTCAGTACTCTTTTCTTTGTCACCATAGAAATCCTCCTGTCTCGCAGTACTCTGCCCAGCTTCTGGAATGCATCCTTGGCCATCCCAATCCGTCTTCGGGTCTCAGCGTCACACCTACTGTCCTCCGTCAGAACACTTCCCAGATACTTAAACTTCCGCACATGTTTGATTTTAGTGTGTTGTTAAATGTACTTAAAATTGCTTTCGCATTTCAGTTACGTTTTCGTATTTTAGTCGCACTTTCAGATTAAATAACTTTTCTCATAGCTTTGTCTCAGTCATTATTTTAAATCAGTTAAAAATGTCATCATTAAACAAATTTGCTTGTCTGGTAATGATAATATTAGCGGTTTCCTTATAAGGAAACATTCGGCATTTATTGACCGAGTAACGAGTACTACCATCGGTTGAAATCTCGTGTTGAAATTCTGGGGCTTTAATCTGTATAATAATAATAGTTCCTCATCTTAAACATTCCGACAATTGTAATTACAATGGTAATATTTGCCGTTTCCTTATAAGGAAACATTTGGCATTTATTGACCGAGTAGCGAGTACTACCATCGGTTGAAATTTATAAAATCTTTCTTTAAAAATTTTTTTTCGGGAAAACGGGTTTCTCAAGTCCAGTAGCTGTTATCGCTCTTTACTGTATTGATGGGGGTTTCCTTCCTAACCTTTTATTTGAAGTTGTGTGAAATTCCAGGAAAACAGGTCTCTCAGATCAAGTAGCTGTTATTGCTCTTTACAGTATTGATGGGGGGTTTCCTTACTAACCTTTTATTTCAAGTAGTGTGGAATGTCAACATCTTGATTATGCCATTATTTTATTTTTGAGTTTTATGTGCCATCCATTTTAGGTTTTGCTATTGTTGAAGGTCCTCTAGTGATGTGCTTTCTGTTATTTGGTACAATTTTTTGTTTGTGATTGTGTAGCGCCAGTCCATGAGGTTCGAAAAATGTATGGTTCTCGCTAAGACCTACTTCATCTCAGAAATATAGACAGAATCACAGTCGGTTGAAATTTATAAAATCTTTCTATTAAAACAATTTTTCAGGAAAATATGATTCTCAAGCCCATTAGCTGTTATCGCTCTTGCCAGTATTGACATAGTCTTCCAACATATCTTCTCTTCTGAGTAGTATAGAACGTCAACCTCTTGATTATGTCACTGTGACATCTATTTTAGTTGTTGCTGCTGTTGAAAAAAACCCAAATGATGTATTTTCGGTTATTTCGTACAGTTCTTTGTTTCTGATTGTGTAGCGCCAGTCCACGAGGCTCGAAGGAGGATGATCCTTGCTATGACTTACAGGCTTCATTCACTGGAAGTTTATCCTAGACCATTAATTGTAAATAAAACAAAAATACCCTAACAATGTTCGTTAGTATGAAAATTAACCAATTTGAAAATGATTTAAGCATTAGCCGAAAACATTCGGGACAATAAACAAAAAGGTTAATTTCACACGCTTAGTCCTCAAAAAAGAAAAATTGCAAGGACACAAAAGTTGAATCTATATATAAAATTCTATTTCTTCTGTTTGTCCGTCCGTCACAGCCTCTAACATAGCCATACATTGACCGATCGAAACCAAATTTTGGGGAGAAATGGAAACAAGCAAAGTGGTACAAAGTACAGCTGGTTTTACTAGGGTGCGTAGCTTAGTACAATAAATTTCCATTAATCATTTTTGAAATAAATAATAAATAAATAAAAATAAAACAATTAGCGGACTGGGTCTAAAATATTGGTTGCCAACCTATAACTACAGGGCTATCTTTTCCTTTTCGTAACGAATAAATAAAGTATTTTTAGATTGTAAGAATTTTTTTTAGATAATGATTTAGTGATACAAGTATTACTAATTAACCCATGGCTGGAGGGAGAAGAGATGGATTCATACTTTTCCCAAGAGTATTTGCGCGTAAGCGAATAGAACGAACCCAACTGGAATTGGAACTTGGCTCTCCGATTATCAATTCCAGGCTAGATAATCTATTACACCACACGCACATCCAAGCTTCCAGCACCTGGTATTACCAAGCGGTCACCCATCTAGGGACTGACCAGGCTCGACGTTGTTTAACATCCGTGATGTGGCCGTAAGCCAAAAGTGATGAACATCTTGCTTAGAACGAGGATAGCATAAAACAGACACTTAGTCCTCAAAAAAGAAAAATTGCAAGGACACAAAAGTTGAATATATATATAAAATTCTGTGTCTTCCTTTTGTCTGTCCGTCACACCCTCTAACATAGCCATACATTGACGGATCGAAACCAAATTTTGGGGAGAAATGGAAACAAGCAAAGTGGGACAAAGTTCAGCTGGTTTTACTAGGGTGCGTAGCTTAGTACAATAAATTTCCATTAATCATTTTTGAAAAATTAAAAGTTTTCTTCTTTAACATACAAAATATACCCACTATTTAAAAAAAATTGATGGTTAAAATAACAAATATCTGTTTAATAAAAATGCAATATTGTTTTTTGCATATCGTTTCTTTAAGTTCTTATATACACAAGAGTCCAGTTTCCAGCTCGCCTTGTGTTTGCGAGAACTATAAACAAATCACATTGCCAAACGATTCAAAAGGTTGGAATTTGTCCCCGGAAAGAAATATTTACGCGTGCCAGTTGTATGTTGCATGCTCAAGAGTAAGAAATCCTGAGAATTTATATTTTTATATAGAGCGTGGCAATAAAGTCACTATACAGTTACTTATAATAAAAAAGCAAAGCATTGAAGAAAGTGGTTTGCATTTTGAATAGTATTAGTAATTAATTTACTATTGTTTACCATAGCATTTTATTGTTATTAACCAGAACCACTTTAATAATAAATTTCTGGACTGTTGATTAGTTACTTTTTTCTTAATTGTTATTGTAAGTAACTGTATAGTAATTTTATTGCTACCCTGTGGATATTTAATTCTGGTAAAATATAATTCGCACTAGTATCACAGTAAATATAAACATAGTAGGGAGAGTAGAGTTTGTAAATCTCAACAAAAAAAAACAAAAAAAATGTTACTTCAACAATACTAAATACTGTGAGGACTTCAAAAAATTCTAGTAAAACATTTCACAAGTAAAAACAAAAAAATAACAGTGAGTGAAGCAGGTGCATACAAGCATTTAGAGATTATATTAATTTGAAGAATATGAGGGTAGAATAGCGGTTATCAGCACAGAAAGAGAAAACCACAAAAAGTTCAAACTCCAGTCCAGCTGATTGCCTTCAATCTTTGCACAAATGACCTTGGGAAAGGCATGAATCCATTTTTTCTTCCTTTCAGCTTTAGGTTAAATAGCAGAAAGCGGATTGGACTTGAGTCATGGGTTTCAACCAGCATGAGGAAAACTTACAGAAGCTTTCAGAAAGTGAAATTATTTGATTTTAATTTTGTCCAGATTAGAAGCAATAGCAGAGCATGAGTTAACAAAAGAAAAATGAAACAAAATTGGTGATATGCTTGTCAAGACGGATTCAACTATCTATATATAAAATTCTGTGACTTCTGTCTGTCCGTCCGTCACACCCTTTAAAATAACCGTAATTAACTGATAAAAAAAAACAAATTTTGGGGAGAAGTGCAAACAGGTAAGGGGGTACAAAGTACAGTTGGTTTTACAATGGTGCGTAGCTTAGTACAATAAATTTTCACTCATTTGTGGGTAGGGGGTAAATTAAGTTTTATTATTTAACATACAAAATACTCCCACTATTTTAGTAATACTTATTTAATAAAAATGCAACATTATGTTTTGCATACCTCCTAAGTTGTTATCTATATGTTTCATTCTGGTAAAATATAATTCACAATAGTATCACTGTAAATATAAACACAGTAGGGAGAGATTGTAAATCTCAACAACAAAAAACTTTAGCGTTAACTTCAACAATGCTAAATACTGTGAGAATTTCAACGCGCGTAAGCGTGTTGCAAAAAATTCTAGTAAAACAAACTTATTGCTTGTCCGTCAAATTAAAAAAAAAACTATATCACAAAAGAGGTATAGCTGGATCAATTCGAGTTTATTTTTGTTTAATTCTGCACGTCATCTTGATTCATAGTTTTTGTTTTTGTGTGATTTGCTTGTTTTTTTTTTAACTTTCCCATGGTGAAGAATGTGTGTTTGTATAAAATTGCAAAAACATGATTAGAAGCTTTACGTTACTATTTCTATTTTCAAAGCTATAAAAACTTTCAATCATTATTTTTTTTATTAATCGGTTTTACCCCAAGCAAGTCGGTAAAGCTACTAACACACAAGGGGTCACTAGGTGTGGAAAAATTAGGAACAGAAACATTAATAATGAGAGAGAAGAGAAAAGATTAATCAGGGGGACAGTAGATAGCGATTGACATCGCATTCAATTTTTTGCAAATCAAAGTTGGCTGGAAATCATGGAGCCGGAAGGGAGTTCCACAAGCGAGAAATGCGAGAAAAGAAAATGGTAGCATAGAATTTACGGACACATCTAGCCATCTCAACTGTAATTTTATGAGACCTCGACGCCAGTCTAGTACTGCGCTTAAATTTAAAAAGTCTAGGCACCATAGCGAAGAGCTAAATTCGAACAATACCATGAAATTATTTATAGAAAAAGACAGAGAGCAAGTAACGGCATCTCTGGAAATAGACTTAATAGTGGTAATTTCTTTTTACAGTGAGGTTCACCTAGTACAAAACTCGGGAGCCACTCGAGGTAGAGGGATAAAGAGTAAGAGGCACAGTTTATACGGATATTTGTGGAAGATAACGGTTAACCCTACACTTAAACAGGTTAAGATTATAGTGATCAGGAAAGCATCCTCTTGGGAGTCTGTTCTACAGAGCCAGAAGAAGCTATTCGAGTGAAATTTAGACCTCACCAATGGAATACAAAGGGAATTAGGGTTGTTTGCTACAATGTGGGTAGCATGGAGGGTCTTAGGTTAGAACTGGCGGAACTAATGAATGTAGCTCATCTGGGCACTTTCCATGGAAATAGCGATAGAGGCTTCCGATGTGGCGTCTGTGAGAAAGGGGTTGTAGTGTGGGAAACAATTTGTCACCCACAAGGACACGGAGATGCTTTTGGATTCTATCGAGATTGGAAATTGAAGACTAGGCAGCTCCTGCCAAAATATGGCAGCGGTACTCCATTTTAAACCTGATCTGGCTCTTATAAAGGTAGAGGATATCATGAGGAGTCAGGTACTTACTGCAGCGGTACAGGGAGCCGGATATTTTTACAACATCTTTAGCGATGGATCGTATGTACGAGTTCCACTTGAGATCTGGGTTGAGTTTAAGGTCCAGTCGTCACTCAGGCACGGGGCCTCCCAAAGGGAACATCCATTTATCATGACTGGTAATGGCAAAGCTGTCAAAATTGACTTTTTAATATTCCTTTTAACACGATAACATGATGTTTTTGTTTTGCTGTTGTTTTTTGTTTTTTTTTAGAAAAAAAAATCAAAACAAAAACATCCAGTTTGATTAAAAGAGAAAAATATCCATTGAAAGCGCACTGATCTCACAAGTCTTTGCGGTCAATCTCAGACCGAACAACAAGAACAACGACAAAAAAACAAAAAAAAAAAACTAGAGATATACTGGGAGTGGGCGAATTTCAAGTCCAGCAGACGTTAACGACCTCAACACTAAAACAAACCCTAGTGGCCACAGGGTCTAATAAGAATCTTTATTATCTCTTCTCCATATTTCCAACACATTTTCCTCCACACGCGGGTTTATCTCTCATTCCAGCTTGAAAACGTCTAATTTTTATTTATTTATCATTTCATGCGTTTTATTTTTCATGTTATTTTTTTTCATAGTGAGATTTCCTTGTCTATTGCGAAGAACATGTGTCTGTATGATGATGATGATGATCATCGCCATCGTTTTCTTTTTCATTTTCTTCTTCTTCTCAGTTTCCTTTGCAGTTTCTTTTCTTCTACTCTTAATATTATCATTATTACTATTATGATCATGATAATCCTCCTCCTTCTCAAAATCAGCATCATCGTTTTCTCCTTTTTCTTCTTCTTATTACTGGATGGCCATGTCTCTTATCATTATTGCTATTATTTTCGTTAACTCTCTGTAACACGTACTCACGTTTTTAATCGTACATTCGCATAAACATTTTAACTATTCTGCAACCATTTCACACACACGCAAACACACACACACACACACACACACACACACACAGATGAACAGATGTAATCATATAGCCAGACACGTGCATACACATATTCAAGCAGGCGTAAAGCCTTCGATTCACGTATAACTGCACGATTTCATTTCTGCGTTCTTGTCTGAAAAAAAAAAAAACAAAAACAAAAAAAACAAACAAAAAACAAACAAATACAAACAAAAAAAAAGACGCCTAAAACCGTTCATCCAACGCCCACCAACAAAACCTGAAGACATACACTGTTAAGACTTCTTTTCCGCCATCTTCTCTTCCTCTCTCTTTCTCTCGGGCGTAAACCCACGCGCGCAACCATCACGCACATGCGCACCGGCTCTCATAAAAAAAAGCGACTATTTACTTTCAATGGATTCTGTAAGGCGTATTTTATTTATTTGTTTTTTTTTTTTTTACCAAGGATACAAAATCGAATGCAATATCGTATTCACAGCTGTTGTGACGTCATGAACACCAGAACGCATTTTGTTTGGACTGTCTCTGCCCCTGAATAAATTTGAGTTCGTATGGACATCGTTAAGTATCGTGTATTTTACAAGCATACTAATCGATTATTAAAAGTCGGATTTAACAAGCTCGTATTGAAAAGAAAGTAGTTGAACTAATGTAGTAAGTTCAAATGTCACTGATTGCTCCCCGACTGTAGACTTGAGCTAGACTTAGTTTTTTTTTAATTACCATAATTCACTCAATAGATCCGTTCAAGATAACGTGTTATTGTTAAAATGGTTAGGATGAGTGAATTGTGATGAGAATGAAAAAACGAGATGAAGTGATCCCCAACTCATCCGGTTCACACTCCTTCCGTTTTTTTTAAGAGGAGTAGAAGGTTCCGGTTCCTTATAAAGTCTACTTCAACTCTGTACTTCTAACGTCTCCGACTAAGCTCTGAAATTTTATTCACTAAGTATTTTTTCTTTCTTCCTAATAGGAATAGATTGGTTCACCTATCGTCCGGTTAACACTCCTCCCCGGTCTTTTGAACCAGAGTAGAGGGTTATCCCTTGTTTCCTGTTTAGGATTGGCTTTCCGGTTCCTTCTAAAGTCTACTTCAACTCTGTACTTCTAACGTCTCCGACTAAGCTCTGAAATTTTATTCACTAATTATTTTTTCTTTCTTCTGAATAGGAATAGATAGGTTCATCTATCGCCCAGTTTACACTCCTCCCCGGTCTTTTGAACCAGAGTAGAGGGTTATCCCTTGTTTCCTGTTTAGGATTGGCTTTCCGGTTCCTTCTGAAGTCTACTTCAACTCTGTACTTTTAACGTCTCCGACTAGACTCTGAAATTTTATTCACTAATTATTTTTTCTTTCCTCCCAATAGGAATTGATAGGTTCACCTATCGTCCGGTTTACACTCCTCCCTGGTCTTTTGAACAGGAATAGAGGTTTTATCCTTTGTTTCCTATTTGGGATTGGGTTTCCGTCTAAAGTCTACTTCCACACTATACTTCTAACGTATCCAATTGAATTCTGAAATGCTAATCACTGATAAAATCCTGAGATCTTCAAGTCTAGAGTTAGTTGTTATCTTTCCTGCATAGTCCCATGAACTTCATTTTCTGCTCTTTCTTATGCTCATACAACACCACACAGTAAAATTCTACCTTGAGTGGCTCATCGGCTTAGTATTGTATGAACATTAGTGAAAAAACAAAAAAAACAAAAAAAAACAAAGAAACTCGAAACGCCTGTTTTTACAACATGTTAATCATTTAAAACAGCCATCGACAAAGATTACTTCACGACTATTTCCAGGGATGCCATTACCCCGAAATTCATATAGTCGTATCTTCTATGATTTGCTGTGTCCTAACAAATAATAGCTCTCCACAACTTCCTAACCTTTGTTGCCTTTAACAATGATTGTACCCTAACTATTCCTCCCAACGTCCTGGGTATGACGATAAACTACATCCGCGTCCTGGGTATGACGATAAACTACATCCGCGTTCTGGGTGTGGCGATAAACTACATCAGCATCCTGGGTATGACGATAAACTACATCCGCGTCCTGGGTATGACGATAAACTACGTCCAACCAAAAGGCCGTCGATCCGATCAATCGGCTGGTCATGTCATGCCCCATCACATCTAACCCATCCCAAAACAACTACAACTTACAATTAACTTTCCCTCCCAAGCCCTACACTAAATATACTAACACCTTACCCCTAAAATGTGATGGGAAACAATGATGTTGCCAGCTATACGTTTTTGAAACGATGATGTTGCCAGCTATACGTTTTTGAAACGATGATGTTGCCAGCTATACGTTTTTGAAACGATGATGTTGCCAGGGATACGTTTTTTTGAAACAATGATGATGCCAGGGATACATTTTTTGAAACAATGATGTTGCCGGGGATACATTTTTTGAAACAATGATGTTGCCAGGGATACATTTTTTTGAAACAATGATGTTGCCAGCTATACGTTTTTGAAACAATGATGTTGCCAGCTATACGCTTTTGAGCCAATGCCAACTATAAGTTTTTGATATATCTAGTAAATACTGGATCTGGCATTAAATAACCGATAGTGGTTGATATGCCATAAAACACCAAACAAACAAACAAATATTCCCCCCAGTCCTCCTTCTGTCATCCATTTACACAAGCTCGTTAGGTAAATTGATCATAGCTCTTCTTCATGCTATTTTCTTCATTATGCGTCCAAGTAATTTCGACTATTTTTTAAAATTCTAGATATAAGATATCGCCCATAAAAATTCTGAGCATATTTTGCTCTCTAATTTCTTGCAATGATCTATACATATTTGTATATTCTTTTTATACGTCATACCTGTACAGAAAATACTTGCGATCATAAGACATATTTGTCATTCATCAGTTCTGGACTTTCCTTCCGTGGTGTTAAGGTGTTAGTATACCCCAGATAAACTAATGCGTAATATGGGCACTGGAGAATGGAGATTGCCAAGGTAGTTATTCTCCCTCTTCAAGCTGTTCATTATACAGGGTTATTAAAAAAAGAATTAACCGATTTCATGACGCATTGCTTCAGTTCTCAAGCAGAGTCAGTGATCATTTGAAAGAGGAGTTTTCTAAGCTTTGAATGGCTACAACATAGGGAACCGACCATTTTTTTTCTTTCCTCTTTAGCGATGGTTCGTACATATGAGTTCGACTTGCAGTTAGGGAAAAATATAGGGTTATTAAAAAAGAATGAACCGATTTCATGACGCATTGCTTCAGTTCTCAAGCAGAGTCATGGAATGAGTCAGTGACCATTTGAAAGAGGAGTTTTCTAAGTTTTGAATGGCGGACTTAGGGGCACTGTAGGCGCGTGGTATCTCCGGCAACGATCAGTTGTTTTTTTACCCCCAGGAATGGCGAGTCTTTAGCAGAAAGCTTTCTGCGTTCGCGAGTTCGACAAATACGGTTGTCACGGTGCAGCGTGCTTTTCGAAGGCAATTCGACATTAATCCGCCCTCTCTTAAGGACATTCGACGGTGGTTTAAACAGTTTCAAGAGAGTGGGTGTCTTTGTAAAGGAAAAAGTCCAGGATGATCACGAGGTGGAACAATTGGCGAGAATCCGTGCTGCGTTTGAAGGGAGTCCACGGAAGTTCACAAATCGTGATCTTGCGATCTTTCAATCCACTATCTGGCGTGTGCTAAGAAGACGTCTACATTTGAAACCTTACAGTCTACGCCTCCTCCAGGCACTTGCCAAAACCTTGCTCTTTGTGCTTTACCTCCGAGATCCCCGGACCTCACTGTGTGTGATTTGTTTTCTTGTGGGGATACGTAAAACATCGCGTTTATGTTCCTACCTACTATTGATCATAAACATCGAATAACAACAGCGTTCAACTCAGTGGATCGTGATATGCTGATACGCGTCTGGGAGGAATTCTCTTATCGCATTGATGTTGCCCGTGCTGCAGGTGGTGGCCACATTGAACACTTGTAAGACAGGAAATACAAATTGATTGTGGATAGAATACTTGTTACGTGACTGGAGCTTCCTATTACTTTTCCTTATTAAAATATTGCGTAATGAAATCGGCTCATTCTTTTTTAATAACCCTGTATATATTAAGACAAAGAAAAGAGAGCTGAATTACTATATCATATATTTCCTCTGGTATAGCATCAAATGCTGCTGTGGCGAGAAGAGACTCGAATCAACAAAAATATGGTTCAACAGAAAGCTGCTCAGAATGCCATGGACAAAGTATCTGACTGTTGAAACTTGACTAATGCATGGAATAATAATGCAACACAAAATGTACTTAGAACAAAATGTATTGAAACAAGAAAGTGTACACAATATTTACATATAGTCTTTTGTATATTCCTGGGAAGACCGTTCCTGGAGAATGTGTTGACTAAGTCGCAGTCGGGCAGAGTCTCTAGTGAATCTCTTGATTCGCCTCCCTGTCTTCCCGGTACCAACCATATTTATATAGTCGGTACTCCACTATGCCAATTAGGTGGATCCTACCACAACACTAACTAATGAGAAAGTTCTAAAGAAAATGAAAACTAGAAAGACATTTACCCCCTAAAGTATGAAGAGTTATGAAAATGTATTTTGAAACAGAGAAAAGAATGCTAATTTTTTTAATTTCATATCTAATCCCATATATGGTATTGAATACTGAAGTTCCACAGACATGAAGGTACTCTAAGCGAAAGAAACGTGTTTCTACAGACAAAATCCAAGAATGTCAACGAGAGATTCATGCGACTAGGGAGTACATTTTAAAGAAATCTCCCATATTGCCATGAATGTTGGACAATTTCGTTATAAAAGCCGAAGAGACTGGAAAAAAACAAAAATGTGGTTCTATAGTCAAATGAATAGAATATCAGTCAGTGATGCGTCATGCGTGATACACGCTTAGACGATCATCTATCTTTCGATACATAACTGACGAGGCAGATTTTTTTCCGCAGTAGGTTGCCATTTCTTTCTGCAGTACACCAGTTGCATCCAAGGCTACAGAACCCGGTCTGTCCTGCTATTTACCCATAGCTGGGGGGAGAAGAGGATTTATACCTTGACGAATACTCTGACTCTTAGAGTTGTAGGGGCACCACATCTACAGCCAGATTAGCAGTAGTTTTCAGAATTCAGAGTTTTTCTTTTCCTAGACTGGTTGCCAACCAATGCTATAGAGCCCAATCTGACCTGCTATTTACACATCGCTGGTGGGGAGAGATGGGTTCATATTTTTTCCAAGGGTATTAGCGGTTCCAGGATCATTCGCCGTAAACATTTTTGCCGTAAGAAAATTCCCCTCAGGTATTTTCACTATAGAAAACTTTGCCGTATAGGATTTTTGCCGTAAGACAATTTCGCCTCATTTTTTTTTTAATATTCAAAGTACCTTGTTATCAAGTCTATCTGGCTCACACTATTGTTATTTCGATTTAAACATTTCAATAAGCGAAGTTAGAGGATCAAAATCCTACATCATTCATCCTAGTCTGTGAGGAGCGCAAAAATTTCAACTTGACACCAGAACCTACGATACGCAATTTTAGATTTCGGACATAACGTTAAATTTTCTGTTAACATAATATCAGACTGTCAATATTCTCACTCAAGCAATATATATTATTTCAAACAAACTTAGTATTTGAATACGCAGCTAACTTCAATATAAAATATCTGATCAAAGAATGATGTTTGATCCTGTAAAAAACAGGCATCCATATACACTTGATAACAAGGTACTTTGCATGTTAAATTGAAAAAGGACGTTTAAGACAAGGGTATCGTAAAAAATGAGGCGAAATTGTCTTACGGCAAAAATTCTATACAGCGAATTTTCCTGAGTCGAGTTTTCCTACGGCAAAAATGTTCACGACTAATGCTCTGGATATGGGTATGAACACGTAATTTATTTATTTATTTATTATTTATTTATTTATTTATTTATTCGTTTCCTGCAGCTTATCAACTATTTATTTAAAGCCAAAAAAATTTCAGATTGTAAGATTTTTTGTTTTTTTTTGTTTTGAGGTAATAATGATTTCTTAATCCAGGTCTTACTAATTGATCCATAGGTGGGGGAGAAGAGGCGAATTCATGCTTTTCTCAACGGTATTTTTATATATATTACTCGGCCTTCGCCCACCTTATGGCATCATCTTGCCAAAGCTACCGGATCTGTACTCGTCACTTCGACGGCAAATTGATCAAATTTCAAATCTTAACTGTCTGTTCAAAATACTACATTTTTTAGAAAATATATCCAGCTTAAATACAGTAGTCATTTATTCGTACCGACATTTATTATACTAGTTTGGTACACGTCATTTCGCCGTTGGCAATGATAATGACGTCATAATCCCTCCATCAGTCGCCGGGCAATTCCGTGGTCGATCCAGCCTTGAAGTTGGTTTCCCACCCTGTCCCACGTTGTGCTTGTTTTAGATCACAGGGCGGGCGAAGGCTGAGTCGTATACTCAACGTCGCTGACCAGGCAGCTTTGGCAATATGACGCCACAAGGAACAAAGTAAGAAACAGTCGTGTAACACAACTTTATATCAAAGGTTCATACAATGAACGTTCTCATCACTAAATTAATAACATGCAGATTTTCAGTACCTTCCCTCTTAATACCTCGTGACACTATGTTTAGCCACGCTCGGTAAACTGGTACAAGACTGAAATCTGATTTCTTTCACTCTGTGAATTCTTCGGGCCTTCAGTTTGGAACAAGGCTGGAGTTTAAGTTTTTTTTTCTGCAGAAGCTACGCGGGGTTTGGTAAAGCGAGTCTCAAACCATCTGGCAATGCGTCTCTCTCACAAACAGCACCTCCTTCTTGTTCCTTCCCTCACTCGTTTGCATTTATGGACACTCGCGCAAACCAGGCACGGAGCATGAGGCGGTTGGAAAATTAATTGCATGACCAAATTCGGGGATATCTCTCCCCTGAAGAGTGGTGGTGGCAGAAT
>OZ038519.1:30860455-30867955 GCA_964036315.1 Acanthosepion esculentum | reverse complement strand
TCAGTAACGATGGGTACGACTGTCATGTTCATTGTCCACAACTATTATTATTATTACTGATACTGTTCTGTCAATATTCCTGAGATGAGGTATTGTAATTATTTACACTATTTACATTGTTCGGACGGCTGTTTTCATCTTTGCTGTCATATTCACGACGTTTCAGCCGTTGTACGCTTCGGTCTTCGTCACATAGCCCAGTGGATAAAAGCGTTGGTTGGATCCAGTGACTTGACCGAAAGAGTTCAAAACCTGGCTACTGCAATGGTGAACAAAAACTTGGAGAGTTGAGTTAAAGGGAGATAACTGGGACATCCTGGAAGAGGCATGGCACGTGGAGCTAGAACAATCTACCGCGGAAGTAAAAGGTTCGGTTGGAAATGCCAATCACCTGAACAAGGCCGGAGTGTACAACGGCCGAAACGTCGTGAAAACGGCAACAAAGATTAGGACAACCGTCCGTACAATGTAAATAGAGTAAATAACCGCTGATTCTGTTATCACTGCTTTTTATTTTTATTTATTTACTTTGCAGGATGGGGTTTCTATCATTTTTGTCTTTACCATTAATAGCTTATTTCAGTCGCCATACGACCTTCATTTGGATCTCACGTGAACGAACTATTTTTTTTCTCTCCGCAGCACACAAGAAGAAAAATAGAAAAACCGTCCACAGTTTATGTACATACACACATACATACATATATATATATATATATATATATATATATATATATATATATATATATATATATATATATATATATATATATATATATATATATATATATATTCTTTTCTGCTTTCTTTTTATTTATTTAAAGAGTCTTTTCATTCAGAAAGACGGGTGAAGCGGCTACGCCTTTAAGTTATATTTTGATTCAACCGTCTCCTCGTACCGATTCGCGGAAGAAAACCCGTAGTAGCCAGATAACATTTCTGATGTTATCTCTTTCCGTGTATCTGGAATTTAGGTGGTCTTGCGTTGCCCGGTTTGTTTGTGAGGTTTTTTTTTTATTATTTGTTTTGTTTTGTCTTGTTCTTTTCTCTCTTTTTTTAAAGCCTTGTTTGAATGAATGTTAAAATAGAAAGATTTGGCATATGGAAATGAAGTAGCCATTACACTCCACTTTCACCTGGCACTTTTTTTTAATTGTGTTTATATATATGTTTATTTTAGATCTTGTTCCCTGACATTTTTTCGGTTCCTTTCTCTTCGCGTTGACTCAATTTATTACTATTTTTACACTCTACTTTTTAAACTGTGTTTTCTTTTTTTTTCTTTTCTTTTTCTTTTTCTCGGTTCTATCTACACTGTTCCGTTTCATTCTCGATAACGTTCTTTCTTTCTCGCTTGACTCTTTCTTTCCTTTTCTCCACTGATCTTTTTTTCTTGTTTTCTTTTGCTGTACTCTTTCTTTGTTTACGATGTTTTTTTTTCTTTCTTTTCTTTGCTTTTGTCTTTCTTTACAATAGCATTATTTTCTTTCTCTTAATAATTTTTATTCTTTTATTCTTGCTTCATTTTTAATTCTTTTTTCATCGTTTTAATCTATTTTCATTCTTTCATTTTATTTTCATTCTATTATTCCGTTTCAATCTTTTATTCTATTATTCTGTTATTATGTTCTCTTTTATTCTTTTTCATTGTCTTTTTTTATTCATTTTTCATTCTCTTTCCTTTATTCTTTTTCATTCTTTAATTCTTTTATTTTCATTCTTTAATTCTCTCTTTTATTCCTCTGGCTTTTGACTATCTCTCTTTCTTTCGACATTTTATTCATTCATTCTATTATTGATTGTTTTTTTTTTCATTCTGCATCCAAGTTATTCTTCATTTCATTTTTTGTATCTTTTTCTTAATTTATCGATGACATTCTTTTCTTTCTTTCCAGTTTTTCTTGCTCTTTCTTTTTTACACTTTCTTTGTTAACGCGCTTGTCTTGCAATGCACGTTCTCTTTTTTCTTTCTTTTCCTTTTTTCATTTCTTATAATAACAGACTTAATTCCCTTCCTTCTTTTTATCTCTTTCTTATCACCCCCTCCCATTTCTTCTTCCATTAATTTCTCCGGCATTTCCACTCATCTTTCTTTCTTTCTTTCTTTCTTTCTTTCTTTCTTTTCTATTGTCGCTTTCTTGCTTTTCTTCCTTAATTTTTCTTTTTCTTTTCTTTCTTCCTTTCTTTCTTTCTTTTCTATTGTCGCTTTCTTGCTTTTCTTCCTTAATTTTTCTTTTTCTTTTCTTTCTTCCTTCTCTAGCTTCATTCTTTCGTTTCTTTCTTTATTTATTTCCTTCCTTCCTTCTTTCTTTCTTCTTTTATTCCTTTCTTTCTTTTCTATTCTGTCGCTTTCTTGCTTTTCTTTTTCTTACTTTCCTTTATTTTCTGATTCCTTTCTTTTTTCCCTTTAACCTTCATTCATTCCATCATTTCTTTCTTTCTTTCTTTCTTTCTTTCTTTTCTATTTTGCCGCTTTCTTGCTTTTCTTTTTTCTTTCTTTCATTTTTCTTCTCACTTTCTTTCTTTCTCCTCTCCTTTCATTCATTTATTTCTTCATTTCTTTCTTTCTTACTTTATTTATTTCCTCTTTTTTCTTTCTTTCTTTTCTATTTTGTCGCTTTCTCTCATTTCTTTTCTTTCATCCATTCATTTTTTCTCCCTTCCTTTGTTTCCCCTCCCTATATACATTCGTTCATGTCTTTCTTTCTTTATTTATTTATTTAATTCTGTCTTTATTTATTCATTCATTCTTTCTTTCTTTTTTCTTAATTAGTTTTTGTTCTTTTTTTCTTTCTTTCTACATTTAATTCAGTCTTTCATTAATTCATCCTTTCACTTCTTCATTTCTTCTTTCTTTCTGTTCAGTATCCCAATCATTCTTCATTTCATTCCCTTATTCTTTTCTCTTGTCCTTCATTCGTTACAATTTTCTTGTTATTGTGTTCTATGTTTATTTTCCCTGAATTCAAATTAGTTCTTTTTTCTTCCTTCCTTAATTACTAATGATTAAATCATCCTTGCTCTCCCTCCTTTCTCTCTATTTTCATGTTTTCATTGTCATTACCGTTGCTTCCTGTTTTCCTACTTTTCAGTTCTTTTGCTCTCTCATTTGTCGTTTTACATGAAGTCCATTAATTCTTCTCCGTCTCATGCTATCTCATCTTTCTATTTACCGCTTCTTCTGTTCCTTTTGTTTCTTTCTCAGCTCCATCTTATTATTACTTGTTGTCTTCGTCTTTCTTCTTATGCTTCTGTCTTCTTCTTTTGCTTCTTTCTTTTTCTTATACTTCTTTCTTCTTTTACTTTCTTCGGCTTTTTCTGTTTTTGTCACCTTTCTTTTTCTCATGCGTCTTTTTTTTTTGCTTCTTCTTCTTCTTTTGATGAAAGAAGGCTTTTCTTTGTCTTCTCCTTCCTTCTCATGTTTCTTTCTCCTGCTTCTACTTCTGCTGCTTCTTTCTGTTTCCTCTTTTTCTTTCTTCTTCCTTTTCTTCTTTGTTTTCCTCCTCCGTTATTTCGACTTATTTCTGTTTCTTCTTTATTTTCCTTCTTGGATTTTCTGTATTTTTTCTTCACCTTCTTTCTTCTGTTTTCGTTTCTTTTTCTTTCTGTTTCCTTCTTCTGCTTCTTCTTTCTTCTTCTTGTTTCTGCCTTCAGCTTCTTCTTTCTTCTTCTTGTTTCTGCCTTCAGCTTCTTCTTGTTTCTGCCTTCAGCTTCTTCTTTCTTCTTCTTGTTTCTGCCTTCAGCTTCTTCTTGTTTCTGCCTTCAGCTTCTTCTTTCTTCTTCTTGTTTCTGCCTTCAGCTTCTTCTTGTTTCTGCCTTCAACTTCTTCTTTCTTCTTCTTGTTTCTGCCTTCAGCTTCTTCTTTCTTCTTCTTGTTTCTGCTTTCAGCTTCTTCTTTCTTCTTCTTGTTTCTGCCTTCAGCTTCTTCTTGTTTCTGCCTTCAACTTCTTCTTTCTTCTTCTTGTTTCTGCCTTCAGCTTCTTCTTTCTTCTTCTTGTTTCTGCTTTCAGCTTCTTCTTTCTTCTTCTTGTTTCTGCCTTCAGCTTCTTCTTGTTTCTGCCTTCAACTTCTTCTTTCTTCTTCTTGTTTCTGCCTTCAGCTTCTTCTTGTTTCTGCCTTCAACTTCTTCTTTCTTCTTCTTGTTTCTGCCTTCAGCTTCTTCTTTCTTCTTCTTGTTTCTGCCTTCAGCTTCTTCTTGTTTCTGCCTTCAACTTCTTCTTTCTTCTTCTTGTTTCTGCCTTCAGCTTCTTCTTTCTTCTTCTTGTTTCTGCTTTCAGCTTCTTCTTTCTTCTTCTTGTTTCTGCCTTCAGCTTCTTCTTGTTTCTGCCTTCAACTTCTTCTTTCTTCTTCTTGTTTCTGCCTTCAGCTTCTTCTTTCTTCTTCTTCCTGATTCTTTCTTGTGTTTTTGCTTCTTCTTTTTCTTTATTCTGTCTCTACTTTCTTTTTCTTCTTCCTCTTTCTTTATTCTGTTTTTGTTTCTATCATTTCTTCTTTTTCTTTCTTCTGTTCTTGCTTCTTCTTTTTCTTCTATCTGTTACTTCTTCGCTGTACTTGCTTCTTCGTTTTCTTTGCTACTTCTTCGTCGTCTTTTTGTTTTAGTTTATTTCTACTGTTTTCGCTTCTTATTCTTTCTTTCTTCTTCCTCTTCTTCTTCTTACTTCTGCTACTACTGCCGCTTGTTCGTATTTCTTTTTCTTTTTTCTCTTGTTTCTTCTTCCCTTCCTTTTCATTACACTTCTAGCTTTGGACATTTTTCTTCTTTTTCTTTTTTCTTTTCTTTTTACATCCTTTCTTTTTTTTCTCATTTTCTCTTTTTATTTCTTCCGTCCTTTGTCCCTTTTTTCTTTCAATGCTTCCCATTTTTAGAAAACCCAAATCCTTATCAGAATTCTCTTCTTTCAGACGAGTTGTTTCCAATTTTTCACAAAGATCCAATCCGTGCACATGATATTGATAGAGATTGAACAGAAAAAAGGTAAGAAGTAAATAAAAAGTCTACCTACTCCGCAATAAAGAAAAGAAAATAAAGGAAAAAAGCAATGAATGCAGTAAAATGATATATACTAGCTGAAGTACCCATCTCCTCTGGGGATGATCTCAAGACTTAAATCGTAACTGGTTATAATGTCAGTAGAACGATTCCTTTGTACTCTGATGGTGAGCTATCATGACGATGTTATGCGAAACTGCTGGATATTTTGTAATTATTTCACCCCAAGTAAGGCAATGACGCCATAAGCCACAATGGGGTTACTGAGTGTGAGAGAATATGAGAAAAAATAAAACTTTACTAAGGAGAGAGAGAACAAAAAAAAGAACAATAAAAGAACATGAGTTAAGACAGACGATAACGATCGACATTGCACTTACATTTTTGAAGATCAAACTTGACTGGAAATCAAGATTTCTGAGGGGATTTTATATATTGTGAAACTATATTTTTTTAATCCTTTCACCCCATGCAAGACAATAAAGCCACTAAGACACAGTGAAATAATTATGGTGTTACATAAATTTTATCTATTTTTTTTTTTGTTTTTATTATAATCTAATAAATGATCTAAGAAATCTTATTCATTGAGTAAGCTTTTTTTTGTAATCCTATACTTATCGAATACAGTAAAAAGTTGCATATTTTGCTTGTGGTGATTCATAATTAGAATTCAGGTTTGAATATATTTTCCATTCAATGTATCTAATACAAATAATATCAATTTTATTTCAATTTATTTTAGAAATACTAAAACACTCTTTTCCTTATGTATGCAAGAGTGTACTATTTTAAATACTTTTAAATACTTTTAATACACAAAAATAACATTTTTTTATTATTTACCCATTAACACACGGTGTAATTTTTCAAAATGGGCGTTTGTTATGTTCGGATACTTTCCAGTTCTATAATTCTTTTTCTCGTTTTTCAAAAGGAATGAATCCTCATGTTGAGATTTTATAATATAATTTAATTTTAATTCTGTCACAATCTTGACTTCTATGATTTTCACCTTCTCTTTTCTGCATAGATTGCAGTTTCTTCCTCTGATTTTATTATATCGCATTCTAAAACTGGTCTTTTCCCTTACTTTTTTTTTTAGTTCCCATATGTGTTTTGACAGCATGGTGTTATTTCTCTGTCTTTCGTATTTGAATTATAGCAAATGGTTTGCATATCTTTCTTTAAATTATTTCCTATTGACCCGGTGTAGACCCTCTTCTTCCCTAAGTTCTTAAATTTTAGAATCAAAATCAAATGTCCCCTGTAGGGAAATTGCCGGAAAGAAAATTGTTGTATAAGGCTAAAGTAACTACAAGGGTGAACAGAGAAAAGGAAAGGAAAATCACACTGCATGAAGCATACTGCTAATGGGTAAATAATAAAAATGTTATTTTTGTGTCTATATATATTAAAGATAGATAATAGATTTTTAAATTAATTAATCCGACAGATTTTATCACTTTAAACGTTATTTTTAGTGGATACTCATATTTGAGTAGACGCCCCATTTATTTATTAATATTTATTTATTTATTTTCGTCTACCGGCCTGAATATTCGAGAAATCTTATTAAAGAAAATTTTTTTCGATCTCTGGCAGGATTCGAACCTGTGTGCCCCTAAGCAGAGAGAAACCGTCGTTAGATCCGATTAACCGACTCGGCCACGAGGAAGCTTTGCGGATCAAACAAGGTCCGTACAGCAGGTTCGAATACTGCTGGAGAGCGCATATTTTTTTTAATAAGATTTTTGCCTCTTCCTACTCCTCTTCTTCCTTCTCCTACCCTTCTGCTATCAGTTCTGTTTCTTCTTCGTCCTTCTCTTCTATTACATCCTTTGTTTCTTCTTCTTCTTCTTCTTTTTCTTCTTCTTCTTTTTCTTCTTCTTCTTCTTCTTTTTCTTCTTTTTCTTCTTCTTTTTCTTCTTTTTCTTTTTCTTCTTCTTCTTCTTCTTCTTCTTCTTCTTCTTTCTTCTTCTTCTTCTTCTTCTTCTTCATACTCTTACTCCTCTTCCTTTTCTTTCTTCTCTTCGTTGTCTGCTACCACTTTTATTTCCTATTCCTCCTACTCTACCACTTCTATTTCTCCATCGTCCTCTTCCTCTGCTACAATTTCTATTTCGTCTTCTTCTTCTTTCTCCTCCTCCCCCCTCTTCTGCTACCACATTTTCCTCCTTTCTCCTCCTCTCTTTCCGCCCTGTCCTCTTTCTTCTTCTCCCCTTTTGCTACCTTTTTCTTTTTTTTTCTTTCTCTTCTATTTCTTCTTCCTCCCCCTCTTATAATTTTCCTTCCTCTCTTCTCTTTGTTATATTTCTTTTGCACATTCACGCCAATTTTCCGGTAGTTATCTCGTGAAATTGAACGAGAGTAAATCTCCACAAATCTCCAGCACCTCACTCAGTATCAACCCGCCGTTGAACGAAGACTCTGAATACTTTCTCGAATTTTTAGTTCTTAAAATCTCAATTCAAATGTTTTGGCGACGTTCCAAGTGCACCTCTCACTAT
>OZ038519.1:30832955-30855455 GCA_964036315.1 Acanthosepion esculentum | reverse complement strand
AGAGTATTAAGAGACAGAAAAATTTCATTAGAAATAAAGAAAAGAGTACTGAACTGTGTTATGTTACAGACATCAGATCAGATCTTTTCCTTAGTGCATCGACTGCATGAATTTAAGCATGCTACTAGATTGGTGACACTGAGATCTGAAGATGTATTGGGAAGGCCAAAGATGCATTCCAAAAGCTAAGCAGAGTATTAAGAGACAGAAAAATTTCGTTAGAAATAAAGAAAAGAGTACTGAACTGTGTTATGTTACAGACATCAGATCAGATCTTTTCCTTAGTGCATCGACTGCATGAATTTAAGCATGCTACTAGATTGGTGACACTGAGATCTGAAGATGTATTGGGAAGGCCAAAGATGCATTCCAAAAGCTAAGCAGAGTATTAAGAGACAGAAAAATTTCGTTAGAAATAAAGAAAAGAGTATTGAAGTGTTACGTGATATCTGTCCTCCTGTATGGCAGTGAATGTTGGACAATCTCCTCACGGATGAAGAAGAGACTTGAGGTAACAGAAATGTGGTTCTACAGAAAGATGCTGAGGATACCATTGACCGAACATGTGAGTAACGACGCGATTTTGGAGAAAACAGAAACAAAAAGGAAACTTATATATTATTGAAATTTCTGGAGCACATAATGAGGAAAGAGGGCTTGGAAAATCTGATACTCACAGAACAGATTAAAGGAAAGAGGAACAGAAGAAAGCAGCGCGTAACTGTTATGGTAATGGACTATAAATAGGAGCAGGTACTGCTTTTTAGAGAGTGTAGTTTCCAGTAGTCGGCTCTGACAGTCGGACCGAATATTCTTGCTCGTTTGTATATTTTTTGTATTACTGTTTTCTGTTAATATATTTGTTAACTGAATTCTTCTCTTTGTGTCTTTATTTCTGGCCCCAACAAGGCCACAACAGTGACATACTTGATGAGCTTGAGTAAATGGATGTTAGGACAGGGTTTGGGAGAAATAACAGAAAGATCCTCTACCCCCAATGGACCAAATAAAGGGTTCAGTTCGAAATCCCAACGTATATCACCTGAAAAAGGCAGGAGCGTGCAATAGTCGAAACCTGGTGAATATGACAATAAAAACAAATAGTCCGAATAAATAGTAAATAGTTACCATGCCCCATCTCAGAAATATACACATTTTATTTTGCATGTAATTAATCTCTGCCCCCCCCCAGGGAAGAGCAGAACATATAAACATTATATTTTGATTCTCTTTAGATTAACCGCGAATTCGATTTCGACTTTTATTCAGTATTAGTTCGACACTGTCGCTTCGCTGACGGCAAGATGCTACTATGTAATCGGCATGGCGGGTCTTAGCCGTGAAGGTTAAATATGGCGGAACTATGGAATGTAGTTCGACCGAGCACTTTCCTAGCAATAGTGAGAGACTTGCCACACCCCGCCTGCGAGAAAGAAGTTGGAGGGCGGAAAATAATTATTCTCCAGCAAGGACTCGGAGACTCCATCATGACTGTAAGGTGAGGACTTGGCAGCTCCAACCCAAATATGTTAACAGTCAGTCAGTTATGATGCCATGCATGATACATGCTTAGGCGATCATGTATCTTTCGATACATGACTGACGAGGCAGATTTTTTCCTGCAGTAGGTTGCCATTTCTTTCTGCGGTTGACCAGTTGCCATACAAGGTATAGAACCCAGTCTGTTCTGTTATTTACCCATAGCTGGAGGGAGAAGAGGAGGATTCATACCTTTCCCAAGGGTAATAGCACGTAAATGAATGTAATGGATTCGACTGGAATTCGAACTCGGCTCTCCGATTCCTCAGTCTGAGCCGCTATCCATTACTCGCAGCCTGATTTGTCTCTTATAAAGATAAGAGGACAGCATGAGGAGTCTGGTACTTACTAGAGCGATACAGAAAGCCGATCATTTACCTGCATCTTCAACAATGGATCGTATATAAGAGTTCCACTTGAAATCGAGTGCGATAGAGATTACATAAATGGAAACTTACTGTCAAGAACAAGACATTCTACTTTATAAATTAAAATTTTATTTCTGAATTGATTAGAATTTCACGGCACAAGCAACATATATTTGCTAATAGATTGATTAGCTTTGGAGTTTTTCTTAACATGTGATTTCTATGTTTACCTACAGTGTAAGTAGAAAAGCTATATGATGTTCTAGAGAGGTAATTATTGCTATTTTCTATTTTAGAAAAAGTTTGCATCGTTTTGAGGTGTTGTCAGCTTGTGCCGTTTTTCTTATTTCCCAAGTCATTTTTGGCGTAAATTTGTTTTTTTTATGTTCATATGTGTTTTGATAGGATAGTACTATTTGCATATTTTCATGATATTTTGTGTGACTAATAGTAATAAAGCAAAACAACTAAACTAAAGGTCGGGGCTATAAATAACCTATAATATAATCCAAAACAAAAGAACTGGAATGGTCTAGTTGTTTCCATTTCCCATTAATCTCCACACTCACCGATCACTTTATTAAGTATAATTTTCTAGTAATGGGTTGGATGGTTTTTCTGTGTTTCCCTATCAGCGAAGTTAAGCAACATCGAGCCTTGTCAGTACTTAGATTGGTTACAGCTTGGGAATATCTATTTCAATCTGTTCATATCTATCTATCTATCTATATCAGTCTGTTCATATCTATCTATCTATGTCAGTCTGTTCATATCTATCTATCTACCTATATCAGTCTGTTAATATATATCTATCTATCTATATCGGTTCGTTCATATCTATCTATATCAGTCTGTTCATATCTATCTATCTATCTATGTCAGTCTATACATATCTATCTATCTATCTATCTATGTCAGTCTGTTCATATCTATCAATCTATTTATCTATATCAGTCTGTTCATATCTATCTATCTATTTATCTATATCAGTCTGTTCATATCTATCTATCTATCTATCTATCTATCTCTCTCTATATATATATATATATATATATATATATATCAGTCTGTCATATCTATCTATCTATCAATCTATCTATATCAGTCTGTTCATATCTATCTATCTATGTCAGTCTGTTCATATCTATCTATCTATCCATATCAGTCTGTTTATATCTATCTATCTATCTATCTATATCAGTCTGTTTATATCTATCTATCTATCTATATCAGTCTGTTTATATCTATCTATCTATCTATATCAGTCTGTTTATATCTATCTATCTATCTATATCAGTCTGTTTATATCTATCTATCTATCTATCTATCTATCTATCTATCTATCTATGTGTTATGGTCCAGGTTAGGACCAAGGAGGAACAACACGAACACAAGTGTAGAAATAACGAAGATATATTACACGCAATAATAATACAAGACGTGGAAGGTCTTAGTATGACTGTCAGTCTGCTTTGGAGTGAACTACTATCGGCTCGACTCGATTCGTCTCTCTCTCTCTCTCTCTCTCCCTTGAAAGGCGTAGTATACATAGTGTTAGGAAGGGTTCATTCTGTAGTTATAGGTAAGGACCCCTAACACCCCCTCCCAAGCTTTTACCTCGCGGGGGTCATTAATATTTTTTCCTCTTCGGATTAATCATCAAAGGCTCTGTAAATTTTCTTTTCTGCTTGATTTCCGCGGTTCTGCAATTGCTTGAGGCCTTTGCATATTGAATGTGTCAAATATTGTGTCCATTACTTCCTTCTCTTCCTGAAGTGGACAGTTAGAATCCTCTAACAGCCTCTTTCTGATATGATTTAAGTGCCTTTTATGCGAGAACTTCGGACCCTGAATTATGTAAATCACGTTCCAGATTAGTTTCTCTATTGTACCTGGCTCCCAATAGGATGTGTTGTTTTTAAACATTTTAAAAAAAACTTTCTCGCATGGGTTAAATTTTTCTTTTTGGTACAGACGACGTTGGTGATTGCTTTGTCTGTTTTGGCAGTAATTTGTCGAATACCGATCTAATTTTTCGGGCGAACATCACTTCCGCCGGCGATAATGCCAATGGCGTAGTAATTCTATACACTTGCAAGAATTGTTGTAAAGCCTTTTCCGTTGGTACGCCATCTATCTATCTATCTATCTATCTATCTATCTATCTATCTATCTATCTATCTATCTATCTATCTATCTCAGTCTGTTCATATCTATCTATCTATCTATCTATCTATCTATGTATCTATCTCAGTCTGTTCATATCTATCTATCTCAGTCTGTTCATATCTATCTATCTATCTATCTATCTATATATCTATTTATCTCAGTCTGTTCATATCTATCTATCTATCTATCTATATATCTATTTATCTCAGTCTGTTCATATCTATCTATCTATCTATCTATCTATCTATCTATCTATCTATCTCAGTCTGTTCATATCTATCTATCTATCTATCTATCTCAGTCTGTTCATATCTATCTATCTATCTATCTATCTATCTATCTATCTATCTATATCAGTCTCTTCATATCTATCTATCTATCTATCTATCTATCTATCTCAGTCTCTTCATATCTATCTATCTATCTATCTATCTATCTATCTATCTATCTCAGTCTCTTCATATCTATCTATCTATCTATCTATCTCTTCATATCTATCTATCTATCTCAATTATCTATCTCACTCAATCTATTCTCTATCTATATATCTGTCTATCTATCTCATATTATCTATCACAATCCATTCTTTATCCGTCTATCTATCTCTTCTCTATCAATCTATCAGAATATATTATCTATCTCAATTTATTATCTATCTCTACTTTATCTACCTATCTATTCTCTATCCATGTCTTTCAGTCTCTTCTTTATTTTTCTTAATCGCTTCTTTATCTATCCCATCATTATCTATGTATCTATCTATCTCAACCTATTTATCTATCTACCTATCTATACATTCTCTATCTATGTATCTCAATGTCTTTATCTACCTCAATGTCTTTTTATCTATCTCCTTTTTATCTAACTTTTATCTATCTAGAACTTTCTTTTCGTTATCTATATCATTCTGTCCATTCCTAAAAATTTCTAAATCTCAGCCGATTGATATCCATCTATACTACTCGCCATCCACACAGTTCGCAACCAATCATTTCATCGATCTACAAACACACCCACACACCCAACACACATCGATCTACAGGAGAAATACTCCTTTATCTATCGCAGAACTCTTGCCTCCCACTCCCCATTAACTTTCCTTTCACAGTCCGTATCTTTTTATTCGTTCCACCCCAACATTTCCCGTAGCCCACAGATTCAGCACTGTCAAAACATCTCCACACGCGGCATTATTTTCTAGTCTGCTAGCTGCACACCCATTTTTCTTCTTGCGTTTTACCAAAACCACGGCATCGTGGCACCATTCTCTGAGTGCTTTGTTCAATGTGAGAGATTCAGTCATCTTACGCATCGGCAGTTCTGGACGAAAGGCCCGAACGGAGTGTTCAACTCATTATGAAATCCGGCTTTACGTTCTTTTGCTCGAGCACAAGAACGGTCAGTCCTCTTCATAAACATTGCCAAGAGGACGATGATAGAAACAGCAACAATAAATGAAAGAATGAATGAAAGCAAGATGAAAGAATGAATGAAGAATAAAAATCATAAAGTAATAAATGTAACACGAAATATAATGGTCACTTCACTCACTAAACATGGCCAAGAGAACGATGATAGAAATAGCAACAATAAATGAAAGAATGAATGAAAACAAGATGAAAGAATGAATGAAGAATGAAAATCATAAAGAAATAAATGAAACACGAACTTCAATGGTCAATCAACTGACTAAACATTGCCAAGAAAACGATGATAGAAAAAGCAACAATAAATGAAAGAATGAATGAAAGCCAGAGGAAAGAATGAATGAAGAATGAAAATCATAAAGAAATAAATGAAACACGAACTTCAATGGTCAATCGACTGACTAAACATTGCCAAGAGAACGATGATAGAAACAGCAACAATAAATGAAAGAATGAATTAAAACCAGATGAAAGAATGAATGAAGAATGAAAATCATAAAGAAATAAATGAAACACGAACTTCAATGGTCAATCGACTGACTAAAAATTGCCAAGAGAACGATGATAGAAACAGCAACAATAAATGAAAGAATGAATGAAAGCCAGATGAAAGAATGAATGAAGAATGAAAATCATAAAGAAATAAATGAAACACGAAGTTCAATGGTCAATCAACTGACTAAACATTGCCAAGAAAACGATGATAGAAAAAGCAACAATAAATGAAAGAATGAATGAAAGCCAGATGAAAGAATGAATGAAGAATGAAAATCATAAAGAAATAAATGAAACACGAACTTCAATGGTCAATCGACTGACTAAACATTGCCAAGAGAACGATGATAGAAACAGCAACAATAAATGAAAGAATGAATGAAAGCAAGATGAAAGAATGAATGAAGAATGAAAATCATAAAGAAATAAATGAAACACGAACTTCAATGGTCAATCGACTGACTAAACATTGCCAAGAGAACGATGATAGAAACAGCAAAAATAAATGAAAGAATGAATGAAAGCCAGATGAAAGAATGAATGGAGAATGAAAATCATAAAGAAATAAATGAAACACGAACTTCAATGGTCAATCGACTGACTAAACATTGCCAAGAGAATGATGATAGAAAGAGCAACAATAAATGAAAGAATGAATGAAAGCAAGATGAAAGAATGAATGAAGAATGAAAATCATAAAGAAATAAATGAAACACGAACTTCAATGGTCAATCGACTGACTAAACATTGCCAAGAGAACGATGATAGAAACAGCAACAATAAATGAAAGAATGAATGAAAGCCAGATGAAAGAATGAATGAAGAATGAAAATCGTAAAGAAATAAATGAAACACGAAGTTCAATGGTCAATCGACTGACTAAACATTGCCAAGAGAACGATGATAGAAACAGCAACAATAAATGAAAGAATGAATGAAAGCAAGATGAAATAATGAATGAAGAATGAAAATCATAAAGAAATAAATGAAACACGAAATTCAATGGTCAATCGACTGACTAAACATTGCCAAGAGAACGATGATAGAAACAGCAACAATAAATGAAAGAATGAATGAAAGCAAGATGAAATAATGAATGAGGAATGAAAATCATAAAGAAATAAATGAAACACGAACTTCAATGGTCAATCGACTGACTAAATATTGCCAAGAGAACGATGATAGAAACAGCAACAATAAATGAAAGAATGAATGAAAGCAAGATGAAAGAATGAATGAAGAATGAAAATCATAAAGAAATAAATGAAACACGAACTTCAATGGTCAATCGACTGACTAAACATTGCCAAGAGAACGATGATAGAAACAGCAACAATAAATGAAAGAATGAATGAAAGCCAGATGAAAGAATGAATGAAGAATGAAAATCATAAAGAAATAAATGAAACATGAACTTCAATGGTCAATCGACTGACTAAACATTGCCAAGAGAACGATGATAGAAAAAGCAACAATAAATAAAGAATGAATGAAAGCAATATAAAAGAATGAATGAAGAATAAAAATCATAAAGTAATAAATGAAACACGAACTTCAATGGTCAATCGACTGACTAAACATTTCCAAGAGAACGATGATAGAAAGAGCAACAATAAATGAAAGAATGAATGAAAGCAAGATGAAAGAATGAATGAAGAATGAAAATCATAAAGAAATAAATGAAACACGAAATTCAATGGTCAATCGACTGACTAAACATTGCCAAGAGAACGATGATAGAAACAGCAACAATAAATGAAAGAATGAAAGAATGAATGAAGAATGAAAATCATAAAGAAATAAATGAAACATGAACTTCAATGGTCAATCGACTGATTAAACATTGCCCAGAGAACGATGATAGAAACAGCAACAATAAATGAAAGAATGAATGAAAGCAAGATGAAAGAATGAATGAAGAATGAAAATCATAAAGAAATAAATGAAACACGAACTTCAATGGTCAATCGACTGACTAAACATTGCCAAGAGAACGATGATAGAAACAGCAACAATAAATGAAAGAATGAATGAAAGCAAGATGAAAGAATGAATGAAGAATGAAAATCATAAAGAAATAAATGAAACACGAACTTCAATGGTCAATCGACTGACTAAACATTGCCAAGAGAACGATGATAGAAACAGCAACAATAAATGAAAGAATGAATGAAATCCAGATGAAAGAATGAATTAAGAATGAAAATCATAAAGAAATAAATGAAACACGAACTTCAATGGTCAATCGACTGACTTAACATTGCCAAGAGAACGATGATAGAAACAGCAACAATAAATGAAAGGATGAATGAAAGCCAGATGAAAGAATGAATGAAGAATGAAAATCATAAAGAAATAAATGAAACACGAAATTCAATGGTCAATCGACTGACTAAACATTGCCAAGAGAACGATGATAGAAACAGCAACAATAAATGAAAGAATGAATGAAAGCCAGATGAAAGAATGAATGAAGAATGAAAATCATAAAGAAATAAATGAAACACGAACTTCAATGGTCAATCGACTGACTAAACATTGCCAAGAGAACGATGATAGAAACAGCAACAATAAATGAAAGAATGAATGAAAGCAAGATGAAAGAATGAATGAAGAATGAAAATCATAAAGAAATAAATGAAACACGAACTTCAATGGTCAATCGACTGACTAAACATTGCCAAGAGAACGATGATAGAAACAGCAACAATAAATGAAAGAATGAATGAAAGCAAGATGAAAGAATGAATGAAGAATGAAAATCATAAAGAAATAAATGAAACACGAACTTCAATGGTCAATCGACTGACTAAACATTGCCAAGAGAACGATGATAGAAACAGCAACAATAAATGAAAGAATGAATGAAAGCAAGATGAAAGAATGAATGAAGAATGAAAATCATAAAGAAATAAATGAAACACGAACTTCAATGGTCAATCGACTGACTAAACATTGCCAAGAGAACGATGATAGAAACAGCAACAATAAATGAAAGAATGAATGAAAGCCAGATGAAAGAATGAATGAAGAATGAAAATCATAAAGAAATAAATGAAACACGAACTTCAATGGTCAATCGACTGACTAAACATTGCCAAGAGAACGATGATAGAAACAGCAACAATAAATGAAAGAATGAATGAAAGCCAGATGAAAGAATGAATGAAGAATGAAAATCATAAAGAAATAAATGAAACACGAACTTCAATGGTCAATCGACTGACTAAACATTGCCAAGAGAACGATGATAGAAACAGCAACAATAAATGAAAGAATGAATGAAAGCCAGATGAAAGAATGAATGAAGAATGAAAATCATAAAGAAATAAATGAAACACGAACTTCAATGGTCAATCGACTGACTAAACATTGCCAAGAGAACGATGATAGAAACAGCAACAATAAATGAAAGAATGAATGAAAGCAAGATGAAAGAATGAATGAAGAATGAAAATCATAAAGAAATAAATGAAACACGAACTTCAATGGTCAATCGACTGACTAAACATTGCCAAGAGAACGATGATAGAAACAGCAACAATAAATGAAAGAATGAATGAAAGCAAGATGAAAGAATGAATGATGAAAATCATAAAGAAATAAATGAAACACGAACTTCAATGGTCAATCGACTGACTAAACATTGCCAAGAGAACGATGATAGAAACAGCAACAATAAATGAAAGAATGAATGAAAGCAAGATGAAAGAATGAATGAAGAATGAAAATCATAAAGAAATAAATGAAACACGAACTTCAATGGTCAATCGACTGACTAAACATTGCCAAGAGAACGATGATAGAAACAGCAACAATAAATGAAAGAATGAATGAAAGCCAGATGAAAGAATGAATGAAGAATGAAAATCATAAAGAAATAAATGGAACACGAACTTCAATGGTCAATCGACTGACTAAACATTGCCAAGAGAACGATGATAGAAACAGCAACAATAAATGAAAGAATGAATGAAAGCAAGATGAAAGAATGAATGAAGAATGAAAATCATAAAGAAATAAATGAAACACGAACTTCAATGGTCAATCGACTGACTAAACATTGCCAAGAGAACGATGATAGAAACAGCAACAATAAATGAAAGAATGAATGAAAGCAAGATGAAAGAATGAATGAAGAATGAAAATCATAAAGAAATAAATGGAACACGAACTTCAATGGTCAATCGACTGACTAAACATTGCCAAGAGAACGATGATAGAAACAGCAACAATAAATGAAAGAATGAATGAAAGCCAGATGAAAGAATGAATGAAGAATGAAAATCATAAAGAAATAAATGAAACACGAACTTCAATGGTCAATCGACTGACTAAACATTGCCAAGAGAACGATGATAGAAACAGCAACAATAAATGAAAGAATGAATGAAAGCCAGATGAAAGAATGAATGAAGAATGAAAATCATAAAGAAAGAAATGGAACACGAACTTCAATGGTCAATCGACTGACTAAACATTGCCAAGAGAACGATGATAGAAACAGCAACAATAAATGAAAGAATGAATGAAAGCAAGATGAAAGAATGAATGAAGAATGAAAATCATAAAGAAATAAATGGAACACGAACTTCAATGGTCAATCGACTGACTAAACATTGCCAAGAGAACGATGATAGAAACAGCAACAATAAATGAAAGAATGAATGAAAGCCAGATGAAAGAATGAATGAAGAATGAAAATCATAAAGAAAGGTGTTCTCTTCATAAGCATTTGCCAATCTTTTCATATAATATGATTTTTATTCATTTGTTTTTATTCTCTCTATTCTTTATGTATTTATCACAAATAAGAACTCACCTTACGTTTTCCACCATGTTAAAATGTAGATTTCTCGTTGTGAAGCGAAGCATTGTAATTCCATCTTTTTAAGAGAGAGAGAGAGAGAGAGAGAGAGAGAGAGAGAGAGAGAGAGAGAGAGAGAGCACACAAAATTAAAACAAATTACAATATTCACACGCTTATTTGTTATAATAATGAACAGGTGTTAACTTAGGGGTGGGCGTGCATTGTGCGCCTACTGGGACTTAAACCCAACACAGACCTGGAGTGGTGTTCATACATACGATCCATCGCTTAAGGTTAAGTGTTCGGTTCACTGTACCGCTACAGTAAGTACCTGACTCCACCTGCTCTCCATTATCTTTACAAGAGCAAGACAAGGCCGATAAATAGAGTCAGTCAGTTATGTGCCATGCGTGAAACACCCTTTGGCGATCATGTATCTTTCGATACATGACTGACGAGGCAGATTTTTTTCCCGCAGTAGGCTGCCATTTCTTTCTGCGGTAGATCAGTTACCATCCAAGGTTATATAGAACTCGGTCTGTTCTGCTACTTACTTATTGCTGCGGAGAGAAGACGAGGATTCATACCTTTCCCAAGGGTATTACCACGTAATTGCATATAATGGATTCGATTGGAATTCGAACTCGGCTCTCCAATTCCTCAGTCCGAGTGGCTGTACATTACTCTTAATTTCAGCAGTTAAGAACTTTCATACAAGTCAGTCAGTCAGTTCTGTGCCATGCGTGATACACGCTTAAGCAGTCATGTATCTTTCGATACATGACTGCCTAAGATACATGACTGACGAGGCAGATTTTTTCCCGCAGTAGGTTGCCATTTCTTTATGCGGTAGACCAGTTGCCATCCAAGGCTATAGAACCCGATCTGTCCTGCTATTATTTACTCATCGCTGGAGGGAGAAGAAGAGGATTCATACCTTTCCCAAAAATGGAGTACTATTGCCATATATGAACATGAGCAGCCCAGTGTTCACTTTCCACCCGCGATAGAATCCCAAAGCGTCTCCGCGTCCTTGTGGGTGACGAATCATTTTCCACCCTACAACCCCTTTCCCCACAGACGAAACATCCCAAACCTCTTGCTGCTCTATCGCTATTGCCATGGTAAATGTTAAAATAAACTGCATTTCTTAGTTCCACATGTAACGTTCACGGCTAACCCACGCCCATTGTAACTATCCACCCTTATTCCCTTCGTATTCTATTGGTGAGATATAAGCTCCACTCGAGCAGATTCTTCCCATGAACAGCTACATTGTAGAATCAACTCCCAAGATTTTGCTTCCACAATCACTACAATCTTAATCTGTTCAAGTCTAGGGTTAACCGTTATTTTCCCCACATATCCGCATAAACTGTGCCTCTTATTCTGTAACCCTCTACCTGCTTTTTAGAACCGACTCCCAAGAGGATGCTTTCCCGATCACTACAATCTTAACCTCTTGAAGTCTAGGGTTGACCGCTATTTTCCCCACATATCCGCATAAACTGTGCCGCTTATCTGCAACCCTCTACCTGCTTTGTGGAACCGACTCCCAAGAGGATGCTTTCCTGATCACTACAATCTTAACCTGTTCAAGTCTAGGGTTAACCGTTATCTTCCCCACATATCCGCATAACCTGTGCTTCTTACTCTGCAAACCACTACCTCGAGTGACCCTCGGGTCTTGTACAGGGTGAACATTGCAAAAAAAAGGGTTCAATTTTTCAACCCTAACAGACCCAGTAATTGAACTCATAATTATTGTCGCAGAACATTACTTTCTGTCATTATCTCGTATTCTATTGGTGAGATATAAGTTCCACTCGAGCAGCTTACAATCGCATGTTTAAGTCTAGTGTCAACCATTATCTTCCCACATGATCCCATAAACTATACATCTTCCTTTGTAACCCTCTACATCGAGTGACTCTTAAGCCTTGTACAGGATGATCATCACTGTAAAAAAAAAACTTGAAAAATTAATATAAGAAACATTTGGTTAATTTAAGTTTACAACATTCCTAATAGTTTAAATATATGAGATTTGCATACTTACTGTCAGGTGCGTATTATTGAATTAGACTGGGGGATATGTCTTGGTCCGGCAAAATGGATAATCGGGCACGGTTCAGAGATTGTTGATGCCGGAAATTCGATGGTTTGTCTGATCTAATGTTGGAGCGCATTAATTGAAAATTACTGATAATTTGTCTCTCAAAATTTTAGACATTTGCTGAATGAGGTCAAGGTTCGTCTGAAGGGACAAAATCTCACTGTTAACAGCTTTCGCGGCGATTACTATAACCGCAGCATTGCGGCAACTGTATTAATGTTTGTTTGTTTTTTCATAAACTTGATGCGCAGTATTTGAACTATGTGACTCGATATCCCCTTTCCAGCTTTCTAACCACAGATACACTATCAGAGACGAACAAACGCCATTAATCACATGAAGCGACGAGAGTGGAAAGAAAGTACCTTTTGATTTTGGGTTTCTGGAAACTTCCAGAGCTGATGGCGTTTTCTGTGTGTTTCCCTCGACTGAATATGACTACGTCTGTGCGGCCATCTTTGACCTGTGCATTTAAGGAGTGTGTCCACGGGTACTTTGACCTCGACATGCACGAAGCGGAAGAAATGAAATTGTTTGAAAGTGTCACGTCACATTCTGAGATGTCTACAAGGTGTGATGGGATTCGTTCTTGGACAAGGTTTTTGATACACTCAAAGAGGAAATGGTGGAAGGTGGAGAAAAACTGGGGGCATCAGAGTAGTATGACTAAGAAAGAAATAACGAAGGAGAAAAGGGAGGAAATGTTAAAATGTCGAGAAGAAAGAAAAGAAAGGGGAAAAAAGAATAATCATTAAAATGCAGAAGAAAAAAAAGAAAGAAACAAAGAAAATACGGAGGGGGGAATGCCATTAAGATGTAGAAGAGGGACGTGAAAAAGAAAGAAAGAACAAAAGAAAACTGTCATTAAAATGCAAAAGAAAGAAAAAAAGAATATGAATTGTCGACGAAATTCAAAAGAAAGAAAAGAGAAGAAAATGTCATTAAAAGGTTGAAAACAATGAAAGAAAAAAAAGAAAGGAAAATTGTCACTTAAATGCAAAAGAAAGAAATGAGGAGAAATGTCATTAAAATATCGAGAAAAAGGAAAGAAAGACGAATTATTACTGAAGGGCAAAAGAAAGAAAGAAAGAAAGAAAGAAAAATGAATTGTCACTTAAATACAAAAGAAAGAAAGAAAGAAAGAAAATGAATTGTCACTTAAAAGAAAGAAAGAAAGAAAGATAGAAAAATGAATTGTCACTTAAATGCAAAAGAAAGAAAGAAAGAAAGAAAGAAAGGAGAAATGTCATTAACATATCGAAAAAAATGAATTATTACTAAAGGGCAAAAGAAAGAAAGGAAAAAGAAAGAAAAATGAATTGTCTCTTAAATACAAAAGAAAGAAAGAAAGAAAGAAAGAAAGAAAGAAAGAAAGAAAGAAAGAAAGAAAGAAAAGAGGAGATAATGTCATTCAAACTTTCAGAAGAATGAAAGAAAAAAGAAAGAAAAATTGTCACTGAAATGCAAAAGAAAGAAAGAAAGAAACGAGGAGAAATGTCATTAAAATATCGAGAAAAAAGAAAGAAAGACGAATTATTACTGAAGGGCAAAAGAAAGAAAGAAAGAAAGAAAGAAAGAAAATGAATTGTCACTTAAATGCAAAAAAAAGAAAGAAAGATAGAAAAATGAATTGTCACTTAAATGCAAAAGAAAGAAAGAAAGGAGAAATGTCATTGACATATCGAGAAAAAAAAGAAAGACGAATTATTACTAAAGGGCAAATGAAAGAAAGGAAAACGGAAGAAAAATGAATTGTCTCTTAAATACAAAAGAAAGAAAGAAAGAAAGAAAGAAAGAAAGAAAGAAAGAAAAGAGGAGAGAATGTCATTCAAACTTTCAGAAGAATGAAAGAAAAAAGAAAGAAAAATTGTCACTGAAATGCAAAAGAAAGAAAGAAACGAGGAGAAATGTCATTAAAATATTGAGAAAAAAGAAAGAAAGACGAATTATTACTGAAGGGCAAAAGAAAGAAAGAAAGAAAGAAAGAAAGAAAGAAAATGAATTGTCACTTAAATACAAAAGAAAGAAAGAAAGAGAGAAAGAAAGAAAAAAATGAATTGTCACTTAAATGCAAAAGAAAGAAAGAAAAACAGAAAGGAGAAATGTCATTAACATATCGAGAGAAAAAAAGAAAGATGAATTATTACTAAAGGGCAAAAGAAAGAAAGGAAAAAGAAAGAAAAATGAATTGTCTCTTAAATACAAAAGAAAGAAAGAAAGAAAGAAAGAAAAGAGGAGAGAATGTCATTAAAACTTTCAGAAGAATGAAAGAAAAAAGAAAGAAAAATTGTCACTGAAATGCAAAAGAAAGAAAGAAAATAAGAGAAAATGTCATCAAAATGTCGAAAAGAAAGAAAGATGAATTGTCATTGAAATGCCGAAGAAAGAAAGAAACAAAGCAAGTTATATCGACGTTTACTAAGCCAAACCTCATCCATATCTGCAAATGTCATGAGACACATACTCACTGTCAATGGTCTGCGGGACTCACTCCCCATTACACCATTACCTAACTACACACAGTCCTTTAAGAAACATTTTACAGAAAGAACGGAAAAAAGTCAAACGAACGAAATCTATGTTAGACATTATCGATGGATGGCGAACAGAAAATAAAAACATTTAATAACCAGGAAAAGAAAAAAAAAAGTCTGTTCAGTTTTAATGCTTTGGCAGACACCCTTACCCGAAGGATCTGAGGGAAAGGTCATCACTTCTTCTTTTATATGCCATGTCCTTTCAGGACGTGAAGCGATCTTTAACCTCCTATTATTTGTTGCTCTACGTGTCCCTGGCCCCTTTATTACATTTTTTATCTTCTTCTGTCAGCCATTTACTAAAACTCATTAAGTAGCTTATTCTCTTTTTCGACTACTTCTCTTGCATTTAATATATCCTATGTGTGTTAAATTCTCTCAGCCTACTTTTCTCGTTATGCGTCCTAGAAATTCCAGCTCTTTCTTTCTGATTGTAATTATATGGTTGCCATTCCCCCACCCCGCCCCGGTCTTTTGAAAAACAGGAGAGTTCTATTCCTTGTTTGGGATTGGGTTTCCGATTCCTTTTAAAGACTTTTTATTCTCTTTCACTCCCAGTAGCGTCTCTTTGCATCTTAGTGGCATTATCGCCTTGCTTGGGTGTACTGATTTAAAAAAAAAAATTTCTTGCTGTCTCCATTTTCCTTAAAACTTTCTATCATTTGTTGACCTACTTACCTCCGGGCGTCCTGGGTATGACGTTAAACTGCATCCGAGTCCTGGGTAAGACGATAAACTACATCCAACAGCAAGGACTCTGATCAGGAGGTTTTGAGGAGCGTGGAACCACCTCTTAATTGCTGATGTTCCCAGGTCCACCCTGACCCGGGGTGGTAGCACCTGTTAGGGTCCCAGCTATGGGAAAATAGTGAATTCCCAAGGTGTGCCCACGTCCTGGGTATGACGATAAACTACATCCGCGTCCTGGGTATGACGATAAACTACATCCGCGTTCTGGGTATGACGATAAACTACATCCGCGTCCTGGGTATGACGATAAACTACGTCCAACCAAAAGGCCGTCGATCCGATCAATCGGCTGGTCATGTCATGCCCCATCATATCTAACCCATCCCAAAACAACTACAACTTACAATTAACTTTCCCTCCCAAACCTGACACTAAATATACTAACACCTTACCCCTAAAATGTGATGGGAAACAATGATGTTGCCAGCTATACGTTTTTGAAACAATGATGTTGCCAGGGATACATTTTTTTTGAAACAATGATGTTCCCAGCTATACGTTTTTGAAACAATGATGTTGCCAACTATACGTTTTTGATATATCTAGTAAATACTGGATCTGGCATTAAATAACTCATAGTGGTTGATATGCCATAAAACCCCAAACAAACAAACTTACCTCCGGCAGCTTTACTGCATTTTTTGGCTTTAATGGTCTTTTTTTCTGTTAACCATTTACTAAAACGTAGATTATTCTCTGGTTCGACTACTTCTCTTACTTTCGATATACCCTCTGTGTATTAAATTCTCTCAGCCTACTTTTCTCGTTATGTGTCGCAGGAATTTCAGCTTTCTCTTTCTGATTGTAATTATACGCTTAACACTCTTCCCCGGTCTTTTGAAAAAGAGGAGAGTTCTATTCCTTGTTTAGGATTGGGTTTCCGGTTCCTCCCACTAGTTGTTTCTTGCATCTTAGTGGCATTATCGCCTTGCTTAGGATAAAGTGATTAAAAAAAATTCTTAGACCTTCTTATCATTTGTTGCTCTACAAAACCTTTTACTGCATTTTTGGCCGTTGTGGTCCTTGTCCTGTCAACCATTTACTAAAAAGCACGTTATTCTCTGTTTCGACTACTCTTATTTTCAATATGCCCTACGAGTGTTAAATTCTCCCAGCCTATTTTTCTCGTTATGTACCGAAAAATGAGGAACTCAGAGGAAAATACAATTCTCTAAAAAATTCCTTCAGTCAGTTATGTGCCATGCGTGATACACGCTTAGGCGATCATGAATCTTTCGATACATGACTGACGAGGCAGATCTTTTCCCCTGCAGTAGGTTGCCATTTCTTTCTGCGGTTGACCAGTTGCCATCCAAGGCTATAGAACTCGGTCTGTCCTGCTATTAAGCCATAGCTGGATGGGTGGGGGTTGGTTTGGAAGAGGATTCATACCTTTCCCAAGGGTATTAGCACGTAAGTGAATGTAATGGATTCGACTGGAATTCGAACTCGGCTCTCCAATTCCTCAGTCCGAGCCGCTATCCAGTGATGGAATACGGAGCAAATTTGGGTGGTTTGCTACTATGTAAGTGCCATGGCAGGTCCTAGCCGTGAAGGTCAGACCTGGTGGAACCATGGAATGTCGTTCATCCGAGCACTTTCCATGGAAATAGCGATATAAAAATGCCATAGGTGTAGTATCTGTTCTTTTCTCTGCTAAATTTCTACCCCCAACCCCCGGCTAGAGAAGACTAGTCCCTGGAAATCCATCCCTATGGTAGCACCTTCCTCATTGCAATAAAAAGGGATGGTTGGTGGATAACAACACCAACGTGACAGTGGTCACGATGACCTTTTTTTTTAAATAAATTAATATTCACCTATTAAAAGGCAAGCGAACCACTCAAGGTAGAGGATGACTGAATGATGGGCCTGATACGAGGGTAACAGTAGGAAGTGAAGTTTATGAGGATATGGAGGAGAGGTAACGATTGACTCTTGAAAAGGTTAAGAGTGTAGCGTTTACGGAAGCATCTTCGCGAGAGTCTGTTCCACGAAGTCGTGTTTCTTATCTGCAAAGATCTTAACTGGTAGAACTAAGGAATTAAGTTGTGAATATTTAAAATAGAAATCGCGATAGAATAGTGACAGGCTTGCAACCTTGTGTCTGTGAGATAGAAGCTTCAGGGTGAAAAAATAAGTCCCCCCCACACACACACGCGCACGCACACAGAGAAAAGGCCGCGTAAGCGGCTTTGAATCCTGACTAGACAATTTTTGTGATGTACCCGAGATTTACTTGACCCCCACCACTGAGTCAGGTTGTGACACAAGGTCGGTTTTTAACGTGGAGATCCGAGTGCTGGGTCGCTGGTCTAAGCTGGTCATAGCTTGTCTAAGCTGGCCGTAGCCGGTCATACCACTGCTACGTAACTGATGCTACTCAGCGGGGGTGGTACGCAAGGGAAGAAAGAAGGCCCCCGACACGGAACAGATACTAAAACCGCAGCATCTACTCCGACAGGAAAAATCCCCTTCTTCTCCTCCTTCCGGAAGAATCCGTAAGAAGAGCCCCATTTTTGTGATATACCCACCCCGCATTAGACCGACCTTATGTCAAGCTTCCGTCTTGGAGTAATGACTAAATTGAAGATCAAAGTAAAGTATCTGTTCTTCTCTACCAGGTTTCTTCTTTCGGGCAGTTCATGGTTCTATAATCCTTGATCCCAGGAATTCCAACCTTACGGCAGCACCCCGCTTATTGTACTAAAGGTTGTTGGATACCAACACCATCGTGACAGTGGTTGCGGTGAATGGATAATTTTTGTCATTGGCCAGTATGTAGAGCACCCCAAAAAACCTACCTTGTGGCATATCGGACCTTACAGCACAAAGCGAAACTCTGTATGACAGGTAATTTCTTTTTTTAAATTATAAAGACTCATTTACAGGAGCAGACTGGTCAGGGTGTCAGCTTGCCTGATGGCAAATGGGTCCCCTATATCAAATAAGAATGCAATGAAGAAACAAACACAGATAACTGTTTTAGTAATAAAAAGGAATAAGTACTTTATAAAGTCATAGCAGTCCAATGCTTCTTTTCTCCGCTTTCAACAAGGATCAAATTGTAGTATCAGTTTTTTCTTCCTCTTAAAATTATAAGAGAAGCCTGACCCTGGGGATTCCAATCATGCAGCAGCACCTTCCTTATTGCACTAAAGGGTAAGTTTTGGTGGATACGAACGTGATCGTGATAGTGGCCACGGGACTGGGCAGTTTTATCATTGACCCATATGCAAATTTATTGGCACTCCATGTTGAAGTATATATTTGTTGTTGATTCATTTGGCACATGTTTGAATGGGGTAAGGCTGGCCAACATTATCCCAGACCTGGTTAATCAGATTCACAACCCATTCACCCATTACAATTTGCTCATTCACCACAAGAACCCATCCATCACCATTCAATATATTTATAATCGTAAAATAATATAATAATTGTGGAACAAGGCCAAAGGGGAAGTGGGGAAAAGCTGGTCTCTGCTAACTATCCCCTATCTTATCCGTCACGTGACTACTCTTGAAACCTCAATTTCTTTCGAAGATTCATCACAATCAGGACCCATTCATCCAATACAATTTATCCATTTACCACAAGGACACATCCCTCACCACTCAATCCGGCACATACCACGATACCACACATTCACAGGGGACCCACAAAATGCCTCATGTTATAAAAAATCTCCTGAAAGTTCATAATAAAAATATATAAAAATTTCATGAATTATGAAATGAGTGTGTGTGTGTGTTAATGAACCCCGAAAACTAACAAAAGATTGTAACAAAGCAAACTAAAACAAAACAGATGTTAGTAGGAGGCGTCCATCCTTTAAAATAATAAGAGTGGCCGCTGTATTCTGTCGATGCATAGAATCAAGAGGTACACTGACTAATGGAGAGGGAAGGGTAAAAATAAATGATGGAATGGGAAAATCAAAGTCTGACCCAGCCGAGACGAAAAAAAGGGGACAAAAAACAAACAAGGGGAGGTTAGGAATCTCGGCATGGATCATAACAAAAGAGAATGCCGGGAACAGGCCAGGAGCAACACTTACTCACCATTAAATCCGACAATACATCGAATTCACTGGGGGCCTTAAAAAATTCTTTATGTACAAACACTCCATATTGAAATGACCATGTGTCACATTTCTACTGTTGTGGGGAGATAGCAAAATACCTGGGGTGATAAGACAGCCAATTCAAAATTTCGTAGCGCTGGACTGTCAAGTGTAATTGAGGTAGATTTCTACTACCATCCTTACCCCCACTTTTGACATTTTTGGAATGACCCATTACGTCACGTGACTACTCTTGAATCTCCCCCCCCCATTTTTTTTTTTTCAGAAGATTTTAATAAAACAAAATAACAAAATGGAGGAACGTGAATCTTATTATCCTTAGGTTCGGTAAATCATTTTTTTTTTTTTTTTTTTTACCCGAATGATTTTAATGTTCATCAGCAGAAATTTTATGACATCAAAGACAATTAGGAAAGATTACGCAGATTTTAGATCATAATTTTTCGTATTCTTTTCATATCGCGAAGGACATTTTATGTATGGATTTTTTTCCCCGCTCACAACTGTATTTGAATTATCGTCGAGAAAATATAAAATTTCGATGACTATTTCATGGAAGATCTTGAATAATTCTGAAGTTATGGCAGAAACAAAAGGTATAAATAATGATGAAGTCAGTGAAAGCGGCTCGTTCAGTTAATGATTTGGATAATGAAAAACTAGCATTCGCCATAATTCCATTTTTGGCCTTTCGAAATATTTTGTAACTTGTACAAAAAATATTTATCGTTAGAGACAAATCGCTTTCTCTTCGAATTAGTATCTTTTATTGTATGGAAGCCATTTGTATTTTGCAGAAAATACATTTTCAATGTTTCAACCGAACTATTTCACTTTATTGGATTTCGTAATTTGGATTTACCTGAAAGACGGAAGAAAGTGAAACATTGTGCTACTGAGGTAAGTTACGGCTCAATTTCTTTTGTTTATTGTTAAACATTCATTTCGAAAGGCAGATTGGCTAGGATATTTGCTTGCTCGGTGGCAAGTGGGTCCTCTATATCAAATAAAAATGCAGTGAAAAAACAAACGGGCCACTGTTTTAGTAATAAAAGGCATAAGAAGTCAGTTACTCAAGTCCAATGTGAGAAGACATTTTCAAAGTTAAAGATCATAAGCACAAGGTTAAGAAATTTGCTGCCTGAAGAGAATTTGGAATCGTACATGTTGCTATCAATTGAAAAGTAATTGTTAGATGAATTGGATAGGCAGATTTGAACGATCATCAAGGAAAGACAAACGATTGCTCTCAAATGTTTATAGTGGACTGCATGTAATGCTCTATTGTGTTTTTGAACTTATGGTGTAAATTGTATGGTGTAAATTGTAGATTTGGTATCTACTGTCAGCAATCTGTACAGTGCATGTGCACTTCTCGTTTTTCTATATGGATTTTTTTTTAAATTTTATTTATTCGTTATGAAAAGGAAAAGATAGCCCAGTAGTTATGTTTGTTTCAGTTGTCTTCTGGCAACCAATATTTTAGACCCAGTCAGCTAATTGTTTTATTTTTATTTATTTATATAGTGACTTTATTGCCACGCTCTTTATAAAAATATAAATTTTTAGGATTTCTTACTCTTGAGCATGCAACATACAACTGACATGCGTAAATATTTCTTTCCGGGGACAAATTCCAACCTTTTGAAGCGTTTGGCAATGTGATTTGTTTACAGTTCTCGCAAACGCAGGGCGAGCTGGAAACTGGACTCTTGTGTATAAAAGAACTTAAAGAAACGATATGCAAAAAACAATATTGCATTTTTATTAAACAGATATTTGTTATTTTAACCATCAATTTTTTTTAAATAGTGGGTATATTTTGTATGTTAAAGAAGAAAACTTCTAATTTTTCAAAAATGATTAATGGAAATTTATTGTACTAAGCTACGCACCCTAGTAAAACCAGCTGTACTTTGTACCACTTTGCGTGTTTCCATTTCTCCCCAAAATTTGGTTTCGATCGGTCAATGTATGGCTATGTTAGGGGGTGTGACGGACAGACAAACGGAAGACACAGAATTTTATATAGAGATTCAACTTTTGTGCCCTTGCAATTTTTCTTTTTTGAGGACTAAGCGTCTGTTTTATGCTATCCTCGTTCTAAGCAAGATGTTCGACACTTTTGGCTTACGGCCACATCACGGATGTTAAACAACGTCGAGCCTAGTCAGTCCCTAGATGGGTGACCGCTTGGTAATA
>OZ038519.1:30792955-30827955 GCA_964036315.1 Acanthosepion esculentum | reverse complement strand
CGGAGGTGTTGAAACAAAATGGCTATTTTTGTAGTAATTTTATGTTATAATTTTTAAATATATATATATATATTAGTTTTTTAACAATGATTCCATCGCGACACAGAAATTAAAGTTTCGAAACTTGAGTCAAGTTCTAAAGTTTAATTTTAATATTAAACTTAAAATTTAGAGTACAGTTTCAATCTCAAGCGATGTTTTAGAATAAGTCACTGAAGAAAAGAAATATATATTCTTGTTTCATCCTCGTATCGTTGAAAAGGGACACAGGCATGTGCGAAAATTCCGACATTAAAATCTCTTCGTGCGCCAGTTCATTGGAGTCGATAATTTATAATAAATATCAATTTTATTGACAATATTGGTATCATTATCATTGCGAATATATATATATATATATATTTCTTATCTTTAGTGTTATTCTTGGTGGACACACATGTGTAGGTTGCTATCCCTGTTTATTTATGATTAAACAGTGAAATTAATAGCAACCCGCCTAAAAGAAAAAAATGTTTATAGTAATAAAAAATGCTTTAAAAAATATATTTGTATATGTAGTTTGTATGCACGCTATCAATGATTTTGCTAATGGATTTATGTACAAGTACATGAAAAATAATTTCATTATACAGGGTGACCCAAAAATAAAAAACGAACTATTTAACCATCCAATAAAACCAAGAGTGATGGAAGAAAAATATTTAATTCTTAGTAATTGAAACCTTAAAACATGCCATTTAAGAAACAATGATAGAATTTTCATTTTTTTAAAATTACGTCCTGTAGATGGCGTCCTCCTGTACGAATGCATTCTTGAAATCTGCTGTTGAGATTCCTCATCGACTGCTGCAACATCTCAGCTGGGATACTGTGAATTTCATTCTCATTACTAAAATGGCGAAATGTTTACTTGCTCAAGGTCACTGTCTCGCAGTGTTGCCACATGCTCATGTCTGACAATACGTACTTAAAAAATTCCCGTTTTTTTTTGGTCACTCTATAGAAATATGTTGGACATCGAGAAAATTAAATACTGGTCAAGGATTAATACAAGCCGAAAATTCGATTTTACCATAAAGAGTAACGGAATTCAAAATATTTCAGAAGCTTTATTTTTCACTTTGCTAATGATGTAATCGGACAGTCCTTGTCTGTTTTTAGCACATTCAATAGGTCATAAGATAACAGACAAGCTTACAAATAAACAAAAATGATAAACTTGCAAAAGCTTTATTTTCCAATTTGCTAATAATGCAGGTGGATAGTACTTATGTATTTCAATGCATTTAACAGTTAATAGCATAACATGCAAATTTACAAATAAACAAAAATTGCAAACTTGCATATGCAATTAGACATTTAAATCAACAAGTAAAAATAGATATATAAAGAAAAAGAATATGGAATATATAGCATAATTATGGCATAATATACAGAAAAATTATAGAATGCTCCAGAAATTCATAGTACAACTATATATATATATAATATATATATATATATATATATATAAATCTATTATAATTAAAAAATAACAAATAATTGTATTAAAAATTCATTTTTCATCGAAAAAATTTTTGGGTTTCAAAAAATATTGTCCATATTCATAAAAACAACTAAAAGCAAATAAAAGCATTTGAAATTAGATAATATTGTTTTAATATGTTACAATTCAGAGCTGATTTTCAGGTAGGGGGGTCCAATTAAAAAAAATTATTTACATTCTTCAAAGCCTTGTGGTTTTAACTATTGTAATCACTAAACCTGATGCGATCGAATTTCTAGCGTTTTCATAAAATTAGTTGGGGTGGATTAATATAACAAAAAATATTTCTGCCATGACTTCAATAAAAAAAACGTATTTATAATAATTTCGATCGTCTGTGAATAGTTTCTGACAATTATTTTTATTTTTGCAAGATTTTCCAAATTAATGTGTGTCATACAAAAAAAAACGTGCTAAAAATTGTATGTTATTTTACTAGTTCCGGTGATACAAAGAGAAACGAGGATTTTTAAATAAAAATTCAGATTGTTCTAAAAAGAAAAAATTAAAAAAAATAATAATTCCTCTAATCTTTCCTCTTAATAATAACATAAATATTTAGACGATAAAATCTTGTTTTCGTCATGTTTGGCGTCTTTTTCATCATGCTATGCTCTTTTTTTAGCGATCTCGTGGAGGTACCTACCTATATACGATTTTAGAAAATTTTTGAGGTGGCATTTTTAAAACAATAAACTAAATTACTCTTCATTATTTTTTACGAAATGTTCCTCGAAATATGATAATGGAAATCAATTATTTCGCGAAAAAGTCATAACACACACACACACACACACACACACACACATACATACATACATACATACATACATACATACATACATACATACATATATATATATATATATATATATATATATATATATATATATATATATATATATATAAAGTGGAAAACTTTATTGTGACGCCTTTCGTTCTTCAGGACTTCATCGGACTAAATTTATGCTGTTGCGACTACACATGCATACAACAGAGGGGTGCTGGGAATTTTAGTTTTCTTTTTTTTCTTTTGTTATCTAGCCGAATTCATTTAGTCTTTTTTTTTTTTTTTTCATCACTTTTGTTAGTAGGTATTCTACACTGTTACATTAGATCTGCCAGGAATGGTGAAATGTTGTAAGAGCCAGGGCGCAAATTTACTGTAGATGACCTTACAATCAAGGCACGCTCTAGGCATTTACATCGTAGTGAATTATTTTCTCCTTTGATCAGAGTAGCATTTTTTGTATGTCAAAATTGTGGTCAGCCAACGCATTTAACTTTTTTTTTTGCTTTTTTTTTTTAATGTCCCTTTTGTATTCTTACCTTTTTATTTAGATTTCTCCTATGTATTTTTTTGCGGCAATTATTACAGGCGATGGAGTAAACTCCTTCACATTTTAGCTTATTGTTTTGTTTAGTATTGACCAAGTCTTCTATTGTTTTGGATATAGTAGTAACAAATTTTATATTGTGTTTAGATAGATTCTTTTCAATTGTAGATGTGATAGTTGGTAGGATTATATATATATATATATATATATTCATTGGGTTTTTCAGGAGGGGCCGTGTTTTTGTTTTCGAATATTTTATGGTCCTTTTTGTTTCCTATTGAATCTTTATCTATAAAAGGCTGTGTGTGTGTAACGAATACACGGCCGCATTTTTCGACGGATTTGCACCAAAATTTACATGCACATGCTCCAAGTTAGCGGAGAAGCCAAGACCGACTTTGCATTTCCCAACTCCCATCGATAGTGGAAATAATCGATTTTTTTCATGCTTCTACGGTAGTTTTCATGTAGATGCGGCCATTTTCTACTGGCCAGAGTGAGAGCCTATAGCTGGCTGCCATGAATAAGCAGGAAGATTCTATTGGCCAGTATGAGAGCCAACATCTGACTGACACGAATGTTAACTAGCATGCAAAAAAAATCGATGGGTGCATTCGTCACAAGTGGGGAAAAATTTAAATCTGCATGGTATTTTACTCTAATTGGCTCATTCGCTTGCTTAAACTCAACGTTGATTCTGATCCCCCAGAACTGGGTTGGGTGGGAAAAATATTTGTTGTTAACACTTTTTTCAATCGGTTTTTCCAGTTACGAGTCCGTTTTTAAAGCTGATCGTTTTGTGTTTATTTTGTTTAGTTCTTTTTTCGTAACAGATTTAATGTTTAGTATAGAGCTTAGAAAAAATTTGCAGTGTGAGATAGGCCAGAAGTAAGGCATGTAGCAACATCAGTACGGCAAAGGGCATTCCTTTAAAGGCAAGGAAAGGCAAAAATATTTTAAGTCAGTGATAGCGATTGCTGTATGAGTCGTACGATTTTTGAATCAAGCACGGGCAACGCCGGGCCATGCTGCTAATATAAAATAATTAAGTTACTGGAGAAGTTTGAAAGTGTTTTCAATGTATTTCTTCTCTTCGTGTAAATAATGCGGGCTGCATATTCTTAGTGCACTTAGGTAGAACCCGATGATTGTTACACACATAGAAAAAATTAACTCACTACTTAACTCCCTTTATATTTTTAAGAAACCTTTTGTTTTTTAGTGAAGGCGACTAAAAAGAAGTGGCAATCGGCTATTTTACAAAAAAAAAAAAAAATGTCAATTTCTTCCAGTCAATTTAAATTAGTTTAAAAAATACAGCAAAGTATTTTGCTTATTGGAAATATAAAATTTAATCTATTAGCTTGGAAGTAAAACTAAAATAAAAGCTTCAAGAAAGTTGGGGTTCTTTTGGGGTTTTTTAAAAATTCATTTTAAACCTTAAGTATCAGGTTTTCTGTGGTGACACCCAGTTTATAATGTGGAAGATTTGATACTAAATTTATTTCCGTAACACCCTTACTACCTTTATATTCCAAGTTCTCCACTACCTTAAACGGGTATTGAACTCGAGGGCACATGGCACAGTGCATAAAGCCGTTAGTTAGATCCAGTGACAGGACCCAAAAAATGTGAGTTCAATACCCGGTTAAAGTAGTGGAGAACTTGGAGAGGGAAATTAACAGGAGATAACTGACATGCATTGAACATGGCACGTGGAACTAGAACAGTCTACCCCAGTGAGCGAAATAAAGGGTTCAGTTCGACATTCCAACCACCTAAAGAAGGCTGGAGTGTACAACGGCCGAAACGTTGTGATAAATATGGCGACAAAGATGAGGACAATAGTCCGAATAATGTAAATAATGTTCTTTGTATTTTTTATTCTTGTGAACCCGAGGCTATCTGTTGTGGTATGATGTGAGTGAGCCCCATACTCTTTATATAGGGTTCTCTCAGTTTATCGATTCTTTTCCACCGAGTCTGTCATTTTTTTTCCCATATTCTCCCTGTAATTAAAATGGAAATACTTCACATTCAGTCAGCCTGTTTTTTAATAACTGTTTCTGGTCAGGTTTCGGTTACATCACTGCGGAGATAACATTTTTTCGACAAGAGAGTGTACTCCGATTACATGTGAATATCTTTGTTAATGATACAATGGTATCTGGGTGCACCTCCAGAGCTGGGCAGCTGATCCGTGACCACCGGCTCTAACGTGTGTGTGTGTGTGTGGAAGGGGGGGGGGGGGGTTCGGCCCAAAATAAATTACTTTGAGGTCTATTTTATGACTGTTATATTTAAACTAAATATATATTTCCAATAAATGTAGTATTTTAAATGGACAAACAATTTAGACTTGAAATTTGATAATCTTGCCATCAGCGAAGTGACATGTACCAAACTAGGATCATAAATGCAAGTTCAAATAAATGACTTTTGTATTTAAACTGAATATATTTTCTAATAAATGTACTATTTTAAAATGGACAAACAATTTAGATTTGAAATTTGATCATCTTGCCATCAGCGAAGTGACATGTACCAAACTAGGATCATAAATGCCGGTTCAAATAAATTACTTTTGTATTTAAACTGAATATATTTTCTAATAAATGTACTATTTTAAAAAGGGACAAACAATTTAGATTTGTAATTTGATCAACTTATCATCAGCAAAGTGACATGTATCAAACTAGGATCATAAATGCCGGTTCAAATAAATGACTTTTGTATTTAAACTGAATATATTTTCTAATAAATGTACGATTTTAAAATGGACAAACAATTTAGATTTGAAATTTGATCAACTTATCATCAGCAAAGTGACATGTATCAAACTAGGGTCATAAATGCCGGTTCAAATAAATGACTTTTGTATTTAAACTGAATATATTTTCTAATAAATGTACGATTTTAAAATGGACAAACAATTTAGATTTGAAATTTGATCATCTTGTCATCATCAAAATGACATGTACCAGACTAGGATCATAAATGCCGGTTCAATGAAATGATTTCTGTATTTAAACTGAATATATTTTAAATAGACAAACAATTTAGATTTGAAATTTGATCCTGTTACTGTCAGCGAAGTGACGGATACCGAACTAGTTTTTTTTCATTTAAAAGGGTTAGATTTCTTTTATTATAAAGTGTTTTCAATACACAACATCCCTTAAACACACACACACACACGCACACACACACACACACACACACACACACACACACACACACACACACACATAATAGAAACTCCACAAATATTGACAGCTTATATTCCCTATATAGCGCCGACCGGCTACCACGAGACGTAAGCCGAGACATAGATCAAAGGAATTCTTACTCCATTTTCAAATTTATCCCTTTAGGATTTCCTAATAATTAATAGCGAAATTGTCGTCATACTGAAAACTAATTATGTTTTTGTTTTTCCTTTTTATTCTTTAGCAAATTCTAATGCCAATTATTTTTAAATAGAGAAGCCGAACAAAAAAAAAATCTTCGTGGTAGGGACAAACGAAAAATTGTTTTCCTCGCCGAAAAAAAAAAAGCTTCCCCACCCCAAATAGCACATTTTTTTCGTTTGTCTCCATGAAGATTCCCGCCCAAACTCGCGTGAAGGACGCTAAGGAAAAAAAAAATATGACTCTTCATGAAAGTTTTGGTCTGGTTATAAGAGCCTGTAAGTCCAAAGGCGACACCTGATGGATTTTTTTTTTTTCTAATTTCAAACTTAACATTTAACTTTTTCAGGAAAAGCTAGAAAAATAACATCCGACTGTTTGACGAGCCATTTAAATTTTTCCGCCATCTTTAGAGCTGAAACCCAAGTAAGAGTTCCGCTTGAGGTCTGGGCAAAGTTTATGCCACAATAGGTGCACAAGGCATGCCTCCGCTATCCCCGAGGAACATCCGTTCATCGTGATGAGAGAGAGAGATAATGCACTAAAATAAGGTTTAAGTAATGTATGTGTGCGTGTGCACATGTGCCACTCAAGCACAACGCATACATATCTGCATATAGATTACATGGCGATGAAGAGTCCTGTAATCCATTCGGGTCCTAGTGGCACCACGTATTGCAGCAGTAGTGGTGTGTGTCTTGAGGAAGATAACCTGACGGAGCACAACCCTCTCCAGGCTGGTTTCAATTCAGTTTTTCTTCTCCTACACTGGTTGCCAATAAAGGCTATAGGGAACAGTCTCTCCCATTCAACCAGAGAGAAGAGATATTCATATCATTCCCAAAAGTAATTGCGCGTAAGTGAATATTACGAACTCTGCACCCCCGACTTCTCATTTCGAGCCAATATCCATTACATCACCGTGCATTCATTACACACGCAGACGCGTCGAAGTTCTTTGTCTCACGTCCGCCCGCCCGCGTCGAAGTTCTTTGTCTCACGCCCGCCCGCCCGCGTCGAAGTTCTTTGTCTCACGCCCGCCCGTCCGAATTTAATCCTTGGATACGCGATAAAGCCGACGATATGTGGCCAGTAGCTCGTATTCGGACATGCTTATCTCTTAGGGTGGCTAGCCAGTCCCTTTTATAGACGCTTGCTCAGGCACATTTGTGTTTGTTCAACACCCACGGACTGATCTGTGGTTTGTACTGCAGCCATGCTGAGCGAACCTTAGTTATAGTTTTTAGGAGAGAAAGAGTATTATCTGGCATGGTCAAGACCCTGAACTAGGACAGTATGCTCAAACCCTTGGTCATGTTGTTTCACTCACAAGGCTTGGGTCAACTCTGGTATGGTTTTCAGGTACTTTCCAAGGGTGTCGTGCACTGGGATCGACCCCTCCCAGGTCGATAAAATGTCGTTCATTATTTTACTACACTAACCTCTGTGATCAGTCTGAAAAGTAACGGGACTGATCACGTTCTTTGGCGTGAGAAGCATCGACCACAGAGTTCATACTGCCAGACGACCATCAGCAAGTTTACAACATCCTACGGTGTTTGCTTTTCTCAGTGCGCGAGAAGAGACGAGAGTTGTGGCAGAACAAATCGTGACTGCTCTCGCCACGGCAATGTACCTGCTCACAACGCCCTGAGCATCCGGCAGTTCCTGCCCGAGAACCATATCGCCGTACTGGAACAACCTCCCTATTCGCTTGATCTTGCTCCATGGAAATTCTTTTCCGCAGACTCAATGAGGGGGACATCAAGAGGGCCCGTTTTGAAAACGAGGATGCCATCAAGAAGGCCGTAACGACGGAGCTGAGGGGAATCTAAGACGAATCCTTCCAGAAGTGCATTATAATATTAGCCGTTTCCTTTTAAGGTCTTGGGTATGACGATAAACTACATCCGACAGCAAGACTTCTTTCGGGAGACTTGGGGTTTTGAGGGGCGTAGTACCAATTCTTAATTGCTGTTGTTCCCAGGTCAACCCTGATCCGGGGATGGTACAACCTGTTAGTCCCAGCCATGGGCAAATACTTATTACCAGTAATACATTTTTGAAGAAGAACGAAGAAAATACATTTTTGAAGAAGAACGAAGAAAATACATTTTTGAAGAAGAACGAAGAAAATACATTTTTGAAGAAGAACGAAGAAAATACATTTTTGAAGAAGAACGAAGAAAATACATTTTTGAAGAAGAACGAAGAAAATACATTTTTGAAGAAGAACGAAGAAAATACATTTTTGAAGAAGAACGAAGAAAATACATTTTTGAAGAAGAACGAAGAAAATACATTTTTGAAGAAGAACGAAGAAAATACATTTTTGAAGAAGAACGAAGAAAATACATTTTTGAAGAAGAACGAAGAAAATAACCAGAAATACATTTGGCTCTTGAAAAAAAAAACTTTTTACAAAAATACGTCAATTAAACCTTATCTACAAACTGATTTCTTACAAAGAATACATATTTTATTTATGTGAACCTCGCCTAAAATTCTTGTCGACATTAAATAACTCATTGAGGTGTTGATATGCCGTAAAATAAACCGAAACAAAACACTGAAACTGTAAAAATACAAGCAATACATCTTATATATATATATATATATATATATATATATATATATATATATATATATATAAACTGCCAACGATACATATTCTGTAGTTGAAGCCATAAAATTGGATTTCGTCATTAAATAACCCATAGAGATATTGATATGCCGCTAAACAAAATCAGACAACCAACCTTATAAATAAACACTCGGCTTTCGTTGACCGAACAGCCAGTGTTATCAAAGTGAAGTATCTGCCTTCGGGTAGACAAACCATATTTTATCTCTCAATTGTGTTTCTGTCTTCCGAGGGAACACAACAAATAAATGAGAGATGTCCGGCTCCGGGAATTCCATTTCTGCGGCAGCACCTCCCTCATTGCAACAGACACGGCGGGTCGCTGGAATATTAACGCCAGCTCGACTTTGGTTGCGGGGACTTGGCAATTTGGGGGCCTTAACCTATATACGTTAGGGCAGACCGATTTTGGAGATGTAGAATTGCACCCAATTTGAATGTTGGGGTTTGAATTGATTTTACAAATCCTTGCTTTTTTTAAGGAAACTAGTTTCAAGATTGAGTTCAGGTTCAAAATTATAGCTTTGGAATTTAATCCCATTGATCAATGAAAGCCTTCCTTAGAGCACAGTCTCATAAAATTTATAATTTACTGAACCTGTGCAAATTGTATATAGACAAGATGCATGGTAGAAGCACATTATTATTAAACCATTGTGCCATCAAATAAGACCTTCATTTACTTCAAAGGGAAATCATACTGAGCAATTTAGATATATTATGGTGTAATACTCTACAGTGCAGTAGTTTTAGTGTTATTTTAAATAAACAATGCAAATTTAAAATATGAACCTGACTGGAATTCAAACTCTGTTTCTGCATTCTGAGTCACTATCCATGACACCACACCACATATTAGGGCAGGTCGATTTTAGAAGCATGATATTGCACTTAATTTGAAAGTTGAAGTTTGACATGATAAATAATGACACAAAATTGTTTTTTTTTCCAAATCATTACCGTTTTTGAGGAGGCAAGTTTAAAGATTAATTTTAGGTTCAAAACTGTCATGTTAGAATTTAATTCATGTTATCAATGAAAGCCTTATAGCACAGCCTTATAAAATTTATAATTTACTGAAGCTTTACAAATTGTATATCTACAAGATACATTGTACAAGCCCATTATTACTAAGCCATTGTGTCATAAAATAAAACCTTTATTGACTTCAAATGGAAATTATACTGAACAATTTAACTATGTTATGATGTTATACAGTGCAAAAATTTTAGTGTGATTTTCAATAAACATTGCAAATTTAAAACATTTTGTCTTTAAGTTGTGCCCAGCAGAATTATGGTGGTGTATGAACTTTTATCTATTTTTTGTTTTTATTAATTATAATCTAACAAATGATCTAAGAAATCTTATTCATTGAATAACATTTTTTTGTAATCTTTTACTTATCGAATACAGTAAAAAAAAAAGTTGTATATTTTGTTTGTGGTGATTCCTAATTAGAATTCTGGTTTGAATATATTTTCCATTCAATGTATCTAATACAAACGATATCGACTTTATTTAGATTTATTCTTCAAATGGTACAATTTTGAAGTCGGTTTGTAAGCAAAAACTCGCGGAAATGAGGTATGTCTGTACTTTTTCTTTTCAAAAATTGGTAAAAGCTATGAATCTAATTTTTGGTGGCAGTACTTTTAACATCAATCCACAGCTTTCTCACAGAGTGCAAGGTTGATTTTCTAAAAAAAAAAAAATCAACCAGCCCTAATGTGCCTTCTCTCTCTCACTCTATCTCTCTATCTCGTCACCGTGAGAGGACGAAAAAATAACAAGTGCAATATCTGTTCTCATCTCTAATGGTAATATAAGCCGTTCCCTTATAAGGAAACATTTGGCATTCATTGACCGCCGAGCAGTCAGTTCTGCTTTCCTATAACATTTTAAAATCTTACTCATTAAAACCTTTTTTTTTTTTTTTTTGAAATTAGGTTTCTTAAGTTCACCCCTCTTTCCAGTATTGATGGGGGTTTCCTTCTTTCCTTCCTAACCTTTTGAGTATGGAGTGTCAGCATCTTGACTGTCATTATTTTTCACGTCAAGTTTCATGTTCATGTGTTATCCATTTTAGTTGCTGCTGTTGTTGAAAGTTCTCAAATGATATAGTCTCTTTTATCCGGTACAGTTCTTTGTTTGTGATTATGTAGCGCCAGTGCAAAAAAAATCGAAGAAGCATGATTCTCGTCAAGACCCGTACACTTCACGCGCACAAATCCATTTTTAATCATTGATCTTAGAAAGTGGTTGTACACCGATAACACTTTAGATATTTCTAAACGGGTTTCTCGCCATGCCTGACATCCATATAAAACGTTCGCTCTGTCGAGGCTATTTAGTTGGTTGGTTCTTTTGTTTTATGGCATATCAAAACCTCAGTGGGTCATTTAATGCCAACACAATTGTTGAAATAGATTCATAGCGATAGTTTCGTAAAAAAGGTGTGTATACATATCTATTTGAACCATTTTCCAATTACTCCTATTTTTGAGTACAATCCAACTTCTTTTAGAAAATGTACAATCTTGGATGGTTTTATTTTCGAAAAAAGTTTTTTTTTAAATTACTCACATGGTAATATTTTGTTTGCACTAGATCAAACCCTACACACAGTATATGTTTCACTGCAAATTTCTCTTGGCATGTAGTGCATATTGGGGATTCTGTGTCCTCTAGTTTGGTTTGTTTTATTTTACAGACTATCAACCTCAATGGATTATTTAATGCCGACAAAGTTTTTATTGCTGGTAATATTTTGTTTTGTCAAAGATCTTTCTTTTCTTTCATTTTTTTTCCACAAAAATGTATAGCTGGCAATAGGTTTTGCTTTTTAAAAATGTAATATTCTTGTTTTGTCAAAAATCTATTTCTGTTAATATTTTTTTCCACAAAAATTTATAGCTGGTAATATTATTTTTCCAATAACGTATAGCTGGTAATATTATTTTTCCAATAACGTATAGCTGGTAATATTATTTTTCCAATAACGTATAGCTGGTAATAATTTTTTTCTTTAAAAATTTATCTCTGGTAATAATTTTTTTTGCAAAGTAATTCTGGTATTAAAACCTATTTTTACACTTTCATAATGCTTTTTACCTTTGTTTGGGGGTTAACTATTTTCCCATAGCTGGGACCCTAACAGGTGCTACCGCCCCGGGTTAGGGTGGGCCTGGGAACACCAGCAATTAAGATGTGGTTCCACGCTCCTCAAAACCTCCTGATCAGAGGCCTTGCTGTTGGACGTAGTTTATCTTCTTACCCAGGACGCAGATGTAGTTTACCGTCTTACCTAGGACGGCTCGTGGCTATTTAAGAACAGGATTCAATTTTTCTGGTTGATGTTTTGGTTTTGTAGCAATTTGCGGTGTTGGGAGACTATTCTTTGTTCAACTTTCTTATCTATTATACTAAATATGTTATAACTGATCTATATACAGCAACGTATTTCAAGTGTTAGATATTTACTAATTCCACATAATAAATTATTATGATGGATTCAGGGGATGTGCCATCATTGTTTTGATTCCAATACCAGATCATAGTTTCTGTTTTGGATTATCTTGAGTCCTACTTCTTGGAATATTTGGTAGAGGGTGTTGATTTTTCTGTTCAGTTAATACTTATCCAAACTATGAACACCTATGTCATCAACATAGCCCCCATCATCAGTAGCCTTACCTTTGGGCCGTCCTGGGTAAGACGATAAACTACATCCGCGTCCTGGGTAAGACGATAAACTACATCCGCGTCCTGGGTAAGACGATAAACTACATCCGCGTCCTGGGTAAGACGATAAACTACATCCGCGTCCTGGGTAAGACGATAAACTACATCCGCGTCCTGGGTAAGACGATAAACTACATCCGCGTCCTGGGTAAGACGATAAACTACATCCGCGTCCTGGGTAAGACGATAAACTACATCCGCGTCCTGGGTAAGACGATAAACTACATCCGCGTCCTGGGTAAGACGATAAACTACATCCGCGTCCTGGGTAAGACGATAAACTACATCCGCGTCCTGGGTAAGACGATAAACTACATCCGCGTCCTGGGTAAGACGATAAACTACATCCGCGTCCTGGGTAAGACGATAAACTACATCCGCGTCCTGGGTAAGACGATAAACTACATCCGCGTCCTGGGTAAGACGATAAACTACGTCCAACGGCAAGGCCTATGATCAGGAGGTTTTGAGGAGCGTGGGACCTCCTCTTAATTGCTGATGTTCCCAGGTCCACCCTGATCCGGGGTGGTAGCACCCGTTAGGGTCCCAGCTATAGGAAAATAGTTAACCCCGAAACTGAGGTAAAAGGCATTATAAAAGTGTAAAAATAGGTTTTAATACCAGAATACTTTGTAAAAAAAATAATTACCAGAAATAAATTTTTGAAGAAAAAAAAATATATTATTGTGGTATGGAATGCTTAAATGACCAGTGCCCATCTCTTCATATCTGTTTTTGTATCTGTTCAGAGCATAGAACAGGAAAAGATTAGATCCCATTAGCATTGACACCTTATCATCAGTACATTGGCTACAGGAGAAAAACCAGGATCGTTGCCTACTAATGGTAGATTCGTTTGGAATGTGGTATGGAATGCTTAAATGAGCAGTGCCCATCTCTTCATATCTGTTTTTGTATCTGTTCAGAGCATAGAACAGGAAAAGATTAGATCCCATTAGCATTGAGACCTTATCATCAGTACATTGGCTACAGGAGAAAAACCAGGATCGTTGCCTTCTAATGGTAGATTCGTTTGGAATGTGGTATGGAATGCTTAAATGACCAGTTCCCGTCTCTTCATATCTGTTTTTGTATCTGTTCAGAGCATAGAACAGGAAAAGATTAGATCCCATTAGCATTGACACCTTATCATCAGTACATTGGCTACAGGAGAAAAACCAGGATCGTTGCCTTCTAATGGTAGATTCGTTTGGAATGTGGTATGGAATGCTTAAATGACCAGTGCCCATCTCTTCATATCTGTTTTTGTATCTGTTCAGAGCATAGAACAGGAAAAGATTAGATCCCATTAGCATTGACACCTTATCATCAGTACATTGGCTACAGGAGAAAAACCAGGATCGTTGCCTTCTAATGGTAGATTCGTTTGGAATGTGGTATGGAATGCTTAAATGACCAGTGCCCATCTCTTCATATCTGTTTTTGTATCTGTTCAGAGCATAGAACAGGAAAAGATTAGATCCCATTAGCATTGACACCTTATCATCAGTACATTGGCTACAGGAGAAAAACCAGGATCGTTGCCTACTAATGGTAGATTCGTTTGGAATGTGGTATGGAATGCTTAAATGACCAGTGCCCATCTCTTCATATCTGTTTTTGTATCTGTTCAGAGCATAGAACAGGAAAAGATTAGATCCCATTAGCATTGACACCTTATCATCAGTACATTGGCTACAGGAGAAAAACCAGGATCGTTGCCTTCTAATGGTATATTCGTTTGGAATGTGGTATGGAATGCTTAAATGACCAGTGCCCAATTCTTCATATCTGTTTTTGTATCTGTTCAGAGCATAGCACAGGAAAAGATTAGATCCCATTAGCATTGACACCTTATCATCAGTACATTGGCTACAGGAGAAAAACCAGGATCGTTGCCTTCTAATGGTAGATTCGTTTGGAATGTGGTATGGAATGCTTAAATGACCAGTGCCCATCTCTTCATATCTGTTTTTGTATCTGTTCAGAGCATAGCACAGGAAAAGATTAGATCCCATTAGCATTGACACCTTATCATCAGTACATTGGCTACATGAGAAAAACCAGGATCGTTGCCTTCTAATGGTAGATTCGTTTGGAATGTGGTATGGAATTCTTAAATTACCAGTGCCCATCTCTTCATATCTGTTTTTGTATCTGTTCAGAGCATAGAACAGGAAAAGATTAGATCCCATTAGCATTGACACCTTATCATCAGTACATTGGCTACATGAGAAAAACCAGGATCGTTGCCTTCTAATGGTAGATTCGTTTGGAATGTGGTATGAAATGCTTAAATGACCAGTGCCCATCTCTTCATATCTGTTTTTGTATCTGTTCAGAGCATAGCACAGGAAAAGATTAGATCCCATTAGCATTGACACCTTATCATCAGTACATTGGCTACAGGAGAAAAACCAGGATCGTTGCCTTCTAATGGTAGATTCGTTTGGAATGTGGTATGGAATGCTTAAATGACCAGTGCCCATCTCTTCATATCTGTTTTTGTATCTGTTCAGAGCATAGCACAGGAAAAGATTAGATCCCATTAGCATTGACACCTTATCATCAGTACATTGGCTACAGGAGAAAAACCAGGATCGTTGCCTTCTAATGGTAGATTCGTTTGGAATGTGGTATGGAATGCTTAAATGACCAGTGCCCATCTCTTCATATCTGTTTTTGTATCTGTTCAGAGCATAGCACAGGAAAAGATTAGATCCCATTAGCATTGACACCTTATCATCAGTACATTGGCTACAGGAGAAAAACCAGGATCGTTGCCTTCTAATGGTAGATTCGTTCGGAATGTGGTATGGAATGCTTAAATGACCAGTGCCCATCTCTTCATATCTGTTTTTGTATCTGTTCAGAGCATAGCACAGGAAAAGATTAGATCCCATTAGCATTGACACCTTATCATCAGTACATTGGCTACAGGAGAAAAACCAGGATCGTTGCCTTCTAATGGTAGATTCGTTTGGAATGTGGTATGGAATGCTTAAATGACCAGTGCCCATCTCTTCATATCTGTTTTTGTATCTGTTCAGAGCATAGCACAGGAAAAGATTAGATCCCATTAGCATTGACACCTTATCATCAGTACATTGGCTACAGGAGAAAAACCAGGATCGTTGCCTTCTAATGGTAGATTCGTTTGGAATGTGGTATGGAATGCTTAAATGACCAGTGCCCATCTCTTCATATCTGTTTTTGTATCTGTTCAGAGCATAGCACAGGAAAAGATTAGATCCCATTAGCATTGACACCTTATCATCAGTACATTGGCTACAGGAGAAAAACCAGGATCGTTGCCTTCTAATGGTAGATTCGTTTGGAATGTGGTATGGAATGCTTAAATGACCAGTGCCCATCTCTTCATATCTGTTTTTGTATCTGTTCAGAGCATAGCACAGGAAAAGATTAGATCCCATTAGCATTGACACCTTATCATCAGTACATTGGCTACAGGAGAAAAACCAGGATCGTTGCCTTCTAATGGTAGATTCGTTTGGGATGTGGGATGGAATGCTTAAATGACCAGTGCCCAATTCTTCATATCTGTTTTTGTATCTGTTCAGAGCATAGTACAGGAAAAGATTAGATCCCATTAGCATTGACACCTTATCATCAGTACATTGGCTACAGGAGAAAAACCAGGATCGTTGCCTTCTAATGGTAGATTCGTTTGGAATGTGGTATGGAATGCTTAAATGACCAGTGCCCAATTCTTCATATCTGTTTTTGTATCTGTTCAGAGCATAGCACAGGAAAAGATTAGATCCCATTAGCATTGACACCTTATCATCAGTACATTGGCTACAGGAGAAAAACCAGGATCGTTACCTTCTAATGGTAGATTCGTTTGGAATGTGGTATGGAATGCTTAAATGACCAGTGCCCATCTCTTCATATCTGTTTTTGTATCTGTTCAGAGCATAGCACAGGAAAAGATTAGATCCCATTAGCATTGACACCTTATCATCAGTACATTGGCTACAGGAGAAAAACCAGGATCGTTGCCTTCTAATGGTAGATTCGTTTGGAATGTGGTATGGAATGCTTAAATGACCAGTGCCCATCTCTTCATATCTGTTTTTGTATCTGTTCAGAGCATAGCACAGGAAAAGATTAGATCCCATTAGCATTGACACCTTATCATCAGTACATTGGCTACAGGAGAAAAACCAGGATCGTTGCCTTCTAATGGTAGATTCGTTTGGAATGTGGTATGGAATGCTTAAATGACCAGTGCCCATCTCTTCATATCTGTTTTTGTATCTGTTCAGAGCATAGCACAGGAAAAGATTAGATCCCATTAGCATTGACACCTTATCATCAGTACATTGGCTACAGGAGAAAAACCAGGATCGTTGCCTTCTAATGGTAGATTCGTTTGGAATGTGGTATGGAATGCTTAAATGACCAGTGCCCATCTCTTCATATCTGTTTTTGTATCTGTTCAGAGCATAGAACAGGAAAAGATTAGATCCCATTAGCATTGACACCTTATCATCAGTACATTGGCTACATGAGAAAAACCAGGATCGTTGCCTTCTAATGGTAGATTCGTTTGGAATGTGGTATGGAATGCTTAAATGACCAGTGCCCATCTCTTCATATCTGTTTTTGTATCTGTTCAGAGCATAGAACAGGAAAAGATTAGATCCCATTAGCATTGACACCTTATCATCAGTACATTGGCTACATGAGAAAAACCAGGATCGTTGCCTTCTAATGGTAGATTCGTTTGGAATGTGGTATGGAATTCTTAAATGACCAGTGCCCATCTCTTCATATCTGTTTTTGTATCTGTTCAGAGCATAGAACAGGAAAAGTTTAGATCCCATTAGCATTGACACCTTATCATCAGTACATTGGCTACATGAGAAAAACCAGGATCGTTGCCTTCTAATGGTAGATTCGTTTGGAATGTGGTATGGAATGCTTAAATGACCAGTGCCCATCTCTTCATATCTGTTTTTGTATCTGTTCAGAGCATAGAACAGGAAAAGATTAGATCCCATTAGCATTGACACCTTATCATCAGTACATTGGCTACAGGAGAAAAACCAGGATCGTTGCCTTCTAATGGTAGATTCGTTTGGAATGTGGTATGGAATGCTTAAATGACCAGTGCCCATCTCTTCATATCTGTTTTTGTATCTGTTCAGAGCATAGCACAGGAAAAGATTAGATCCCATTAGCATTGACACCTTATCATCAGTACATTGGCTACAGGAGAAAAACCAGGATCGTTGCCTTCTAATGGTAGATTCGTTTGGAATGTGGTATGGAATGCTTAAATGACCAGTGCCCATCTCTTCATATCTATGCTTGTAAACATCCCTAATATAGAAATGAAAATGAGACATTCTAAGTGTTTAGTATTTAATAGGTTGCGCTAAAGAAACTTTTGTCTAACACCGTAAATTGCTATAAAAACAAAATATTAACTTAAGAATTCCAGTCGTGTTAAATAGCCTTGTCAGATATGAATTCTCATATGGATGCCATGCATGGCGTCTGATACATTCAGAAATGTCGATATGCAATAATTTTCTCAGATGAATGGTTAAAAATGGCTTCAGGCGAATGAATCCTTTACAAACTGGCGCCAGAAAATCGCAAAGCGCTTTACCAAATAACAAAAACCACACCACTTGAAAACTTCCAATATCAATGAAGATGGTTAGTATATATATATCTATCTCTCTCTCTCTCTCTCTCTCTCTCTCTATATATATATATATATATATATATATATATATATATATATATATATATATATATACACCCTCCTGATAAAAAATTTAAGACCATTTGAAATTTTTTTAAAAAGACTGTTTTTCATGAAAAAATTTTAAACATTTCTTAAGGTTATTAATTTTATAATCTAAAAGGTTATTTAGACTAAAAGTTATAATCCAAACATTTTATTGAGAAATTGACATTTTTATAAAATGAGACGTTTTACACTTGATTAAAATTATAAGACCAGAGACAAAAATTCTACGAAATTGTACGAAACGTGTACGAAAACATTCAACAAGCAAATTTAATAATGAGTTCTACCTCCACTGGTTTTGATAACTTCAAAAATTCTTTGGGGCATGCTAGAAATCAGTTTCCATTAAGCTGCGAGAAATATTGCTACAGCTTCTGAAGATAGCTTCACGAAGTTCATTTTTTGTTGAATATTTTTGCCATTTTGATAAACATCTCTTGCCATCCATCACCCAAAAATTTCAATTGGGTTCAAGTTCGGAGAGCATGCAGGATGTCTCAAGAGATGGACCCCATTTTCTTGTAGAAAGGTCAAGGTCCGGCATGCAGCGTGGTTTGCAGCATTATCCTGTTGGAATAACCATCCATCCCCGCACAAACGATGGCCCTCCGTCACCAACGATGCTTTTTGTAGCATGCTAACATAACCAGCTGCTGTCTGACGACCCTGCACCACCTGGAGCTTCATCGTCCCTCTGGAAAAAAAAGTGGGGGCGCCCTATACCATTAGGGACCCTCCACCACTATGACGTGTGGAGAAATTTTCAGGAGGCATGTTTTTGTTATGCCAATATCGATGGAAGCCATCAGGACCATCTAGATTTAATTTTTTCTTATCAGAAAACAGGACTTTCTTCCACTTCTCAATGTCCCGTGTTTGGTATTCACCACCAAACCTTAAACGGTTCACTTTGTGACGTGGAAGCAGCCGAGGAATTTGTTTGCGATTTTTATTTACCATGCCTTTATGTTGTAAGTGTCGTCTGATGGTTACTGGACTGCAATCAGCACCTGTGGCTGCCTTAATTTGACTAGAAGAAAGTCCACTGGCTTTCACAACAACCCGTCTTATTCTCCTACTCAATGCCGGAGAAATTGTTTTGGACCTACCAGTAGACTTTGCGTTTCCATAATTCGCACTGTCCTTTAAAAAGTTGCAAATCAGTTTTACTGCGATTTACTTTAGCTGCGATCACCCGCTGTGACAAACCTTGATTATGGAAATCTAGAATTCGAGCACGCTCAACTTCAGTAAGTTTGCATGCTTAAGGCATGGTGACACCTTTACGCAGTGATTGCTAATCTCTAACTGAACTAAAACATTGGAATTACCCTAGATCTAACGATTTATACCTCCTGGTCTTATAATTTTGATCAAGTGTAAAACGCTTCATTTTATAAAAATGTCCATTACTGAATAAATTGATCGGATTATAACTTTTTGTCTACGTAACCTTTTAGATTATAGAATTAGTAACCTTAAGAAAAAGTTTATAATCTATCCATGACAAACAGTCTCTTATAAAAAATTTTTCAAGTGTTCTTGAATTTTTGATCAGGAGTGTATAATAAACAAAATAATTATTTAATATTTACTTTCCACACTGCCAAGCTTACGACCACATCACGTTGAAAAACCGGTTTTCTAATAATCACCATAAGCAAAGTCGAGCCTGGTCAGTACTTAGATGTATGATCGCTAAGGAATACCAGATACTGGAAGCTTGGATGTGCGGGTGGCGTTATGGATAACTGCTCGGAATTATTAATCGGAGAGCCGAGTTCCAATTTCAGTTGGGTTCGTTATATTCACTTACGCGCAAATATCCTTGGTAAAGCTATGAACCCACTTCTCCTCCCAGCTATGGGTTAATTAGTAAGATTTGTATCAGTCAGTTATTTGCCATGCGTGATACACGCTTAGGCGATCATGTACCTTTCCACACTACCGAGTCGATACGTAACTGACGGGGCAGATTTTTGCCCCGCAGTAGGTTGCCATTTCTTTCTGCAGTAGACCAGTTGCTATCCAAGGCTACAGAACCCGGTCTGTGATGCTATTTATCCATAGCTGGGGGGCAGAGAAGAGGATTCATACTTTTCCCAAGGGTATTAGTACGGAAGTGAATGTAATGGATTCGACTAAAATTTGAACTCGGCTCTCAGATTCCTCACTCCGAGCCGCTATCCATTACTCCACAGTGGCTCAAGGTTTGTATCGCTAAACCATTAATATCTCCACCCCACCCACCAAAAAAATGTTACAATCTAAAAAAATATTTTCTGGCTTTAAATAACCTACAAAGATTTGGTAGCCCGTAGAAAACGAATCGATCAATATATACGCTACCTTTTAAACAAAAGGTTTGGAAGAAAACTCCTCTATACTGGAAAGTGATATGACGGGACTTTTTCCTTTTATGGAATTATTTTAACAAAAAAGATTTTATTTTAACCGACAGTAACGCAAACTTGTTCGTTAATGAATATCAAATGTTTCCCGTGTATAAATTGTTATATTTACTATTAAACGAACGTTGCAAGTAATAAAATATTAAAATAACGAAATAAAGGGAGAACAAGTTTGTTTTTTTTGGTTTTTTTATTATATTTTTTTAAATAACCGACACCCAGTGAGAAGTTTCAAGATACACCAAAGATAACGTAAGCAAAAGAATAGCTTCGATTGAAACGACTGATCGGTCTACATTGATAGGAACGTTCTGACCCTGGTGACAACCTCGTAGTTACCGGCTTTCGGATATTTCTCCGTCTCTGCAAGGCAACGAGAGATTTCAGCGATACTCCAGGTCAGAGGTACAATTCCGAATACTTATCTTACTTAACACAGATAATAAACAATTGGTAAGGGGGGGAAATTGGATATCGTCATGGCAACAGGGTCACGACCTCGCGAAACGGGTTAATCGACTCTACCGGAGGACGTAGACATACTCGAGGATCGATATCCTTTTTGGGGAGAGTGTGCGGAGGGGGGTAGTGAAACGGGGTGCCGTCGTTGATAGCGTGCCAGAATATAAGTAACTGTAGATAGAAGACGGGATTCACCTCTTTTTTTTTTTTTTTTTTTCTTTCTGTGGAGACTTGTCTGTACCTGAATTCCCGACTGTCCGAGCCGCAGATTCGTTCATTTAAAGACGAACGAAGCGTGTTCCTGGAAGGTCAAGCAAGATTTTTCCTCTTTCGGACGGACGAAACCAGAATACAAGTTTCTGGAAGGTACTGTTCGTTAGTGTCGCTACTTTTTCGAACTGGTCAGTGCTTAAAGAACTTTTCCTTTCTCCTTGTAGTTACTTGTATCTTTCCGAATAAGTTTTGTATGTGTTGTGGTGTAATGGATATCGGATCGGAATGCGAACTCGCAGAGCCGAGTTCGAATTCCAGTCGAGTTCGTTAGATTCACTTACGCACAAATCCCATTGAGAAAGGTAATCATCCCCCAGCTATGGGTTAAATAGCAAGGGAGATGGGTTTCTTTAGCCTTGGTTGGCAACCAGTCTACCGCAGAAAGAAATGGCAACCTACCGCAGGAAAAGTTTTCTGCCTCGTCATTCATGTAACGAAAGATACATGATCGCCCAAGTGTGTAACATGTGTGGCACTTAACTGACTGACTGATGGTAAGATATCGTCGCTGATTAGTTCAAAAGTCCATAAAGCCAGCCAAACGGTAAACATTTTTTCCGCTATAAAACAATCACTTATAATTTAGTAAAGAATACTCTTTTCTTTCTTTCTTTTTTTTTTTCTTTTTTTCATCAATTCACTCGTAGCAAGGCGATAACGTCACTAAGACGCAAGGAGCTACTGGAAGTGAAAGCGAAGGAAAGCCTTTTGAAGGAATCAGAATATCAGTCCTAAACATCAAACTAGACATAAAACTCTTGATTTAAAAACAGGAGTGTGAACCGGACGATAAACGAAATTCTCATCCTTTTAACCTAAGGAAGGAAAGTTTTACAAACCAAATTATATAGTTTCATATCATGTATGACATTATACATACAATTTTTAAAAGTCTTTCTTTCACTGACCTTGGTATGACGATAAACTACATCCGGCAGCAAATCTTCTCATCAGGTTTTGAGGAGTGTGGAACCACCTTAATTGTTCTGTGGTATAGCCTGTTAGGGTCCGAGTTAACTCATAAACTGGAGTCAAAACATTTATGAAATTATACAAAGTTTTATAGTTAAAATACCAGTACATTTTCATGGTAAAAAAAAGTATTACACAATACTTTTTCTAAAGAAAAAAAAGAATATATTAGTCGCAATACATTTTTTTTTTTTTTTTTTTTTTTTTTTACCGATGCCCACAAGAAAATTTCGGAATTAAATGACCCATAAGGAGTTGATATGCCGATAAAAGACAAACTTTCTTTCACTTGAAGGAGCTGTTCTTCTGATGATCCATTTCCTTGAGCTGGTGGCTTGTAATTTCCAAGGCTGGACGATGGGTTGCAAGTCAGTGCCAAAGACTTGCTTTATTCGCAACTATAAATCACCTGTTGGCTTTTTGGTTGAGAATCCCTCCATGACAGGGCGGAATATATGAGTTGAGATTTTGTGATTGCTGGGACCAGTACCCTCTCCAGAGGCAGTCTCAATTGTTGATTCATACTTGCATAGTGTTTTATTTATTAAATAGTTTAACAATGTGATGTGTAATCAGAATTGATGGAGTAATCATATACTCGTATATACTCGTATACAAGTCTACTTCATGTATAGCACAATCCTATACATAGAGATATAGATAGATAGATAGAGAGATATAGATAGATAGATAGAGAGATATAGATAGATAGATAGAGAGATATAGATAGATAGATAGAGAGATATAGATAGATAGATAGAGAGATATAGATAGATAGATAGAGAGATATAGATAGATAGATAGAGAGATATAGATAGATAGATAGAGAGATATAGATAGATAGATAGAGAGATATAGATAGATAGATAGAGAGATATAGATAGATAGATAGAGAGATATAGATAGATAGATAGAGAGATATAGATAGATAGATAGAGAGATATAGATAGATAGAGAGATATAGATAGATAGATAGAGAGATAGAGAGAGATATAGATAGAGAGATAGAGAGAGATATAGATAGAGAGATAGAGAGAGATATAGATAGAGAGATAGAGAGAGATATAGATAGAGAGATAGAGAGATATAGATAGATATAGAGAGATATAGATAGATATAGAGAGATATAGATAGATATAGAGAGATATAGATAGATAGAGAGATATAGATAGAGATAGAGAGATATAGATAGATAGAGAGATATAGATAGATAGAGAGATATAGATAGATAGAGAGATATATATAGATAGAGAGATATAGATAGAGAGATATAGATAGAGAGATATAGATAGAGAGATATAGATAGATAGATAGAGAGAGATATATAGAGATAGAGATATATATATAGATATATAGAATTGACTGATTTCAAAAACAAACCAAAAACTTTTAATTCAATTATATTAAATTAAAAGCATTTATGCTCTGTAAATTTACATTGAGCACTGTTTTATAAAAATATAAATAAGAACATTGGATTACATATCTTACTGTTCTCCTTTTTTTACTATAATATACATACATACAAGGTTCAAATAATAATATTCCATGGTTATAATTTATTACAATTCAACAGACCTACAAATTCATTGAGCTCTGCCTGGATTCTATCCTCTTGGATATATATATATATATATATATATATATATATATATATATATATATATATATAATTTTATGAATTTTTACCTGTTCGACCCCGTTTTTTTTGTTGTTTTTTACGGTATATCAACCTCAATGGATTATTTAATGTAGACAAGATTTTTATTGCTCGTAATATTTTTTTCCTTCAAAAACTCATTGCTGGTATTAAAATCTATATTTACGCTTTCATATTTCATAGTGTTTTAATCCCAATTTGGAGGGGGTCAACAATTTGCCCATAGCTCGGACCCTAACAGGTGCTATCACTCCGGTTCAGTGTAGACCTGGGAACACCAGCAATTAAGAAGTGGCTCCACGCTCCCCAAAGCCTTCTGATCAGGGACCCTGCTGTCGGATGTAGCAGGACGCGGATGTCATACTCAGCACGACCTATAGTTTTTGCTCATAAAATCTCGCACTGTACTCGAGTATAGACGGTACACTTTATCCTGGGGTCATCAACTGGCTAGTTTCTCAGATGTTTAGAGGTTATTCTTGTACAGCCCAACTGTCGAGGAATAAAAATCAGACACGGGGTCAATTTTCGAAGGTTTGTTATAAAAAGGATGGATAGGAACTGCATGCGCGTGTGCGCGCGCACCCCCCCCCCCCACGGCAACAATTATGGATATGAAATAAACAGTACTATACAGCGACATGTAACTAACTTCTATAGATATAAAATGCACCTATTATTTACCTAAAAATATTTAGGAAAGATGATCCAACTGATGACTTATCCATTACTTATATATATATATATATATATATATAAAATCCATTTCTTTAACAAATATGTTTGCATCGACAAATCCCAGGGAATATCTCCCGAGGGTACGAAATGGCTCTCTGAATGGAGTAATCTGGGTTTATTTTTATTTATTTTTTGTAATTCACTATGCTCTATAATAAATATATTGAGCTCTCTTTAGTGGATCAGTTTTAATATTTTATATTAATAGAATCTACTTAGATTCCTTAACCACGGACTTTTACCTATATATATATATATATATATATATATATATATCTGTTTTTTTTTGTTTTGTTTTGTTTTTTAATAAGAAAATTCTTTTTCGTTGAATACAAATAATTTTTTAAAGAAAATCAGTGATAGATTTTACACTGTATTGTGTACTGGTCCCCGCTCTTCTAAAATCTTTTAAAGAATCAATATTTTTAGATTCTGACACGTGTTTCGGATTATGGAAAGTCTAAGGAATTTCTACGATAAATTATTTAAAAAAAAAAAAAAAAGAAATCACAAGTTTTTACGAGCGGATCACTCTATTTAAATAGTTCCCATCTCAAATTATTCATAAGACAATGTAAACAAAAGAAGCATCTACTAGATTTAACCTGTTCTTAACCCTTTGAACCCTGACCACCGCTTTACCGGTGGTAGAGAGAATCACGTCGTGTCCAGCCACCGGTTGAACGGTGGATAAACACTTGTAACTATTTTTATATCTAGCGTGAAACATTACATAGCAATTATTTGCGAATTTTGACTCGGGAACTCTGGTAGAGGGGTTAAAATTGTTCAGGAACGCAGGGCTCAAAGGGTTAAGGGCATGTAACAGCGTTACACAGAAAAATGTTTCAAGTATTTTTTTTCTAAGATTGATTAAATGAGGTATATTGTCTTGCCAATATTCTGTAAAGACGCCAAAGCCATGCGCCGGTAAATCGTTAACCTGATTTCAAATCGTCTCCATCCTTCTCAATCGAATTAAGAGGGTTGGTCAAAAAATACCTGATAGTTAATTAAAAATCGATGTAATAGAAGCGCATAAGCATAGCAAAGTAAACACAAGTTTCAGGATTCTAAAACTAGTCCTCAAAATAGTCAAATATGATCCGATGACCGGTCAAAAAAATAATGTCCGTTCTTAATTAAAAACAAATTTAATAGTAGTACACAAATATTTTCGAGTTTCTAAATATATTTTTCAACTGTTAGAACGGATGTCAAAACAAGGGAGCTAATTCGCTCCCTAGATAGGAACCAAGTTATACACCTTGATCAGTACTCTCTGGAGAACAGGGAAGAAAAAAGATTTCAAGATGGCTGTCTGGCATCCTCTTATCTCCCTATCGGGTATTATTAATCTACCAGTAATTTATTGGCAATGTTTACATCTGTTGTTTACCAATAGTGAATAAAAGTTCAAATTGCGTTTCTATTCTTATTTTCACAAACATACGGACAACCTAGTCGCCTTCTTTTTTTTAAAAATATGTTGGTTCACCTTTTGATTGATGATATGTACATGTAGCAGAAGTGAAAGACAGGATGAACTGTCGGCGACCCTCAATGAGGCTCCGCGAACCCGAGAAAGTCTGCTTGCGAAAATACGTTCGCGGCGGTGACCTGAGCGGTGCCGAGAAATTGTTTATGCAAATGATTCGTGTCGTGCAGAGCGAGATTACAGATGTTTCTGGGCCCAATATAATCAGACGGATTTTTTTCCGTTTCGTCAATCCGGGAGTTGAAAGCATTACTAGCGTACGGAATGTGATGATTCTGATTTCCTGTTTGTCCGTCCTCGCTTTCTCTGTCCCGGTTACGTTTGAGTTTCAGTTGCGTCGTTCCTGTGTGGAATTCTTCGTCGCCTCTGCTGTGGACGTGACGCTGGTTTTGATTGTGCTTGGCTTGATTTGGATTTGTTTGGGCTTGGTTTTGTTTTGTTTTGTTTAGGCTTGGCTTTGTTTTTTGTTTTTTTTTGTGTTTGGGCTTGGCTTTGTTTTTTGTTTTTTTTTTGTGTTTGGGCTTGGCTTTGTTTTTTGTTTTTTTTTTTGTGTTTGGGCTTGGCTTTGTTTCGTTTTTTTGTGTTTGGGCTTGGCTTTGTTTCGTTTTTTTGTTTGTTTGGGCTTGGCTTTTGGTTTTGTCTTGTTTGGGCTTGGCTTTTGGTTTTGTCTCCGGTGCTGTTGTTTGTTCCGTCCCACCTCGTTTGTGTTCCGGCAGCAGAAAAAAAAAACTTTTAGTATACATAGATACTACTTGGTGGTGTTTTTTTTTGTTTTTGTTTTTTTCTTTATAGTCCTATGCTACTTGCCTCTTATGTTGGCATCATTGGATAACTTATGCCTTGGGAATGCGTCAGATCAAAAGCTGTAAGATGAACAAAGCAATATTGTCCATCCATGCACACTGAACTTGGCTAGTCGTTTTTTTTATGCTGAGGCGAAAACTTTCATTATCGCGTTGCAAAAAGTACATGACTTTCTTTTCGGAATTGACCTACTTTGAAGAAGCTTTGCTCAGTTTTGGCAATCTGCTCACGTTGCAGTAAAAAATCGACAAAAGTGTCATTAGGCATTACTCAAACACTATGACTCTTTTGTGATCTCAAGACACAGTGGCCTACCTCTTTCCCGTTAGAGTGCTGGTCGAACCCTGTTTCCCGGCAGTGCTGATCAGGGCGTCTTCCCCCGCTTCTCTCTGACTCGTATATGCAGACGATGAAATGGATAGCGACTCGGGATGAGAAATCTGAGAGTTCGATTTCCAGTCGAATTCGTTACAATTCGCTTACGCCCAAATACCCTTAAGAAAGGCATGAACCCACTTCATCCCCCACTTATGAGTTAAATAGTTGGGCGCGTATCTGGAAAAATCATTATTCTAAGATAAAAATTATTGATAAGCCGTAAGAAAAAAAACAAACAAATCAATCAAAAATGGTGGTGAATCCAGGTTTCACCGGTAACTATTTTGGTGACTAAAGTACCATCAATGTGTGAGGCCCTAGATGTTCTTGGGCAACAATCACCCTTTGCGCTTTCAGAGTGTTATAATATTGAGGCCTATGTTATATAGCACTATGACTACCCTAAAAGCTTTCAAAGAATTTTGCAATAGTGATTCTTCTGTCATCTGTAACGAAAACCACCAAAAAGTGACGTCTTGTATATATTCACAACAGCAGATTGGTTTACCACTGTGGAGTCGGGCACTTCGGTCATTTTTTTTCATTTCTCTTGAGGATTATCATTAAGATTACTGATTTTGAATGTGCTTTTATCACGTACAACCTTTCAATAAAAACTTAGGAACAGCCTTGGAACGTTGGCTACACTTTTTCATGCCAAAAGCAGAAAAAAACTCCTTCTTTTTGTCTCTCTTTCTTTTTGTCTCTCTTTCTCTCTGTGTCTCTCTTTCTCTCTGTGTCTCTCTTTCTCTCTGTGTCTCTCTTTCTCTCTGTGTCTCTCTTTCTCTCTGTGTCTCTCTTTCTCTCTGTGTCTCTCTTTCTCTCTGTGTCTCTCTTTCTCTCTGTGTCTCTCTTTCTCTCTGTGTCTCTCTTTCTCTCTGTGTCTCTCTTTCCACGTAACAATATAGTAGAATATAAAATGTTCAGTTCCTCAAATAACTTTACATTATGGACATGAATAAAAAAAGTCTCGCTCTCTTCATGCCTTGGCCAACATCGTCCTCTGAGTGTTAAATCGAGTTTCAAATGTAAATCCAGCTCCTCTGTCAATAAAGAGACGCTTCGCCGTGATAATTTTTTTTTGTCTCCAGACAGGAAGAAATTTGGTGGGTGGAGGGACACAGACAACGCCCCTTGCTCAGCATTTTTTTTCATGCCTATTATTGATTTTGTTCAAAGCATTCTTTATCAGTTTAAGGTAAGCGAAGTGATACCACAAGAGAGGCATATGGTACAACTCATGGTCTTTGATGAAGGCCATCCTGCGCAAGACCTCTTCACTGTAATCGGCAGTTTATGATACCCTGACAAAGTTGTTAAATGAAAGAAGACCGAATCGGCCAGAAGTGACACATATTGCCCGGGAACTTCGAGATCTCTATATTTTCTGAAACGGCATATTTGTATGTTTTGGCATCGTTATTTACTTTTTATCGTATTGATGGAAGAAAAGGAAAACGAGAAGGTCTAACCATCAATTGTAAAAAGACAATGTATGGTCGTCATCAAGAAGAACATCCTAAGAAAATTTTCGTTAACAATAAAGAATTCTCTTGAACTTTTTTCCAATATGACGGTGAATACTGGGGACTTGAGACAACAAATGTCGCTCTGTGAGAATATAATTGACGGTGCATCTGAGCGTTAGGATGAGGGAGACTGTTGATATCTCTTCTGTTTCAAAATGAGGAAAGAAGGCTTAAAGAAATTCATTCGTCTATTATTGGTCCTCTTCTTTTTCCACTTTATTATTGGTACTCCCCCTTTTTATATCTGCTATATCATTGGTTTTTCTCCCTTTCCCCCGCCCACATCATTGGGTCTCGTCCCTTTCCCCCGCCCACATCATTGGGTCTCGTCCCTTTCCCCCGCCCACATCATTGGGTCTCGTCCCTTTCCCCCGCCCACATCATTGGGTCTCGTCCCTTTCCCCCGCCCACATCATTGGGTCTCGTCCCTTTCCCCCGCCCACATCATTGGGTCTCGTCCCTTTCCCCCGCCCACATCATTGGGTCTCGTCCCTTTCCCCCGCCCACATCATTGGGTCTCGTCCCTTTCCCCCGCCCACATCATTGGGTCTCGTCCCTTTCCCCCGCCCACATCATTGGGTCTCGTCCCTTTCCCCCGCCCACATCATTGGGTCTCGTCCCTTTCCCCCGCCCACATCATTGGGTCTCGTCCCTTTCCCCCGCCCACATCATTGGGTCTCGTCCCTTTCCCCCGCCCACATCATTGGGTCTCGTCCCTTTCCCCCGCCCACATCATTGTTTCTCGTCCCTTTCCCCCGCCCACATCATTGGGTCTCGTCCCTTTCCCCCGCCCACATCATTGGGTCTCGTCCCTTTCCCCCGCCCACATCATTGGGTCTCGTCCCTTTCCCCCGCCCACATCATTGGGTCTCGTCCCTTTCCCCCGCCCACATCATTGGGTCTCGTCCCTTTCCCCCGCCCACATCATTGGGTCTCGTCCCTTTCCCCCGCCCACATCATTGGGTCTCGTCCCTTTCCCCCGCCCACATCATTGGGTCTCGTCCCTTTCCCCCGCCCACATCATTGGGTCTCGTCCCTTTCCCCCGCCCACATCATTGGGTCTCCTCCATTTTTAATGCTTTATTTTTATTTTATTCATTTCCTATTTAGCTGTCCCTTATTTCCATTCGAGGAAATAACCGACGAACAGGGAATTCTTAGTTTCTGAAGATTAAAAAAAACACACACACTTAAGGGGAGAGAAGAATAAAAGAACAGGAATTAAGAAGACAGAAGATAACGATTGACATTGCATTTAAAAGTTGACTTGGAAGCTGGAAGTGCGTTAGAAGAAACTGTCAACATAGAACTTACGGTTGCATGTAACCATTTCAACTGTAAAATAGCGAGATATTGATCCCAATCTAGTACTGCGCTTAAATTCATAAAGTCTGTGTACCATAATGGAAACGTCATCAGAACAATTCCCATGAAGGTACTTACAGAAACGGCACTGGGAAACTACATTACAGCGGTGGGAAAGTGACTGAAGCCGAGATGCCATGTCAGGACGAATAACATTGTAGATTCTTCTTTCGATTTTACCAAGAATCTCTAAATATATAGCAGGAGCACCATACCAGATGGGGTAACAATATTAATAACAAGGACGAATGGTAGACTAATGAATATGTAAGATAGATTCTGATGAGAAAAATTGACTAGCACGACACAGTGACCCAACTTTCCAAACAGTACACTCAGCAATTGATAAGATATTCTCTTTCCAATGTCAGCAGAAAAAAAATGTTAGTCCAAAAAGGCGCAATGTGTCCCTCTCCTGGAGGTTAGCATCAGCCATGCTGGAAAGTAAAAAGAATTCTCGCAGACAATTAAGAAATCAATTTAATTTTGGTAACTTCACTACGAAACTAAACTTTGTACTTTACCTTTTTCAAAGAATAATTTCAACCTTTTGTCATACCTGTAATTAGGGCATGAAGTCGAAGTCTGGTGTGGAAGGAAAAAACTCTCCATTTCGTAATCTAGTAGAAATTCTTCCTCTTTTCTACTGTTGCGAGAAATAGTTTGTGTCCGTGTCGCTTTCTATTGCTCCTCTAATAATTAGATTGTCTCTGGTGTGAGGATGACTGCATTTGCAATTTGCCCATCAAGCAACAAGACGTTGTTCTCTGTTGCCATTCAACGAGATCTCGTATGCTTCTCGTTCGAGACGTTAACTTGGTTTAAATCATTGATGCTTTGTGCTTTCTTGCATCATCAATGCCGACGTCTCCCCGGCCTTTTTTTCTGCCATTTTAATAAACCTGGGTATCCCGGGGGGGTTGTTTTTTTTTTGGGGGGGGGCGCATAATATATAACCCTTAACTCTTTAAAACACTTCTATAGTAAGATCATTAGCTATGTATAAACGTGTATATACATATATAATCGCCGTAGGACCTACGCATCTAATTTGATTGCACTTTTCGGCAGAACTGATAACAGATAACAAGCGCAGAATGTAACCCGAAATATCCTCGGATATTGAAAATAGATATAAACATTAACTCTCTATTTCTCTCTCTCTCTCTCTCTCTATGTGTCTGTTTCACTCTCTCTCTCTCTATGTGTCTGTTTCACTCTCTCTCTATGTGTCTGTTTCACTCTCTCTCTCTCTCTATGTGTCTGTTTCACTCTCTCTCTCTCTCTATGTGTCTGTTTCACTCTCTCTCTCTATGTGTCTGTTTCACTCTCTCTCTCTCTCTATGTGTCTGTTTCACTCTCTCTCTCTCTCTATGTGTCTGTTTCACTCTCTCTCTCTATGTGTCTGTTTCACTCTCTCTCTCTATGTGTCTGTTTCACTCTCTCTCTCTATGTGTCTGTTTCACTCTCTCTCTCTATGTGTCTGTTTCACTCTCTCTCTCTATGTGTCTGTTTCACTCTCTCTCTCTATGTGTCTGTTTCACTCTCTCTCTATGTGTCTGTTTCACTCTCTCTCTACGTGTCTGTTTCACTCTCTCTCTACGTGTCTGTTTCTCTCTCTCTCTACGTGTCTGTTTCTCTCTCTCTCTACATGTCTGTCTCTCTCTCTCTCTATATGTCTGTCTCTATGTCTCTCTCTCTCTATATGTCTGTCTCTATGTCTCTCTCTCTCTCTATGTCTGTCTCTATGTCTCTCTCTCTCTCTATGTCTATGTCTGTCTCACTCTCTGTGTGTGTGTGTGTATATATATATATATATGTCTCTCTCTCTCTAAATATATATATATATATATGTCTGTCTGTCTCTCTCTCTATAAATATATGTCTCTCTCTCTCTCTCTCTCTCTCTATATATATATATATATATATATATATATATATATATATATATATATATATATATATATATATATATATATATGTCTGTCTCTGCCTCGACATAGTTTCAGGTGTAAGTAGGTAAACGGGATTGGGGTTGCAGAAAACCAACTCTGAATTAAAAATTGTAATCGTGCCGACAACCCCTCCTCCATCTTTCCCAAGAAACTATGGCTATGCACAGATAATGAAGAAACGACGTCCGTGGAGAATTGTGTCCGCCTAAGTCCTGAAGAGACCTGTTATTTTTTATTTATTTATAATTGATGTTCGGTTAGGTTCGAACTTCAACCCATGTCAGCAACTTTCTTTATTAACTGAATATTTCCTTACTTACTTTCAACTCGTCTTTATTCAATGAGCAACGCACCTTGCTTCAAGGTTTGGGGACGGAAAACTTATTTTCACGAAAGTCAGCTGCAGTCACTGTATTCAGAGCAGAGAATTCTTTAGACAAACGCGACGCCAAGACGATTTCATCCGAATACTATCCACAGTAGTCATGTCTGCATCGAACCAAAAGTAGATATCGGCGCCGTTCTTATTTGCTTTCAACCAGTGAATGACTTGACCCCCTGACCCGCCGTTACCGAGGCTTCTTTCCTCGAAAACTTCCAGGCCGGGCGCTAAAAACCAATAGTCTGATTTTTTGTGACCATTCTTTTCGTTGAATAGCCGATAATAGCACCGTCTTGGCAAGCCGTTTGTCATGGAGGAAACGAGAGGAGCCAGGGGTAAACAACCCAGTGTCTGCTTAAATTTGTCGATAGACACAAATGTTGAACATATTTCTTTTCTGGGTTTTTTTCTTCTCTTTCTCTATTTTTTTTCTTCTCTTTCTCTATTTTTTTTCTTCTCTTTCTCTATTTTTTTTCTTCTCTTTCTCTATTTTTTTTCTTCTCTTTCTCTATTTTTTTCTTCTCTTTCTCTATTTTTTTCTTCTCTTTCTCTTTTTTTTCTTCTCTTTCTCTATTTTTTTCTTCTCTTTCTCTATTTTTTTCTTCTCTTTCTCTATTTTTTTATTCTTTTTCTCTATTTTTTTTTTCTTTTTCTCTATTTTCTCTTTCTCTTTATTTCTTTTCTTTATTTCTTTTCTTCTCTTTATTTCTTTTCTTCTCTTTATTTCTTTTCTTCTCTTTATTTCTTTTCTTCTCTTTATTTCTTTTCTTCTCTTTATTTCTTTTCTTCTCTTTATTTCTTTTCTTCTCTTTATTTCTTTTCTTCTCTTTATTTCTTTTCTTCTCTTTATTTCTTTTCTTCTCTTTATTTCTTTTCTTCTCTTTATTTCTTTTCTTCTCTTTATTTCTTTTCTTCTCTTTATTTCTTTTCTTCTCTTCTATTTCTTTTCTTCTCTTCTATTTCTTTTCTTCTCTTCTATTTCTTTTCTTCTCTTTATTTCTTTTCTTCTCTTTATTTCTTTTCTTCTCTTTATTTCTTTTCTTCTCTTTATTTCTTTTCTTCTCTTTATTTCTTTTCTTCTCTTTATTTCTTTTCTTCTCTTTATTTTCTCTATTTTTTCTCTCTCTCTTTCGTGCCATATTAATGAGGAGGTATTAGGAAGTCAAGGTTATGAGGATAAGAGGGATTGATAACGCCTGACACTTGATTAATTTTTTTTTTTTTTTGACACCTGTTGACCAAACATGACATAAGTAAAGTAATTAATGCCTGAGAAATATGTATGCAGAAATATAGATACCTGATTACTATTATGTTGAGTCAAAAATAATTTCCGTTTTTGCGAACCAATTGTTATGATTCATGTATCATACTAAGCGTAATCCTATGTGGCAGCGTACACGGTGAATTAAAAGAAAACATTTGTTCTCCATGAAAATGCACGGCTGCATTGCTCGCCCACCATATTCACCAGACATTGATTAACTTTTTCAATTGCTTCGCAACTTTTTAATGAGGGGAAACTTTCTCTAATGAAAACAAGATTCAAGCTTAAACAGAGAGCGGCTAGGTCTCATCATTTTACAGTTGAAATTACTAGATGTAACCGTAAGTTCTATGCCAACAGTTTCTTCATTCGCACTTCTCGCTCGTAGAATTATCTTCCAGCCTCTTGCTTTCCAGTCAACTTTAGGCGTTAAAATTTTAAATGATGTCAATCGCTATCTTCTGTCTAAATTCCTATTCTTTTATTTTATTTCTCCTTAATATTTTTTTCCTTTTCTTTCACACTCAGTAACCCCTTGCGTCTTAGTGGCTTTATTGCATTGTTTAGGGTGAAACGATTAAAAAACATGGTTCTAAAGCTGAATATATATTGAAAGTGCGCTAATTTCCGACGTATCTTCAGTAAATGTTACGTAAATATTATACAATCAATCTCTTTTCCTCAATATTGGGGAAAGTTTTATGACAAAATGGAAAAAGTTTACTTGTGACACGTTTCGTCCTCAAGGAATCAAAATAAAAGATTATATGAACACAAAAGGGACATTTTAAAAAATAACGAGTCAAATGCATTGGTTGGCTACCGTAACGAAACTGA
>OZ038519.1:30772955-30787955 GCA_964036315.1 Acanthosepion esculentum | reverse complement strand
TAAGTTCAAATTTAGTTTTATTTAAAGACATTGTTGCATGACGTAAATTAATTTGAAAGTGTTGGCTTATGCGTATTATGTATTTTTGGCCTAATCTTAATATACTTATATAGAAACTTCATCGGACGAGGTTTGTTTACTGTTCATCTGTTCGTGATATATAACAATATATTGTTATCCTATATATGTATATATGAAAGTGTAGATGTATATTATCTGAAACAAAAGTGAAGATAATGAGGCAAACAATCCTTACATACAGTTTTGTCTTTTATTCTAACCTAAAGCAGACGCTCTCAGCGAAACGCGACGTTTATAGGATTTCCAATTTCTCATATATATATATATATATATATATATATGTATGTATATATATATATATATATATATAATTTTAGTTAGGTAATGAAATGTTTGGTAATCTGTATGGATAATCCTCCCAAGGAGGATGTGATCCAGAGAGCGCAGTGTAAAAACAGAGCGAATATTAGTTTAAATATAAAAAGCAGACAACCTTAAAGGTCCATTGATTATATATTATAACAATTTCCTGGATAAATAAAATATAATCAATGACCTATTAAGGTTGTCTGCTTTTTAATTTAACTTATATATATATCGTAAGTAATTCATCGTGTCTAGAAAGATCCTCAACATAATACAGAAAGCACTGGACGGCCATTACGTCCTATTTTGGTACTCACAAGCAGTGCGCATTCACTACCGAGAATCGAACCTGTTACGATATGACGCAAGCGTCATACCCCCTAGACGAAAAGGTAACAAACTAGACTCGATATAGCGCCTGCTCTTCACAAATTCAGTTGTGTGACTCATCCAAGTCTACTTATAGCGTATATTAATATTATTATCATTATTCTTATCTTTCAGTCACATGCAATATCTAGCTTTATTGCATGTTCTTATTTTTATTATTAAGGTAATTATTATTAACACTTTTCATCTTATTTTCTCGCGTATACAATTTACACTGATAATTCAAACAGGAAGACAGTTTTCAACCAAAACACCTCCCACCGCCTTATAGTTGGCGGCATCTGACCGGAGTGAGACAGACCCATATGAGAGAAAAAATTAGGAGGATGCAATAAAGTCTTTATCACGTGCTTCGTCCAAATGATTGTTGATTCTCACACACGTCATTAATATCTGCTGGATTTGAAATTTACCCCAGTTCAAAAAACACTATTCAATATCCAAAACTGACGAAATCTGCAGAAGTAGCCAAACTTTTTGTGATTCCCAAAAAAACTCATGTCAACTAAATAAATAAAAAAAAAGATAGAAAAAAGAAAAAACGTCAAATTGTCTTTGTACACATTTCACTATGGTACTAAACCTCTTTTCTTATGATCTCCAGTTTGGTGGCTTATCCCGAAGCCACTACCAAGAAGTTTTTGTTTGCCGAAAAATTGGTCAGCTGTATCGGAAATGTCCGAAGTGAAAGCATTGTCCAGAAAGCAAGATGGTGAGTCGAGCCAGTTATTGTAATTTGAATTATTCGTGGCTAACCGTATTTGGTAGCTTGCCCAGTGAATAAACATCTTAATCGGACCGATGCCAAGACGACGAACGCCGCCATCACATTCATTCGAATGTCGCTTCAAGAAAAACCCTTCGAGTCCAAAAAAAAAATCGTCTTCTCTAGAAAAAAAAAGTGAATTTCAGTGACTGAGCATACCGTTGCTTACAAAGGCACTATATATATATATATATATATATATATATATATATATATATATATATATATATATATATATATATATATATATATATATAAAATCCGACAGATTTTATTACTTAACTGTTATTTTTAGTGGATACTCGTATTTGATAGACGCTCAGTTTATTTATCAAAGAGTATCTCGTCTACTGACCTGAACATTCGGAGCGTCTACTCAAATACGAGTATCCAATAAAAATAACGTTTAATAAAATCTATAAAAAAATGGTATGCTATATTTATGAGTCAAAGGGTTCAATATCAGGGATATAGCGTATGTCAATATAAAAGTGGATATTAGAGGCGACAGTTTGTTTCATGCTTAAACGCAGTCGTCAAATCATTTGCGTTATGTTTTTGCTTGACTATTTACATATACAGGCCAATTTTGCATTGTGGGTAGTCAGCTGTATTATTCTAAGGGCTATTCAGTGGAAATAATTGTGGATCCGGATGCAGTTTTTTTAGCTGTTTATAGTATTGTTTGTTAACTTTTTATTTACTATTGATTCTTTTCTTGTTGGTTAGTATTGTTATTATGTTTACTTTTGTTTGTGTGCGTCCGTGGTTTAATTTATTATTTACTTAATCCAAACCAATAAATAAAAAAAATTATTTTACTTTATATATAAATAAATAAATTTTGTGTGTGTGTGTGGATGGATAAGGGTTTATACAAGTGAATTGTTTAATGTGGTTAATTGCCTGTGCCCTGCAGTGCACACTGCCTATCGTAGTACCATATACTGTACTAGTGCAGTATTTGCCACATATAAGATGAGGCAACAATTGCATGCTTTTTGTTTTGTTTTCCGTCTCCTATCGACTTATGGTCAAATATACGTCAACACACCGGTTCTCATATGATCACTGAAGTTAAGCAAGCCTGGTCAGTACCTAGATGGGTGACCACTTCTGAATACCGGGTGCTGTAAGTTTGGATGTTCGGGTGATGCAATAGATAACGGATCGTAATTGGAAATCGGAGAACTGAGTTCAAATTCCAGTCGAGTTTGTTATATTAACTTACACACAAATACCCTTGGCAAACGTGTGAATCCATCTCCTTTCTCCTCTAGCTATGGGTTAATTAGTAAGACTTGTAAGTCATTATCGCCAAAAAAAATTCTTACAGTCTAAAAGTATTTCCTACCTCTTTTTGCAAAAGGTTTAGCCGTAAAAAACAATCAATTAATAATCCGTCATTAGCTGTATACTGTCAGTTGGCTCCTATAAGAAGCTCATCAGGGCTTTGCCAGCCCTCTCTCGGCTGGTTTGGATTCAGGGTTTTCCATCTCCTAGACTGGCTGCCAACTAAGCTTACATGATCCTGTCCTATTATTTATCCATAGCTGGAGGGAGAAAACATGCCTTTCCCAAGAGTATTTGCGCGTAAGTGAATATAACGAACCCTACTGAAATTTGAACCCCGCCCTCACATTCCGTGCCGTTATATACAGGGTGCGGCAGAAGTACCTCCCATATATATCCCCCAGAAATACCTCCCACATTTTAATCTGTCACCTGCGTGGTGCTAGTGAACTTGAGTTAGGAGTAATGGTGTCTTCAATTCGCTAATGTCTCGGCATCATGTGGGTGGTATTTCTTTCGAGATAGAAATTAATATGTCCGATAGACAGTCTTGAATTTTATTTACATTCGGACTAAATAATAAATTCTTTCTCAGCGTTCCATATATTTTTTTCCAGATCATGTAAATTTCGGATGGTTTTTGTACAGTCCTGGGTATGACGATAAACTACACCGGCAGCAAGGTCTCTAATCGGGAAATTTGGGAGTTTTGAGGAACGTGGGACCACCTCTTAGTTGCTGTTGTTCCCAGGTCTACCCTGACCCGGGGTAGCGGCACCTGTTAGGGTACCATCTATGAGAAAATAGTGATTATGTCTGTGTGTATTGTAAAATCCCATAAAATTCTTACAGGTCCTATCTCTTTAACCCGGTCTGGGTGATGTTCATACCAGATTCTTGCAGTTTCCTTCTCGTAAAAGTGGCCTATTTTCCAGTGCAAATATTGGCCCACTCTATCATGCCGAGTTTTATATTCAACGGATGCTATCACAGTGCAACCTGATGCAAGATGATCCATTGTTTCTGGATATTTATCCCTGACTTTGCATTTAGGGTCAGTACACTTTTTCTGTATGTGTGCTTGGTAATTTCTAGTTATCAAGCATTAGTCATGTGCAGTAAGAATAAAACCTTAGGTTTCAGCTTTTAACCCTGCACTATGTAACCACTGATGGGTGCCGGGTTTGTCTACATCAGCTTGATAGGTACGGGCAGAGTAGTGACCATGAAGAGGCTTATCTGGCCATCATTTCTGAATTTGCTTTTGCTATCTTTTTAGGTACTTTGCCATCATCATAATCATTAGTAGTATTAGTAGTAATAGTATTTAGTAGTTCAGAGGTTCACAAATCGAACATGACATTTTACTGCTACGGATTCAAATAAACATTATTTCCTCAATATTCCGATTGTAAGAAAGGAGTTCCACTCGAAGAGCTTTTCTCAAGAACTGCTACACTGTGGAACAGACTCCAGCATGGGTGCTTCCCTGGATGCTACAATTTTAACCTCTTCAGATCAAGGATTAATCGTTATGTATCCTCTTTTTACAACCTCCTCTTATATTCATATCACACCCTGCATTCAGTAAATCTTGAGTGGCTCTCGCAACTTGTATTGAATGAATGCTATGTCCACGGAATTAGATCACATTAATGAAATAAATGTTCCACTTCACTGTTTATTTCTCGTCTCGCTGATAAAGGACATGGGTGTGTCCTAGATTTCCGATTTTAAAATCTTTGTCTTCGTGCTTCGGTTTAGTCAAAAAAGGGCCTATTAACATATAATAAATATTCTCAATTTTATTGACATTATCATTCCGTCTTTTTTATTCCTCAAAATTCATTAACCGGCCTATTAAAGCAACATATACATACACACACACACACACACATATATATATATATATATATATATATATATATATATATATATATATATGTGTGTGTGTTTGTGTATACGTATATGTTTGAAAGATGGGATATTTGACACTACAAGATGGGATATTTGACATTACAATGGGAAGCTTTGACGGTGCATGGACATGCGAAATCGTAGGTATTTACTTACTACACGAACTAAGCAAAATAATAGATAGAAATGACACAGGGCTCTACAGGGATGACGGTCTCATAATCTTAAGAAACTGCAACAAACAAAACACAGATAAAACTAGAAAAGCAATAATTAAAATTTAAAAAAATAACGGATTCGAGATAGATATAAAAACTAACCTAAACGAAGTAGGTTTTCTAGATGCTACCTTCAACCTAAGAAAAGGCACACACAAACCATACAGAAAACCGAATGATAAACCACAGTACATACACACATACTCCAACCACCCGCCTTCTATAATCAAACAGATACCAAAATCGATTAACCGCAGGCTTTCCGACAATTCTTCCGATGAATCTATATTTAACAAAGCTAAGAAAGACTACGAAACAGCCCTAAAAGATAGCGGATTCCCAGCAACACTCACATACTCACCACAGAACACAAAAAAGACCAACAGAAGAAAAAAAATCATATGGTTCAACCCACCGTACAGCAAAAACGTAAAAACAAACATAGGAAAAATATTCTTCAAACTTTTACACAAACACTTCCCGGAATCAAGCACCCTACACAAAATATTCAACAAAAACACAGTAAAAATCAGCTACAGTTGCAACGAGAACATGGCACAAATAATAAAAAAGCACAACAGGAAAATTATTAACAAACCACACGAACAAATTAAACCCACGTGCAACTGCAGAATAAAAAACGAATGTCCCTTAAACGGTAATTGTTTACAAAACAACGTAATCTACCAAGCCACGATAAAATCAGCAGATAATGAAGAAAAAGTATACATAGGAGTAACCGAAGGACCATGGAAACAAAGAAATTATGTACACAAAATGTCTTTCACAAATAGTAAATATGCGAACAGCACAATGCTTTCTAAGTATATCTGGGAATTAAAAAACAAAACACACACCACACCAAAAATATCTTGGGAAATAAGGAAAAAATCATCAGCCTACAACAACCTATCAAAAACTTGCAAACTTTGCTTGGAGGAAAAAATAGCTATCATTACCTTCCCAGATCAAAATAAATTATTAAATAAAAGATCCGAGCTAATCTCAAAATGCAGACATGAAAACAAATTTTTACTACGTAACTTAAAATAGAAAAATAAATAAATATATAAACAAACAAACAACAATAAAATAAGCAAAATAAATTACTCCAAACAAATTACACAACCACACGTGTTAGAATATGCGAAATAAAATCAAAACAAAAGAACGGACGAAAGTTATATAACGATAAAAAAATTTTAAAAATTAATAAAAGATAATACACTACGTTACTTAAAAATCGAAAGCCAAAAATATATAGTGTAACAAATAAATAACAAGTATAATAAATTGATCTAAATACATCCAAATATATAAATAAACTAACAACCGATTACGATAAACTAGCCGTTTAGAAAAAAACAAATAAAGATAATCAACCCAAATAGATAAATTAAAAACTGTTCCGACCAAAATAATAGTAAGAACAAACCACAACATCCCACCCCAAAATTCAACAAATAGATTTAATCAATGACAAATAAACAAATATATAAGATAAAAAATAAAAATGAAAATAAATAAAAACAAGCAAAACAATTTGACCCAAATAAATAAGCAAACAATCTACTTCCGGTAAATGACCGCCATAATAGACTACCAACAATAAGCTATATAAATAAATTTTTACTAAGTTAACAAAAAACACCGATCAAAATAAAAAATAAATATGTAAGATAAAAAAAAAAATTAAATTAAAAAAAAACAAACAAAAAAACAAGCAAAATAATTTGACATAAATAAACAAATAAGCGACTTCCGGTAAAAGTAACCGCCAAAATAGACTACCCATAATGCACCACTGACCCATATATATAAATAGCTGAGAAAAATAACAGCACTAGTCGCCTGACGATTGCACTAGTATGAAACAGACTGTCGCCTCTAAGTGCTGACTTCCATGTCCACTTTTATATTTACACACGCTCTATCTCTGATATTGAGCACTTTATCCCATAAAAATAGCACACTTTAAGACTATATTTCTTTATATATATATATATATATATATATATATATATATATATATTTGTCATCCACAGACTGTTTCGCTGTTTCATAGCTCATCAGTGTGGCTAGACGTCCGGTTGCCTCTAGCTAGGATCGAAACCCGACTGAATTTGCCTCAGTCCCGCTAAGCCATCAGCGTACGGTACGGGATGAAGGTGAATTTTAGCGTGTTTTTATTTTTAGATTCAGATAAACACACAGTGATTGACAGTGACTCAATTCTGTCGAAGAGTCGTGCATATATATATATATATATATATATATATATATATATATATATATATATATTGTGTGTGTAATTGATTTCTCGCTGTGCGAAACTTCTCAAAAAACAAATTTTACAAGTTTCGCACAAGGAGAAATCGGATCGGTTTTTACTAATAATACCGTCTACACAAGCAGTCACACCAGCCACAAGGAGAAGAATTGGTGAGTCTTCCCCGTTTCTCTGCTGAAGGAAACAGGCGTGCCCGAAAATTCCGTGCTTTATTTTTGTCTTGTTGTTCATAATTATCACATTGATACCCTTTCGTTTGCTCTTGTTCTCTTATATATATATATATATATATATATATATATATATATATATAATGAGAGAGAGTTATTGCTATTGTATTATTTGCTAGCATATTTTTGTAATTTTTCTTTGTTAAAAAGAGAAAATATATTTTTAGTTTCTTGTTTTACAACTAATATTTAGTATTTTCTTTTTTAAATTGTTTGAACTCGGTGTCTTTAACTTTGTGTTTTAATTTCAACCTGAAATGTGTTGTTAAAATGTCAAATATAGGTCAGGGTTGTATTAACCGTCTCTATTTAAGCCAGACAATATCCGCCTCCTCCGTCCACTACACTGATGGTTGGGTTACCTTACTGTCTGTTTTAAACGGCGGTCTGCTGCTTCTTTTTCCTTTTTTTTTTTCCTTTTTCTCCTTTTTTTCCTTTTTCTCCTTTTTTTCCTTCTTTTTCCTTTTTCCTTTTTTCCTTCTTTTTCCTTTTTCCTTTTTTTCCTCCTTTTTCCTCCTTTTTCCTTTTTTTCCTTTTCCCTTTTTTCCTTCTTTTTCCTTTTTCCTTCTTTTTCCTTCTTTCTCCTTCTTTCTCCTTCTTTTTTCTTTCTCCTTCTTTTTTTCTTTCTCCTTCTTTTTTTCTTTCTCCTTTTTTTTTCTTTCTCCTTCTTTTTTTTTCTTTCTCCTTCTTTTTTTTCTTTCTCCTTCTTTTTTTTCTTTCTCCTTCTTTTTTTTCTTTCTCCTTCTTTTTTTTCTTTCTCCTTCTTTTTTTTCTTTCTCCTTCTTTTTTTTCTTTCTCCTTTTTTTTCTTTCTCCTTTTTTTCTTTTCTTTGTCCTTTTTTTTTTCTTTGTCCTTTTTTTTTTTCTTTGTCCTTTTTTTTTTTTTTCTTTGTCCTTTTTTTTTTCTTTGTCCTTTTTCTTTGTTCTTTTTTTTTTTTTTTTTCTTTGTCCTTTTTCTTTGTTCTTTTTTTTTTTTTTTCTTTGTCCTTTCGCAATTTTCGACGGATTTGCACCAAAATTTACATGCACATGCTCCAAGTCAGCGGGAGTTGCATTTCCCAACTCCCATCGATAGTGGAAATAATCGATTTTTTTCATGCTTCTACGGCAGTTTTCATGTCGTTTTCGGCCATTTTCTACTGGCCAGAGTGAAAGCCTATAGCTGGCTGCCACGAATAGGCCGGAAGATTCTATTGGCCAGCGTGAGAGCCAACAGCTGACTGAAACGAATGTTAACTAGCATGCTAGCATGCAAAAAAAATCGATAGCTGCATTCGTCACAAGTGGGAAAAATTTAAATCTGCATGGCACTTTACTTCAATTGGTTCATTCACTTGCTTAAAATCAACGTTGATTCTGATTCCGCAGAACTGGGTTTGGTGTGAAAAAGTATTTGTTGTTAACATTCTTTTTTCATTCGGTTTTTCCAGTTACGAGTCCTTTTTTAAAGCTGATCGTTTTGCGTTCATTTTGTTTAGTTTCTTTTTTCGTAACGGATTTAATGTTTAGTATAAAACCTTAGAAAAAATTCGCAGTGTGAGAGAGGCAAGAAGTAAGGCATGTAGCAACATCAGCACGGCAAAGGGCACTCCTTTAAAGGCAAGGAAGGGCAAAAATATTTTAAGTCAAGTGATAGCGATTGCTGTATGAGTCGCACGATTTTTTAATCAAGCACGGGCAACGCCGGGCCATGCTGCTAGATATACATATAATAGCTCTATTCTATTAGTAATGGTTGCATTCATTCCCGACCACTAACAATCCCTTTCCGATTTTTAATCTGTCACGTCTGTCGAGTGTGTTCGTGTAGCGAGAAATCCAGCAGGTAGTCATGAGAAAAGTTAGAAACCTTGTAAGCTGGGATCAAGTTCTATTCATTGCTAAAATACAGCAGCGACTGTAAACCACCTTGATACTACTTTGTGTGCGAGATTATATATATATATATATATATATATATATATATATAAAGTGAACACAGTTTCATGCTAGATGCAATCGGCAGGCCTGACGATTGCATCTAGCATGAAACAGACTGTCGCCTCTAAGTGTTGACTTCTATGTTCACTTTTATATTTACACACGCTCTATCTCTGATATTGAGCACTTTATCCCATAAATATAGCACACACACACACACACATATATATATTCAAACAGGTTTGATTAAATAATTTAGTTAGACATATGTCGATTAGTTTTCGTTGTGATCCTTTCAAGTTCATGGATTAATTTCTTGGTACCCTTAGAAAAATGATTTTAAAAAATACCAACATTTTCTTTCAAATAGCTTTATTTTCTCAAGTATACGATATAGTCATTTGATATGTTTAGTGTTATTTGATGATGTACTGTATTCATTTTTATTTGTTAATATTCCTAATAGTTTGTCTAATTTGTTCATCAACAATGTAATTAAGGAAGTCATTAATGAGGGTTTGTTTAATATATCTAATTCAGTGTAGAATTTTTTTGTTGAAGAATTTGATTTTGCACGGTCTTTTAAGTTTCGTATAATAGCTATTTTGTAATAGGCCATTCGCTTTTATAGTCGGGAGTACATGTATTTATACTCGTTGGCGTTTTATAAGGAGATCTAGTAAATGTATTATTATTCTTACTGTCTATCTATACATAGATGAGCAGGATTTTTTTGTCTTTGTTAAGTTCACATGTGAACTTAATTACAGTTTTGTTTTTCAAGTTTTCTTGTAGTTTATGTATTTGATGCCTGACTTTGACTAAAATGAGAGCGTCATCTACATACCTCAGGTAAATGGAGGGTTTTTGTGGTATTAATACATTATTTTCTAAATTAGTCATGTAAAAATTGCTAAATGTTGGCCCAAGGATGGAATTCATTGTGCCTATATGTTATTTTTATGGTGATAAAAAGGAACTTCTATGGTGCACATCAAGAGTAGATGTTTTTTTTAAATAAAAACGTCGAATTTTTCTTAATCAGTTTTCTAAGGCTATCAGGAAATTAATCCGTGAACTTGAAAGGATCACAAAGAAAACTAATCGACATACGTCGAACTAAATTATTTAACTAAATTTGTTTGAATGAAATTATGCTGCCCGAAGAGGCACAAATATACAATTATTTCCAGTCGAATCCATTACATTCACTTGCTAACACCCTTGGGAAAGATATTAATCCTCCTCTTCTCCTCTCCAGCTATGGGTAAATAGCAGGACAGACTGGGTTCTATAGCTTTGGATGGCAATTGGTGTAGAAGGACAACTCTGAATTCAAAACCTGCGGAGGGTCATTTGGGGACCTTGTAGCACGTAGTACACCAAGTCTCTGTATTCGGCCCTTCAAAAAGTGTGGATGGTGGTGCACAAAGTGGTCATCCCCCCTGCACTATAATCAAATTTAGGAACTGAGCTGCTTGACCCTCATATGTGGAATACGACGGGAGAGTCCATACATACATACATACATACATACATACATACATACATACATATATATATATATATATATATATATATATATATATATATATATATATATATATCTGGCCAAAATCTTAAGACTAATGAAGATTATATATATATATTAAGACATTTTTATGTTTATACATTCTTTTTATAGATACAAATATTTAAGTAAATGCTCTGTTTTATAATAAACAGTATTAAACAACATTTACCGGCCTGAATGTCCGAGAAATTTTCATAGAAAATTTTCATCCTCCGACAGGAATCGAACCTGTATCCTATACGGAACCATCATATAGCCTGACGTGCCTTAACCGTTTCGTCCACAGAGGAGCGTTCGGTTAGCAAGGTCGATTTTACTGGCTTTAAACTTTAATCTTCCATGAATCTCTCGCGTACATTCATATCTGCTCATGGCGTATCAAATGTAAAGAAATGACGTCACACATTATAAAATAGAAAAAGTCCGACAATTATTTTAAGACATTTTTATCTTTATACATTCTTTTTATAGATACAAATCTTTAAGTAAATGCTCTGTTTTATAATAAACAGTATTAACAACATTTATCGGCCTGAGTGTCCGTTAATTAGTAAACACGTAACGAAATGTAGTAATTTGTGTGCAAGCGTTGTTAGACTCAAAACTTATTTGAGTAGGCCTTCGAAATAGGTGAAACAGAAAAATCAATAAGCTTTTTATCATTTAATAGGGAAAATTTGAATACTGGAAAATTATGCTGAATTCAAGCTGGTCAAAACTTTAAGACCGAATTTAAACTAAGCTTTAATTAGTAAACACGTAACGAAATGTAGTAATTTGTGTGCAAGCATTAGCACAGTCAATATCTGTCACTATTAGCTTCTGCGTTACATTAGGTATAAACATGGAAAAAGCTAAACGTTGACAGAATTTGAACATGGCAGAATTCTCTAGCTGCAAATGCAAGGTCACTCTGAATATACCATAGCTGGTGAGATTGCAATAGCAATTTTGCTACGTTCAAATTTCTCAGAAACACCCTGAAGGATACGGAACGAGAATTTCAAGTGGTCATCTGAAGAAAATTTCGTCGGCAGGAAGATTCCACGGTTTGTCCGGCAAGTCATCGACCGATCATCGAATCAGATCAAGGCCCTCCACGGGCACAGAATGCAGCTGAAGTACAATAAGCCGCCATCTCCGAGAGAAAAGTTTTAAAACCCGTAAACGTCTTCAAAGTTCACGCCTCCTTCCATACCACAAAATAGCTCGGTTAAACTTTGCTGAGAAGACCCTGACATGGGACATAACAAAGTAGAAGAAGGTTTTGTTCTCGGATGAGAAAAAAAAAAGATAACCTAGATGGTTCAGATGGCTTCCAACATAACTGGTACGATAAGGATATCCCACCGGAGACATTTTCTACACTGCACAGTAGATGAGGTTCCATCATGATCTGGGGGTGGTATCTCCTTCCAAGGAACAATAGAGCTTCAGACCGTGGCTGGTTACATTGGCATGTTGGAGAGAACGTCCTTATTGACTGAAGGTCTTCATTTGTGTTGAAATGACTGTTTTTTTTCAGCAGGTCAACGCTGAAATCAATAAGGCTCGCAGGACAAAAAACTTTTTCATGGCGAATGATTCTTTTCGGCCATCCAGCATGTTCGCCCCTACCTGAGCTCCAATGAAAATATTTGGGGGTGAATTAAAAGGAAAGTCTATAGAAATGAACGCCAATTCCAAACAATCCATGATCTGGGTGAAGCCATCTTCACCAGTTGGAATAACATTCCAGTCAGCCTTCTGCGGACGCTTACATCGATCGTAACCCCCCCCCCCAAAAAAACGAATTTTTGAAGTTATTCACAATGACTGCCGTGCAACTCACTACTGAGATGTCTTACTGTGCATTTCATATTCAGTTTAGGACTTCTTTTGGGCATGGTCTTAACCCTTTGAGCCCTGACCACCGCTTTATCCGGTGGTAGAGAAAAATGACAATACCCAGCCACCGGTTGAACGGTGGGTCACTTGTAACTATTTTTATATCTACTGTGAAACATTACATAATTATTTGCGAATTTTGAATCGGGAACTCAGGTAGAAGGGTTAAAATTGTTCAGGAACGCAGGACTCAAAGGGTAATTCAAATTTTCACTATTACATGCTAAAAGATTTAAAAAATTTTTTCGAAGGTCTACTGAAATAAGAGGTTGAGTCTAACAACACATTTATATTTTTCCTTCATCATTCATTAAGATTTTAGCCAGCAGTGTATACACACACACACACACACAAAACGTATGACAATCTAATTCCTGGAAATACAAAAATGTATACTCCAGCACGTTCACAAAGTTTTTTCCGACTTCTGCTTTCTTGAAACGTAGACCTGATTAGTCAATTGTTGCCGAACAGTAGAGGAAGTTGTACCTATTCCTGTTATACTGTTAACTTGAAAATGAGGGAAAGTCATCTAGAGTAGCAGGTTAACAAATGTCGCAGAAAAGTTAAAGGAATGGCGATAAAATATACACGATGACGCAAGAAGTGGACAGCCAAAAGCACAAAGGATATAAGCAAATGTGAACAGAGTTCGAACTATTACCGTAGATTCGGAGAAAAAGATCCGAAGACTAGCCTGACAATGGGATTCTCCACCATTACAGTGATCCTGTATAAGATATCTTAGGAGATTGATTTCTTTGGCTTAAACTCGCAATTACAAAACTGGGTCAGTTATCTTAACCAGTAAATTTAGTCTCCTGTAATTTTTATCCATTTTAGAAAGCCCTGCAAAAAAAAAAAAAAAAAAACATCGTATCCATACCTGACATCCAACAACACGTTACCACTTCACTGAAAGGTGTTCCGGAAAACGAGTTCCAAGAATGTTTCCAGCAATGGCACATCATCTCACGAAGTGCATAGCTTCACTTCTTGCGTCATCGTGTATATTTTATCGTCTTTCCTTAAACTTCATGTGATATTTTGTTAACCTGCTACTGCAGATTACTTTTCCACGTTTTTCAGCTAACACGCACAGATATAATTTCCTCTACAGCTCGGCAACAAATGGGGGAACTTTTAGAGTGACAGCAACCAGCAATGGGACATCCCGGGAATTAAATTATCAGTTCTCTCGCGTGTGTTCGTCTATGAACGGTTTCAAACCGTAGTTCCCAAAGTGGGACGCACGACTCACGAGATTGGAGTGGGGTGGTGGCAATTTGAAAATGAGTTATTAACACTGAACTTGTCTTCTAGGATGTCTGTGTTAGTTTGATTGCGTGTCCGAGTTAATACATACTTGGCATATACAGTATGCACGCATAAAATGTGTGTGTGTGCACACGTACGTACGTACGTACAGGTGTAATTACGTATGTACAGGGTGTATCAAAAATACTTTTACATACTTTGGGGGACGAGTTCCTGACACCAAAACAAGGACAAAAATCCATCTAAGCAAATATCCGCAAATCCTTCGTATTTGAGTTAAGTTTAAAGCTGTTAAATATACAATCCGAAAATACTTTTACAAATTTTGGGGGGCTTGTTCTTGACATCAAAATGAGGTAAAGCTTTCATTTTTGAGCTATTAATTTTAAAGCAAGTTTATGGGATTTAGACATAGGTGGAACATTACAAAAAAGGTTGGGAACCACCTGTTTAAAACAAATCCATAACGTGCTTGTCTATATTTCTGAGATGAGGTATTATGTACCCCATTTACATTATTCAGACTATTGTCCTCATCTTTGTCGCCATATTTATTACAACGTTTCGGCCGTTGTACGCTCCGGCCTTCTTCAGGTGGTTGGAATGTCGAACTGAACATCTGTCTATATTTCTGAGATGAGGTATTATGTACCCCATTTACATTATTCAGACTATTGTCCTCATCTTTGTCGCCATATTTATTACAACGTTTCGGCCGTTGTACGCTCCGGCCTTCTTCAGGTGGTTGGAATGTCGAACTGAACATCTGTCTATATTTCTGAGATGAGGAATTATGTACCCTATTTACATTATTCGGACTATTGTCCTCATCTTTGTCGCCATATTTATTAC
>OZ038519.1:30757955-30770455 GCA_964036315.1 Acanthosepion esculentum | reverse complement strand
GTCAGATTTAGTTTTGATACAATTTACGCGTAAATGTGTTTCTGGGTATATAATCTGGAGAGGACTCATATACACACTTTGTGTGTGTGTGTGTGTGTATATATATATAGATATATATATATATATAGTTTTGATACAATTGTGAAGCACCCAGTGAAAATCTAACTCATTACGCATGATCTACAATCTTAGTGAGCCAACTATGACACTATTAATAGCTTCAGCTCCGTTCTTCGTTAGAAATAATATATGTGTGTATATGTATCTTTTTCTGTTCGGCAAAGCATTCTGATCATAGGCAGATGGCTGGAGAGCAAAGCTTTGATCTTATTTTCAGGGCACTCTGATCATGCATAGAAGCGCCAATCTATACATAATCCCGTCATTTTTTTTTTTTTTTTTTTTTTTTTACGGGTATTATGATGTATAACGCGTGTTAATGTCGAGTGACCATGTCTCTGTGTATCCGACTATGAATTTATGTAGAAATATGGACAAAGGAAATTTCCGAAAAAAAATTCAAATAATTTATTTTTTTTTATCTTAAATACTACGGTTCTCCACTGCTTCCTCTTTATTAGATGTTTTTGAATTATATTTTTGTGAAAAACAGTAGAATAGGTTTCTTCACTTTTTGAATTTTGAGCTGCCTTTTTCCTTGGCTGGCTACCACCTAACGCTAGACAGCCCGGTCTACTCTATTATTTCACCCATCGATGATGTATAAATGGCTTCAAATGATACACAGATAAAAACAGACTTGTTAGATACGGTGTTCTGATCTTTTATAAATTCACGTAAAGCTAAATTTTGTGTGTTCCTACCTTATATTAGTAGAACAAAACATCCCTCACTAATAAAAAAAAATAGTTATCAGCTTTTTACATATATATTACTAACACATTTCGGTTACCATATAATTGGTAACCTGTAATTTGGATAATTTTTAGAAGTATATTTTAGTAAATATTTTGTCTGTTTAGTTTTCATTCCAATTTTAAGATGCTTTCCAAAAGCTAAGCAGGGTAATAAGAAGCAGGAAAACTTCGTTGTAAACAAAGAAAAGAGTACTGAATTGTTATGTGTTCTTCTATATGGCAGTGGAAATTGGACAATCTCCTCAATTATTGATATATATATATATATATATATATATATATATATATATATAGTTTACGAAAAACTAGGTAATCCGTATGGGAAAGACCCAATGAGGATAGAATCCAGAGAGCTCAATGTAAATCAGAGCTAATAATTTAAATAAAAACAGACCGCTTTAAGGTTCCATGTAATAAATTATTTCACCACGGCCCTTTTAAAGCAACGCGGATCATCAGATTTATTTCCAAATGTTGAAATGAAAAAATGAAAATAAATTTACACATTTATGACGGGCAATAATAAGGAAACTCACGAAGTGGGGGCAATGTAGGGGGGGGGTAGAGAGACAGCATTGAGTTAGATGTAACATTTCTATTGTTTCAAATTTAATTTTCGCTGAAATCTAGACATTGACACTTTAAATCTGTTAACAGAAGTTATATTTTGATTAGGAAGTGGGATGGACAAAGTAGTATATAAAGAAAAAAGAAAAAAAAGAAAAAGAGAGAAAAAAGAGAAAGAAGTTGTAAAAAAGTGTCATCAACTTCTATTGGAATAGGCGTTGTTGTTTTTTTCTTTACTTTGAGATTTCGTAAATTTTTCAGTTTAAACAGTCTAAGCCATTTAATTATATGTTACAGTTTTTTTAAAAAAACCTTATTACGGACATTTTGGGGATTTAATGTAAAATATATATATATATATCTCGATATGAAGAGACTGAGATAGATAGGTATGGATATAGATAGATAGGTATGGAGAGACTGAATATATTATGTGGACTTAAAGTGAAACCGAGAAATAATTTGATAGATCGATGTGAACAGATTGAGAGACAGGTGAAAATAGATAATAAACACGGTCGAGATAGATAGAAATAAACTGAGATAGAGAAACAGAGAGTGTAAATATATAGATATATTTGAACGTAGATAGATAAAAAAAAAAATGAATAGCTGGGAAGTGTTTTAACAGTCCCGACAGTGCGACACTGAAATCAGAAGTCGCATTGGGATAGCGAAATATGCCTTCCAAAACCTAAGTAAAGTATTAACAGGAAAATTTCGTTAGAAACGTGATATGTCCTCCTGTATGACAGTGAATGCTAGACAATGTCCTCAAAGATAAAAGAAGAGACTGGAAACAACAGAAATGTGGTTCTACAGAAGGATGCTGAGGATACCATGGGTCAAACATGGGAACAACGACGAAGTTTTAGAGAAAATGAAAACAAAAGAAGACTTATTTAACATCAGGAAGAGACAGCTGAAATTTCTAGAGCACATGATGAGAAAAGAGGGCTTGTAAAATCTGATAGAAGACTGATTGAAGACAAGGGTGGCAGGGGAAAACAATGCATAACGTAGTTAGTGAGCTTGAGTAAATTGTGAAGAGCCATAATCGCCTACGTCCTGAGGGGACACGGCACATGAAGAATATATGAAACGTTTTTGTAGTTTGTTTTTTTTAATTTATTCTTTTAGTATTGTAAAAATTTGTCTTGTTCAAATTCAGTCGTAAGATCAGAAAAATATCAGTATGCTTACATTTAAAGAACATTTTAAAAAAAAAATGTAATCTTGGCTTTTAAAAAGTAATTTTGCTAAGAAACTGACATAAAATAGATAATTTAAAAATATTAATTTTTTTTTATAAACTTTTAGACCAGGTGACATTAACTGCAACCTTCTTTCCTGAAGCGTTCGTAGTAACCATTATCGTCAACTGACATTTCACATTATGACAAATTGGTTAAGTGGAGCCGTCAAAATCTTTTACGGAATTACTTGTCAAAATAATCTTAGATTTTCTTGAAACTAACGAATTATTTAAACAAATGGGTAAACAATAGTTTGTTTGTTTTTTATTGTGTTTTTTTATTGTTTTCTTTTTATTTATATACGTACTGTCTTGATTGTTTTAGTTACTGGTTTTTATAGAATTAGAATTTTTTGCAATCCGCACAGTAGTCAATATTGATGAAATTATCCCTAACGTTTTTTCTCAAGATTTACAAACTCTACGTTTCGTTCAATTTCATAAACAAATCGATGAAATTTGAATAAGCTGATTTGTTTGCAAAAATATTTTGACAAAAAAACCCTGCTTCGAGGTTTATGAACTCCTTTAATTAAATTTTATAGGACTTCATTGTAAACAATATTTTTTTAAAAAAGAATGTTTTTTTTTCCTTTCTAACAGCGAAGAATAAATTCTTAGGATTTCTTACTCTTGAGCATGCAGTTGGCTATGCGTAAATATTTATTTCTGGGGCCAAATTCCAACTTTTTGGCTTTGTGATTTGTTTATTGTACTTGCAAATATAGGTTTGGTTTGTGTTGTTTTACGGCATATCAACATCAATGGGTTATTTAATGCCGACAAAATTTTAATTGTTGGTAATATTTTTTTCAAAAAATCTTTCTGGTAATAATTTTCCTTCATTGGTATTTTTTTTTTTAATTATTTCAGGTATTGATATCCATTTTTACACTTTTTCATAGTGTTTCTGCCCCAGTTCCGGGGTCAACTATTTGCTCATAGCTGGGACCTTAACAGATGCTACCACCCAGGGTCAGGGTGGATTTTGGAACACCAGCAACTAAGAGGTGGTTCCACGCTCCTCAAAACCTCCTGATCAGAGGCCTTGCTGCTGGACGTAGTTTATCGTCTTACCCAGGACACGGATGTAGTTTATCGTCATACCCAGGACGGGCAAATATAGAGCGAACTGGAAAGTGTGTGTGTGTGTGTGTGTGTGTGTGTGTGTGTGTGTGGAAAATATATACACAAACAATATTGCATGTTTATTAATTATGTTATTTTAATTGTTTTTAAAATAGTTGTAGTATTTTGTTAAATAAGTTTTAATTTTTCCTAGAAATTTAATGATAATGTATTAAATTACACACCCTAGTAAAATCAATTGTACTTTGTACCCCCTTACCTGTTTGTATCTCTCCTAAAAAATTAGTTTCAATCGCTCAATGTACGGCTATTTTAGAGGGTGTGACAGACGGACTAACGGAAGTCACAAAATTTTATATATAGATATATAAAAATGAGTTTTTATTTTGAGAAAATCGAATAAAAAGACGAATATTAAAAAAAAATGAATATGTAAGCTTCAAGAGAGCAAAAATTATGTAAATATGTTTTTTTTGTTTCCAGTAAACGAATAAGCAATAAAGCAGGCATGGGGATAGTGTAACTGAGCCTCGGGGTTTTTCTGTTGCCTGCACTTTTGCACTTGATGCATGAAAGCATTTACTGGTTAAATAGCAGAGTAGATGATGCTCTCTAGCCTTGGGTGGCAACCAGTCAAAGAAGAAAAACTGTATTCCAAACCTTAAATTTGAAATCGAAGCCATAAAATAAAAAGCATAATCTAATAACGGAAAACTACTCGGCTATCAAGAAGTCCTGATGATTTAAATAGTGAAGAAACAGAATCTGTGGAGAGACCAATGAACCAAATTTGGACTGTTCTATGTTACTTACTGAAAATAAAATTAGACGTCTTTATTTCTTTCTTTACAGTGTTAAATTTGTTTTCATTAGCTGTTTTGTCTTTAGTAGGGGAAATTTGACCGATTATTTGTCAGTGAAGGAGTGAATAGTTTCACATTCTAGCAGCTTCAGACTCGCGTATTAGTTACGAGGCGAACCTATCCCTAAAAAAAAAATCTGCAGAGACAAACTATTTCACCAGTATCCCTTCGGCCTATCAGTAATTAGTAATTCGTTAATTCACGGTCGAATGAAAAGGTACTCAATCCCGACACATCCGTCCTGTTAATTTTATTTGTTTTTTTGCGAATCGAGACGGGTAACGTGGCACAAAAGTGCAATCGTCAGCTGACCTTGTATCATTTATTTTGTTTGTTTTTCCTACAGTGAGGATATCGCTCATTGAAGAATCATCTGAACACCAGGATATCCGATATTTGTATTAGAAACCCGACACTAAACATGGAAGAACACTGGAGAGTTAGGCGTCTGAAAGAATCGGTACATGTGCTAGGCTATGAGGATCTCCTCAGTAGGCCTAGCATAGAAATAAATACAATATGGGAGCCGCTAATAAAGAAAGAAAAACAAATGACAGCAAGTGTTCAACAACATCTGTCAAAACTTGACAGGCAGCTGTTGCCGTATTAATCAGCAGCCAGGTTAAGTTTAAGGCTCCAAGTCCACTACAGTAAATTGTCCTACGGGATAAAAGCATTTGCTCATAAATTTGGTGACATGGTGATCTCTGAGTCGTACAGTGAAACGAGATGTCAACCCCTGTAGATTAAATAAATTTTCTGTGGGTTACTCAAATCAATATACACTTAAGTAACGCCGGAGGGCACAACAACGAAAAAAAGAGGACAATAGTATGAATATAGTGTTAATAACACGAAATTTAAACACGCCATAGTTATTTTTTCCTTTCCTTAATCCTTAAAATTAATATGATTTTTCACGCACGCACACACAATGCTACCATTTATCGGTGATGTCTTTTTTTTTTCCTAATTGAAGCCGCGTCTTCTATACGTGTTCCTAAATCACGTGACTAGCTTTCCTGTATTATCTACAGATGCCACCAGCGTCTCTCTTGAACGCAGTAGTCCAGGCTGTTGAACGTATTACACTTACTGACCGTATATATGGCTATTACTAGGCGTGTGTAATGACAGGCCTTCATTTTGAAATGGCATTTATTCGGATTGCCATCAAAGTATCTATGAAAAAGGTAAAGAGAAACTCTGTCGTCTTAATTTAAAGAGAAATAAGTTCGGTACGTTTTATTTTGTTCGACACTATTTTCCCAGTGTAGATATTACGAGGTAAATACTAAGAATTAAGCATAAGCAAGCCATATTTATCCGTGATCTGCCCAAATAATAAAGATGATATTTTTTTTTTGTCATATCGATAACGATTATTTGATGTTGGGTTGGTCGATTTTACGACACGTCAACATATCGTAAAATCAACCAATCCGACCGAAAATGATCATTGGGGAGGAACACAAATGATTTGGTTTATTATGCGAAAATCTTTGTTTCTCTCCGTCTTTCTGTGTTTCTCTCCGTCTTTCTGTGTTTCTCTCCGTCTTTCTTTGTTTCTCTCCGTCTTTGTCTCTGTCTCTGTCTCTGTCACACTTTCCTTTTTGCAAATGTTCAATTATGTGTGCCGACTTTCAAAGACGGCATATTCTCAGGGCTGTGTAAAGCTATTGCTGAATTTCATTTGGCGTTGAACTCTGTTTAAATTAAGCCCTACCATTCATCTCACTGCAAATAGGGGTGGTTGGTAGGCTTAAAGGTAATTAGCCTGTAAGTGTCATTATTGTTATTATAGTTGGTTTTTGGTGTTCGTTTTTAGACGTTGTCCACATTTTTTCATCCTAAATTAAGCTCTGATGAGAGGACCGATAAACCATTTTATTTTTATTTCACACCAGGCAAGGCAATAAAGCCACTAAGATGCAAGCGGTTACTGAATCTAAGTAAAATCTTAAGGGGGGAGAATAATATAACAGGAATTAAGCAGAGAGAAGACGGTTGACATTGCATTTAAATGTTTGAAGTTCAAAGTTGACTGGAAAGCAAGAAGCTGGATAAGCGAGAAGTGCGAGAGAAGAAAATGTTAACATAGAACTTACGGTTACATCTGCAATATTTATTTTGAAAATACAAGAATGTGACACAAGGCCAAAAGAGGGGATAGGGGAAGGCTGGTCTTCAATTTGTCTTATCTTAAACTTAGCTGACCCGAAACATGTCAGAGTATTCCTTACATCAGCCACAATTGCAATTCGAGCAATAAATCTCGCATATTGCTGACACCAAAACAACAGATTCTTACTTAGCATTCTTATTACAGTCACTATAATGCCTCAGAGTCTCTATAAAGTCCTAACTAGTCCCCATATGTACAATTTGTCTGTCGGGATGGGGAATAAAAAAAACGGAAAGCTCACCAGAATATTTACCATGAACATATTTGTAAAAGGCACAGGGAAACTACTTTACGGCAAGGGAAAATGACTTAAGCTGTTTTGAATGCTTTTCTTTTTTATTATTTATTTAGTTTTGTTATCACATGTTTTAGTGATTAGTTTGTTATTTTTTTCTTTAGGTTTCAGCGCGCCCGTTTTTATTGCTTTCATAAAATAATTTTCAATAGTCATTTCGACTATTTTTTTAACGTATTAAGTTCAAATGATTTTAAATTAAATTATAATTTAGCGTATTCACATGGATCATTCCCAAGTAAACCCCAACTGGTGTACCCGACCGTGGAGCATGGTTCACCACAATATCTCCAGCATGAAAAGTTGTAAATCACTTTTAACATTGATAGCACTTTATAAAAAAAAAAATTTATGTTATGTTATGTTATGTTATGTTATGTTATGTTTCTATCTATCTATCTAGTCTCTTCAGGATATGGACAATCATGTCTCTCCACAATTTCCCGTCCTGTGGAGCACTCAGAAAAGTGTCTTTTTGTTATATCTCCTATACCCTATTTCGCCAACCATTTACACAAGCTCGTTAGGTAGATTATCTGCTCTTTTCTTTAAAACCCTCTTGCCTACAATATGCCCTGTGATTGTCAAGTTCTCCGAGCCCTTTTTCCTTATTATGTACCTTAGAAACAAAAAGTCGTTGAAATTTCTATTTTCTCTAAAACACTTTTCATTGTTTCTGTTGCCTCAAGTCTCCTCTTCATCTGTGAGGAAATTGTCCAGCATTCACTGCCATATAGGAGGATTGATATTACATAGCAGTTCAGCACTCTTTTCATTGTTTCTGTTGCCTCAAGTCTTCTCTTCTTCTGTAAGGAAATTGTCCAGCATTCACTGCCATATAGGAGGATTGATATTACATAGCAGTTCAGCACTCTTTTCATTGTTTCTGTTGCCTCAAGTCTTCTCTTCATCTGTGAGGAAATTGTCCAGTATTCACTGCCATATAGGAGGATTGATATTACATTTTGTTCTCTTTGGTCTTTTTTGTTGTTTTTTTGTTCTCTTTGCGTTTTTTGTTTTGTTTTGTTCTCTTTGCGTTTTTGTATCAATTATCACCAAACAAGATGATAAATCCCCTGAAACGCATGAGAAGACTGTAGTGGGGAGAAAAGACAATAAAAGAACAGACAAAAGATGGCGATTTACATTGAGTTTATATTTGTGAATGTTGTTGTCAGGCAAGCAAGGAACCGGAAACCGGAAGAGTTTCACTGGTGAGAAATGTGAGAAAAGAAACTTAGAATAGAACTTAACATTACATTTAGTTGAACAGTAAAACTCTGAGACCTAGTTAACAGTCTAGTAGTACACTTACATTCATGCAGCTAAGGTCTATACAGATATAATAAGTCATAAAAATGTTTAGTTATGACATCATCAGGAAAGGAATTATTTATAGATCACTTACTGAGAACAATGTAAATACACACATTTATATTCTGAAGATGATTTAAACACTGAAATATAAACAGTAAAATAGTCTGCCCTCTGTAACGCTCTAGTAAGTACCTGACTCTTTTCAATCTCGATAGAGTTCAAAATCATCTCCGACTCTTTGTGGGTCACCAATTATTTTCCAGCCTCCAACCTGTCTCTCTCTTACAGAAAGTACTCTGACGAACTCCATTCCTTGGTTCCGCCAGGTCTAACCTTTACGGTTAGGACTCGCCATGCCATTGCTAAGAAAAGTTTTCTATCCTCTTTCATATTTTTAATTATACAGTGGAACCTCAGCTCACGAATTTAATTCGTTCCTGAAGGCTGTTCGTAACCTGGAACTATTTTCCCAATAGGAATCAATGTAGAGAAAAAAAATTCACAGTACAATAAAATTGGAAAAGAAAATCACGGCACAACACACGAATGTGTACAACATGGCGGTCTATTCAGAAATGATTCCGTTCGGGTTAACTCGGTTCGGCCATGTTGTTCGAGAACTGAAATTTTGTTCGATAACCGAGGTATTTTCATCTCGAATTTTCTGTTCGACATGCGAGACGTTCGAGAACCGAGGTTGCTTTGTATATTTTAGTTATATCTGAATTACACACATTACAGTTCAAAAGTTTGAGGACACCCCTGTAATTTTTTAAATTCGCCCCAAAATGAGTTGTTTCTCTTTTAAATAAGAGAAAATGATTATACATGGTTAAAAAATTGTAAGACATGATTTTTTTATTAGAAATTTTATTATGACAAAAAGACAAATAGCATTTTATGATTTAAATTTTGCTCTCGTCAAAATTTCCTCCTTTTAGCCTTGATAACTGCAGCAAAACTTTCTCAAAGTATAAATTTGATAATTGATTCAATTTTGTTTTTGCAAAGACTGAGTGCTTTTTAATTTTTTTTTTTTTTTCTGACTCTTCTGTCAAGTCCATCCTATGCTAATTTTGGAGATGGCTACAAAGTTTTGAACTGTAGTGTATATATACAGGGTGTCTCCAAACAATTGACATGATTTAAAATGTGAATATCTGAGTAGCTAAATGTCCCAGGCAAACGAAATTACATAGTTTTTATGTTGAACAATAAAAGATTTCTTTGTCGAAATTTAAACAAGATATGCAAAGGGATGTAGATTTTATAACCGATTTTACAAAGCTCCACAAATGTTCAATATACGCACCATCTGTGACACGACATGCATCAGGTCGGTAGTCCAGCTCCTGACAAACACGTTGTAGCATCTTGCGTAACGTCCTTCAGGGCTCCAGTGATTCTCTACTTAAGTTCCTCTAGGCTTGTAGGAAAAGGAGATATAGACCCGTCCTTTCACATAGCCACATATAAAAAAAAATCACAAGGTGTTATATTAGGTGAACATGGTGGCCATTTCAGAAGCACATTGCCATTGTTACTGGCACGCCCGATTCATTTTCCTCCTAGATTCTCATTGAGATAAGTCCGCCTCAGTCAGCTTAATAAACTACTTGCGCGTCCTGGGTAAGACGATAAACTACGTCCAACAGCAAGGCCTCTGATTAGGAGGTTTTGTGGAGCGTGGAACCACCTCTTAATTGCTGGTGTTCCCAGGTCCACCTTGACCTGGGGTGGTAGCACCTGTTAGTCTCAGATATGGGCAAATAGTTAAACCCTAAACTGGGGCCAAAACACCGTGAAAGTGTAAAAATAGGTTTTAATACCAGAAATATATTTTTGTAAAAAAAAATTATTACCAGTCACAATTCATCGTGGCCATGGGATTGAACATTGTGGCCCTATTCAAATTGTTGATCACGCTAGATAACACGTTCTTTCCCAGAAACCTCTGTGGGTGTTGAATAAACACAAATGCGCCTGAGCAAGCGTCTGCAACAGGGATTGGCTAGCTGCCTTAGTAAACGGGTATCCTCGAATATGAGTGGCCAGCTATATATATATATATGTATATATATATTATAAAAGTTGAAGAGAATCATTTGGGAGAAGCAAATCTTCTGGTTAAAATCAATAGTACTAAAGAGCAAATTATTATTTACTGCTAAATAAAGCATGCAAACTTACCCACTCGTAACAAACATAACATTTTTAAAAGAAAAAGTGAAGAGACAACAAAAATATGTTTTACTGTACTTGTGCCCTTAAATCATAAAATACAAACAGGCGAATTATATTCTTTCTTTCTTTTTTTTTTTTTTTTTTTTTGACAACTACTTTCCGGGCACATGTTAAATATTGTCCAATAACTGATACCCAATTATTTTTATAAACCCATAATTAATAACTGATTAGTATATTATAGTTTTAAAGTATTTTTGGTGTAAAAGTGCCCAATATCAGGGATAGATCGTATTTAGAATTTTAAGAAAATTCTTATTTGTCATTTTATAAAGTTTTTAGTATTTAGTAATTTTGATTGAAAATTTGTTACTGTCAAAGCGATAATTAGAATTGTAATAAAGCCTAAACATGAAAATAAATTTATACATTTTCTTTGTTCTTGAGAATTGTCAAAAAAATAATAAACACTATTAAATTGTTTATTTACTCTATTTATTTTATTTATTAAAATGGTTGGCAAAACATCGGCGAATTGTCAATTGATTCAAACCTTTATAAAATGGCAAAGTTCCTTATAATTGGTTCACATATTTTAATGATTTAGTAAATGTTTATAATTTATGAATAAAAAATTGTTTGCATATTTCTTTATAAATTCTTAAATAATAAATATTGCATTAGTTTTAATTGTACTAGTTTTTAGAATGTTGTAAATATTAAATTATTCTTTAAATAAACAATCTAATAAAGTTTATTTTTGTTGTAAATTCTCAAGAATAAAGAAAATGTATAAATTCACTTTCATCATGTGTTTAGGTTTTATTCCAGTTTTAATCATCGCTTTTTAAAGCAAATATTGCCAAGGAGTGAAGGTAGTTAAAATAATAGCGGTGTCATGGATAAGTCCGTCCTTTTGGCACTACGTCTTATTGCGAGTACGTTTATCCATGTTTGCCCATGTCTCGAACTACGTTCTAGCCTGACCCGTTGTCTTTGATGTCCAATAAAACGAGAAATAGAATAATTGTTACGATTCAGGCCGTTGTTTCAAAAGTTCGCTAAATCAGAAATCTATCATATTTAAGCATATAATGGCACATGTGAGTATCTAAGTTCAGTGGAAATGATGCTATTGAAGCAGGTGCTGCCGCGACGGGCGTGATAGCGTAATTAAAGTTGTAGCCAATGACAGTGAACAGAGACATGAATCTGTCCGCTAGAAGGAAATTATTGACACGTGTATGTGTCGGTTTATAGTGTTAGCCCCCATTGTCTCATTTGACTGTCAAACATCAACACGCCACACAGATCTTTGCACACGTTTGGCTAGCACAAAAAGGCCATGAAAGAGTCGTTATCTGTAAGCTTCAGTGGTTGCGTCCTGGTAGGTTCGAATTATTAGTTGAGAAGAAGAAAACAAAAACAAAAAAAAAAAAAGTTAGGGTGTGGGGTAACAACGTGTCTGAAGGTTTAGCCCAACCTCAGTTCTCAGTTCTTAGGTCTTGGGATTGTACCGATAGGTTGACAATGAAATTTGAAAATAGAAAGAGAAAAATATGGTGGATGGGGAGGAATGGTAAGTTCAGAGAAAGGAGGAAGGTTGGCGACCAAGTAAAGAAATGATGTAAGAAAGAGGACGAAGGATTTTGTTTATGAAAATAAGGATAGTATTTGAAAGCAAGGATAAACTATTAAAATGAATGAAGACGATGAAGGAAAAGACTTGACCGACGAAGGAAGAAAGCGTGAAAGGAAGACAGAATGAAGACGATGAAGGAAAAGAATGGTCGACGAATGAAAGAAAGCGTGTAAGGAAGACGGAATGGAGACGATGAAGGAAAAGAATGGTCGACGAATGAAAGAA